>LNGK01000008.1:650953-823099 GCA_001510575.1 Knoxdaviesia capensis | reverse complement strand
GGCTCCCCCCCCCCCCCCCCCCTCCCGGTAAAAAAAAAAAAAGTTTTTACTACATACAGAGCCCTTTTTCCAGCGCGGTGGAAGCCACTGTTTGGAAGATGGAAGGGAAACATTAGGTCATTGTTTCTCGGGGCACGTAATCGGCTGTGGGCGAGCATGGGCGCGTGACTTGCGATCTGGTCTGACTATGTGGTGTCTGTCGATGCAACAACGGTGGAGGAAGTATTCCCGTACACATTCTATGCCTGGGCAATCTGGGCCCGTGGCTTTTGCATACAAGTCACGGCAGAGGTATGGAAGAGAATTATGCGGCTGTCTTTGTCTGTTTGAAACAACTCGGGCTGTGCTGGAATGCAAGCCAATTGTGCCTCCCAAGATATCAAATACATACAGTACTGTACACACCCAAACCGGCTCGACGCCAGAAAGTCTCCGTGGCCCGAGACAGTGTGATTTTCCTGTTAAGCACTCAAGGACACCTCTCCGTCTGGATACCCGTGATTCCGGTGGTTGTGTGTGTGTGTGTGTGTATGTGTGTGTGTATGTGTGTGTGTATGTGTGTGTGTGCTGTTTTGTCCTGTGGCTGTAAGAGGTGCGTTGCAACACTGCTGCAGCCAGAGTTGCACTTCTCCACGATTCTCGAACGCTGCAACCGCGCCAGGATTGGCTCTCCAAGCCGATAAAAACGTCTGATGCGGATCTGGCCAGAAATGGCGTTGTTGTAGCACGTGAAGTACCCACGCGCGCATAATCGCAGCGGTCTGGTACTTGTATGCTCGCTCTCTCCCTCTCTCAAAATGGTTACAGTGGTAGCCAAAGTGGGAAAAGGACGGGAGAGGCACAGGATGTGAGCTTGAGCTGTTTGTTGCCTTTTTATAGCCGGCTGACACTGAATTGCAACTTGGGCTGTCGTTCGGTCGTGCCTTCTCTGACTTCGTCTATCACGATCACGGGCTTGGTTTATGGCCGTATCACCAACAGGTCACAGGACACACCGACCGCCAGCCGGCCCTTCCTTCCTTTTGTACAAGAGCACCTGCCTCAACAAGTGAGCAAGGAAGTCCCGCCGAGTGAGAGAGAACAATGGCTTCCAAGGCAAGAAAGAGCAAAGAGTCCCTATTCCCAAGGAAGGAAGGAACTGATCTTTTACCATGTAACCCACCACTTTCCCCTTCCAATTTTCCATCCCAAACCTTCCCGGGAAGGAGGACCTGTGTGAATGTGTGCATCTGGGACTAAGCTACTGCGCAACGCAAACTTCCAAACAGGAAGTCGCGGCAGATGCACAAATGCCAAAATTCTGCGATACCATCTCTGCCAGTCCGTCTATCTATCTGTCCCCTTTGACTTTTGGCATTATGGGCAAGAGCGTGTCTCCACCACGGCGTTCATTCCTTCCCTCTTTGTATTCCGTTTAGGGCAAGAACTTGAACCATGCGTTTTGCCTTGCGCCTTCCTTGGCCTTCACCCCTCCGTTAGAAGCAAACCAAGATGCCGTCTCCAAAGATCTCGTCGTGAACGTGTCCCTCTTTTTAACTCTTTTCGATCATCTCGACGTCTCTCCTCCAGTTTTTATCCCCCATAGGATCGTTTCCCCTCATTCCCCATCAGATTTGCCTTAGGTTTTTTTTCCACCGATTTTTGTTCAGACTTCTCCAACTCTGGCCCCATATGAACAAACACACCCCTCTTTCGCTAAGTCCTCGATGACACTAAGGAAGGACCGCCATCCCTGAGAAATGCGGAGAGATTCAGCGCCAGAACCGAAGGAAGAAGAAGAAAAAGAAGGAAAAAACTGCGCTTTGCGGGCGTGGTGAAGGTCTAACAATGTGAGTGGATGGAGCCGCTTATGTCCCCGTGATATACTTTTTTTTTTCCAATGCAAGGAAAGGGGGGAAACAGAATAAGCACGAACTTTCCGTAAAGGATCATGGCCTGCGTGAGTGTTCACCGCTTAAGAAACGGAGGAGGCAGAAACAGTTGCCATCTGCTTCATCCATGAATGGTGGAATGCGTCAGTACCCAGCTTTTTTCGGTGGTCAGGTGGCTCGTCTCATGGAAAAGTTTTCTTTCGTCTTGGTCTTTTTTCTGGGGAATGGTGCCCATTTCCTCCAATCCAGTCGTTTGCCCAATATTTTTGCGTTTTCTCGTATGCGTCGTCGTCTGGAAATTAATCATCGCTTCTTCTTCTTCAGTGGTTTATCCCGTGGCTATCACGATGATTCGCCGGCCATTGGACCACGGCAAGACTGATAGCGAGGGTGAAGGCCTGAACCGAATGTCGTCGTCCCCCTTCTACGTATAATCGATCTCCTCCCTACAGTTCAGTCTGGCTCCGGCGCAAGATGAAGCTATCGTGACTCCAATTTCTTTTGCGTTCCCCTTTTGCCTTGACGTCACAGCGTCGTCAACTATGACTGGATTTGGAAGTGCGGATGGCAGTATAGCAGCCAAGTCCACGTTTCCTTGGTGGTGTGCTTCTGGGTAAGTTGTTTGCTGCTATGTGCCCATGTTAGCCAGTATGCGTACTTGTTGTGTTAGGAGTTCGTGAGGATGTTGGGATATGGTTGGCTGGGCACACACAAATGGTGCCTGGCCGATGACACCCAAACTCAATTCGCTCGTCTCTGTCCCCAGACCAGATCCCCAGCTGAAGCCCGGAGTATCGTCGTACATACACTCAGTGTGCGAGTAGTCTTAGCGACGATATACTGCACCTTTGTCTCCGTTTAGGTACGTGTGGGCTTTTTTTCTTTTTTCTTTTTCAATTTTTTTTTCTTCAGATGCACACCCCCCTTCTCGTTATCACTCCGCCGGGCCTCCCGACAGCCAGACATCCGGACCACGAGCCTGGTCAATTGGGATCTCTTACCGCCTAACCAGGCAATCCGACTCGTTGGCGCGCGTGCTGATCAGAGAGAAACGCCCTTCGCCGCTCTTTTGTCGAAATCGAGTTTCCACTTCGCACCATCTCGGCCGGCAGACAAGACTAGTAGTGTAGTCAAGGTCCGGGGAAATTTTTTCTCTTTTCTTTGTTTCCTTTTTTCACTTACACACACCCCCCTCCAATATGCTCACAACTTACACTGTACATTTCAGTACAGCACTTGCTGCGACCTGGTACTTCAACAGACACCGAAAGTCAACACCAACAAGTTAGTCAAGTTAGGTCAATTGGCCAGCCCACCAGGACCAGACATTGACGTCTGGTCTCGCACATCTGTGTTTGTGGACGATACCACGTCTTGGGGGAATGCGCGGCCCGGAATGGACGGGACGACGTGTGTTAATCTGTGTGTGGTGTTGGCAGCGGGCGTTTTTGCAACATGCAGGTGTCCAGATGTGTGCGTCGTCTCTTTCACGCAGGAGCCATGAATGAGGCCGCATGCACCGACTCTTCTTTTCCTTTCTTTTTTTTCCTTTTCCTCCTCTCTCGCTATGGGGGAAGACCGGAAACTTGAACCCGAGATTCCGGCCAGATTGAACCCGGCCCGCCTGAAACGTCCTTGTGTGCGTCCAACTCTTTGGGGATATGTCCACCCAGCAAGTTCAAGCGTTTGTTTGATCTGGACTCCGGATGCTCACGTTCAACTCAAGTGGATGTCTCTGACTACTCCTCAGCTCGAGGTTTGAGGGGTGTTGAGGAGCCGAAACCTGTCTTACGTACAGAGCCGGCATTTTGGGCGCACGTTTCCTCAGCCACCTACACATGTTATATTCCTGTGTGGTTTGGGAGAGAGAGTTGCAATGGAACGCCAATATGGTATGGTACCGGAGAAACGATTTCCATCAGGTAAGAACGCAAATCTACTGTATATAGTAAGTGAGAAACCACTCCAACCCCCCTATAGGAAACCCTAGCCAGCCGGGCCTAGACTTTATGTTTTGGGGTTGGCCGAAATGGTTTTCGTCAGGTAATAGGAGGGAGCAAGCTGGTGTTTCCATCAAGTAATGATGGCCGCCCGAAAAGTCAGAGTGTGCTCACGCCCTGGAAAACGACTGGCTCCAGCACAAGGGGCGCCCCAAAAATGAATCAAAACGGCAAACAAAGGTGAAAAGTTTTTTTTCTCATGGGAGCGTTTAGAGTGTCATCCTCATGGTCCGTTGTTTTCTAATTTTTACGTACTATTTTGCACCTTTGGGTCCAGCCAACGTGGTCGTTCAATTGGGCAGGGGCCTGGTCCAGCTCGGTACGCTTTCCACCGGGCTCGTTCGGTTGTTTAGCTCTAAACCAGATGTCAAAATGGATTCACCAACGTGATACCACGCGTGCGCAGAAGTCGATCGCCCTTTTTTTTTTTTTGAGTATCGATAGCTACGGAGGGATACCTCAGCTGTTTTTGAGTGTCTTGGTCCCTTTGGAATACGGGTGGCGGTTAGGTGTGTACAGTACGTACGGCCGAAAATAGCCAAGTGGGAGAGGTTAACCACGGCCATGGGCAACACAGCATGGCAGTTTTATTCGAGAAGATGATCCAATATGACGTGATGGCCCTGAAGGAACACCCGAACAGGCCAACGGAACAGCGAAACTGGGATAGAGTGTCAGGCAGCATGGGGCAGGGACTGTTTATTCCACGACCCCCGGGTATGGAAGGCATGTCGTCGTATTTTACACGGGCCAGGAGGGGGAAGAAGAGACGAAGGCACAACGCCCGCGCTGAAGGTGTCCGTCCACGGCTCGCGCTTCGCCGGCCCTCGCAGCGTCGTGGACATTGTGTTAGCCCCCGGACATCCGTAGCCTTGCCTTGCTTGGACTCCGTCTGGTTCGGCACTACTGTATAGGGAGAGTCTGAGGGGTACACATTTACATAACCCCAACAACTGCCACGGGAACGGCGTGTGCATAGTGTAGTGCCAGACCTCTTCGCTATATTATTCTTGGGACGCAAGCACACCGAATGGGACCATTGCATAACCGCCAAGCAAAATCTCTGGTTGGTTGATGAGACGGGACGGCTATTACCTGATGGAAACTCTGCAACGGCACACATGCCAGAGACCAGATGACTCCTTTTTTCTTTTTTTTTTCTTCCTTGTCTCTTTTTTTTTCTGCAATTTCGCTATGGAGTCGGGATTCTAGACCATGTCCCTCTCACCTTGCTGCTGCTGCTCGGCCTTGCTCGCGAGTACGGTGGCAGCAGACAGCCGAGAGTTCCTTTTACATAATCGACACCTCGAACTTTTCTTCCGCCTTCTTCCTGCTTCCCCGGATTCCAGCCAGAGGTTTCTCGAAGGAACACCATGGAAAATTTTGTCTCTAGGGTCCTTCTTCATGTCTTCGTTACAAGGGGGCGGCAGGGACACTTGAATGAGGGCCAGGTTCCAACAAGGCGAAAGAAAAAAAGAAAAAACCCGTGAGAGTGAGAATCCACCCATTGCATTGCCCAACAGGGTTCGCAGGAACGGCCGGTGTGCACCCCAGCACGTAGAAGCCGTATAGCTCCGGCCGAGTTCGGTGGGTGGGGTTTCCGTTGCTTCTCATATTCTTCGCGGCTGTGGAAACGCGGATGAAAATTTTCGCTGTGGGCTGTTTGACTCATTGCCTTTGATGGAATTGTCCCGTACTCGATGGATCCTGCTGCGGATTCTTCTCCTTGACGCTGGGTTCCTACCTATTCCCGGCCTAAACCTTTTTTTTTTTCTTTTTTTCTGTTTCTTGAACTCCAGGACGGCTATCCTCGCAGTCCGTATTTAGACTCTTCCACAAGTTGCCTTCACCGAGGAGGCAACCTTCAGCAGCCTTGCTGTTTCCCTTCCCTGTTCTTTTTATAGAAGGCTGTTTTGCGTTCTCACGAACTTGTCCCCGGGACCAGAAACAACAAAGAGACAACAGACAAGTCTCCCGGCCCCGCGGATTACCACATCTTGCGTACAGATGGCGAGAAGTGTCCAAATCCAGACCCGGACGGCCGAGCCAACCGGCCAGCCAGCACACAGTAGTACCCTTTGTGTCGGCATGGAAGGCCCCAATAACGTAACCCTGTAAAACGCCTTCCATGCACCAGGCTGCGAATTTTTTCTTTTGTTGCAAGAAAGGCTTGTCAATCTCCGGAAGGATTCGTCAGGCAGGCTAGGCGTGGTTGAATAGTCGTTCCATCTGGAATGCCGCGCCAAGCCGAGTCGGGACAGGGTTGACTGACTGACTGTCTGGGGAGGGAGGGGCGTGGGTCTACGAGTACCGACTACCATCTAGCCAGCCATATGTCGATCTTTCACGATCTGAATGGATGGTCCTGGCTTTTGCGACATGGGCTGGTCTTAATTCCTCCGAACAGTGCAAATCCTACGATCAACATTTGTTTTTCACGGACAATTATCACGGGCAGCAGGAAGCAGAAGCATTGAAAGAGCAAACAAAATAATTGCGGGTAGTGAACTATGAAGTAACAGAATCTCGGACAGGAACACTCTAAGCCAATACAGGAACGACAAACAAGCACGGAACAAACGCAATCTAGCCAAAGAAATTGTATGTGTCACGGCAGCCAGTCCGGTCCGTGGTGGACAGGCCCAAAAGTGTGAGGGGTATAAAAAAATGAGACAGTATCAAGTAATAAAAACGCAACAGGTCCTCCCCATCGGGGCTTGCCGGTAATTCCTCTTCCCCTCCCTCCCTCCCTCGTTTTAGTCGAAGACTTGTGCTTGCATATATTTCGTGTCCAGACTAAAAACGGGCCGTTCGCGGTGGCACACCGAGGGCAGTTGAATTCGAGGGCTCAATCGGAGGTGCCCGGTGAGAGAGAGATAGAGCGCGGTCCGGGGGTGAGGAGGAGGGGGGGGAAAGGCAGGGTCGTGCAAATCTCGTTACGGCACGGCGTGGAACTCGACCACACGCTCCGACCGGCTGATGATCCACCAGGCGTGGATGACGCCGGGGATCCAGCCGAGGATCCAGAGCGCGGTGTTGATGACCACATCGGCTGCGCAGCCGCGCTTGATGAACACCGGCACCGGCGGCACGAAGAGCGCGAGGAAGTAGAGCAGGATGTTGGGGGTGGAGGACGGCGCGTGAGACATTGTTGCGGTTGGGTGGGTATGGGCGGTTGCCATATGTGGTTGAGTTTGTTTTGGGAGGGGTGAGGTTGAGCGGTTTTCGTAGCTGGTGATGCTGGTAATGTATCGTGAGAATTGCTGATAGAGATGATCTTGGTTGGTTATGGTAGCTTTTACAGATTGAGAGAAGAGTTTTGCAGAAGATCAAAAGTGATCCCTCTTTATAAGTAGCACGAGTGCAACTCAAAGAGTTCCAAGGAAGGCGGCCTCGTCACAATCACGCGACGAGCATACAACCAAACTTCAACCTACTCGTGTCTTCCCTCACACTTCTTTTTTGTCTTGCGCAGCATTTTGCATTCGCAAGCTTATTCCCAGGTGGTAAGAGTGGACCTTTTTGGCTGTGTCTCCCTCTCTTATCCGCGTATATGTGATATGCAGTCAACGTCATCTTGGTGTCGTTCGTGTTTCTTTTTTTTGCTGCTGGGCTATTTTTGGCGGGACGCGGCCGTTTGCAGCCGCCAACCAGGTCCGCGTGGCGAATTATGTGTTAGGGTTAGGGTTGGTGGATATGCTGCGGTATTGCTGCATGCGTCGTCATTGTGGCTACGACAGCTGCTGGACTTACATATGCCACCCCAGCCACAGAGGCCAACGACAGCTGGTGGAAGGTGGAATGTGAGAGCGTGTGAATGCGGAAGAAGCGCGGGATTCTCGCCCAGGAAGAGAACGACTTCTGAACAGCTGTGAGCGCAGAAAGCTCGTTGTGTATCACAAACACGCGGGACCTGGAAATCATGCAGGGACGAAAGAAAATGACTGGAACGACAGCCACGAGGAAGAAGCCCAACTAATTCAAGATTCCGAACCCCTTCCGTTAGCATCAGCAAGCCGTCATCCCTGCGTCTTCTAGAAGAAGCTAGAAAAAAGCGAACAAGATACAGTACACACAACTTGCCACCCGAGAAAACCCTAAAACGCCGAATATATTGATAGTCGGCCCTGGGGGATCGAGGATAGGTCGGTGGCACAAAAGCGGAAAAAGGAAAACGACTAGAAGCTTTGGCTTCGTCTCTTCCATCGGAGACGCCCGCCTCTCACCAACAAACCGAATGGGCCAGGAGAGAACGAGAGAGGATTCTTTCAAGGACGAGCCTGGAATAGTGGCCTCAATCTGAAGGCTGTCAAGACAGAATCTTAACGGGCCAACTTGGCTTTGGAAAATTTGGCGATCGAAGCTTACGCCGCCGCCAGTGACTCGGAGCCGCGAAGCCGCGAGATTGGGACACAAAGGTTCCCTCTCTAACACACCCAACATGAGCTACTCTGCCCAGGCAGCCAGGAAAAAGAGTCCCACCGAACAATGGGACAAGCAAGAGCCCATGAGCTATCGCCGGGGGGGGAGCAGCTAGTGTGCACCCTGCAGCAGCAAGGCACTAGATCCCGGGGCCTGGTTACGTACCCCGGACTTCTATGACAGAACAAAACCCACAAACGCCGATGCACACCTGCGGTTAAGTTGCGTGCAGGCTACGTCAAGCGACAAGGCCACACGCCCCCCAGGCAGGCGGTTCTCTGCTTTTTGGGGGCCATTTTCCGTCTTTCTTGCCTGCGATCGTTCGCTTCGTTCGGGGCTTCATCGATCGAAGAAAGGCGTTGGCGCGGTGTCCCCGACTGCTCACGGCACTCCACTTCACACCCCCCTCCCTTCTGCTCCCTCATTCTTGCTCTTCGTCTAAGTTCGGTCTCGTCGTCGTGGATCTCGATGCGCTCGAGGGCCAGTCCCTGTCAGGTCTGACTTACACATTACGCGACCCAAGCCTGCCCCGGAGATGTTCGATTCTCAATCCAGGCTCCACCGGGCTCTCGATATACGCAACATACTGTCCTGCTTTTTCTCCCCCCCAAAAAGTATTTTTACTCCAAAAACCTGTCCAAACGCCTGCTCCGGCCGTGAACTTGTAGTTCCCTGCGAGCGGATGGCGTCCCCTAACCCTAACCCAACCCTAAATTTCCCGGCCGTCGGCCGGCTCCGGTGGGGCCCGAAAATCTCGGTGACCGCCGCCATCGCCTGCACCCAACCACGCCCCCCCCTAGCAAAAAGCCCATCGGTGAGGCAGGCGGAGCACGTTTTCCAACGAAAGTCCTCTCTTCCCCCCCCCCCATGATCGGAACTAAAACTCTAAAAAGCTTATCGATGTCCAGCTGAACACAGATGCTGCGTGTGCACGATGATGACGCCGCGCCGTCGGAGTCAGTCCCTACGAGTACGCACTCGAAAACTCGCATCCTGCTCTTACAGCGAGGTTTGTTACTTTCTTCACCAGAGTCCCGGTTGCGCCCGGTGAGCAAGAATGCTTCACTGCTTGCTAGAGCGTCCAAGCTCGCGGAGTGACACGCATTGATGAATGGACATGGGGAGGGGTGTGTGATTCTGTGGAATTCCTGGTATTTGGGGTACAGTGGTCCGTCTAGGTTGGAATAAACCCCAAAAAGTGTTTATTTTTCCTATTTATCTGACTCCCTCACACATCTTAGTTTGGTTATAGCATCTCCTCGCACTTTACACGCCCGAGAGTTGTTGGTGGGTTTCGGAAAGGGTTGACCCGATGGACGACAGCGTGGTAGTGGTATGTGTGTATACTTACACCCCAAGTTCCAGGCACTCCGATCTTCATCTCCTTTCAACTATCCTCCAGCACCTCCGGGGACCGGCACGGGAAGAGTGCTATGGAGGAGGGGGTGGGCGTGTGTGTGCTTCGCTTACGACGCAAAGCAAGCCACCGCGCCCCAATGGCCGTTCAGGCTGCCGAAGGTTGACACGCCGGGCCTGACCATGGAGTAAGTCTCGGAGGAGACGCAGCTGTCCGCACTGGAGACGGGGGACGGCGAAGCGCCGAACAGCGTCAGTCTTGGGGGGTCTCATTTCTTGGGGGTTTGGGATCCATCCGGGTGGTTCGACAAGAGAGGGGTGGATCGTGTGTTGACTTACTTGTAGAACACGCAGCGGCCAACATCTGGGCCCGCCGAGCGGATGTTGTGGTAACTGCAGAGAGAACGCGAGTTGGCGGTGTCAGTGGGAAGGCGGAGAGTGTCTCCGTGTATATACACAACAGAGTATCTGCAGTGACGGGCGAAGGGCCACTTACAAGCTGGTATTCACGAACGACCGGCAAATCCCATGCACAACCTCCACATTCTCGCACTTGCCGGCCCAGTTAGCCTTGTCGCAGACATACACGAACGACTTGCCGGCCGACACACTCGCGCCGGGCGCCGCGTACACAGTCGACCGCTCGCCGGCGCCGCACAGCTGCTTGGAGTTGCCGGCGCACGGCATGCAGCAGTCGGAGTCCGCGGCCTTGTCGACCGACGCCAGCGCGTTGCCGCACCAGCACTCGCCGCCGTACTGCAGGCCGGCGAACTGGAAGCCCGCGCACGCGGAGATGCACTTGTCGGCGGTCATCGCGCCGCTGACGGAGCCGGCGATTGGCAGGCGGCGGTTGCTCATGTCGTCCTTGTAGCAGCCGACTGAGCGCCAGGAGGGGGTCGGAGGCGGGGTGGGGGTGGGGGTGGACTTGGGCATCTCGAAGATGAGCACGTGCCAGGCGTCTCCGCAGGGCGTGGCAGAGTTGCCGTTGCAGGTCTTCTGGCACTCGTTGTCTCCGGTCTACATGTACAACAGGGGGGGCCTATGATTAGCACGCACCTCACAACTTGAAAGTTATTCCTACACATCTTGGGGCTACACGCACCTTGGACCCCCGGGAGTCGATAGTATTTCCACAGTAGCACTCGCTGCCAAACTCCAGACCAAAGTACTTGAACCCGGCACATCCGGCAATGCACTTCTCAATGGTCATGCCGACAGCATCGACGTTGGCGCGGGTAGCCAGTGTGCGGTAGTTGGAGTTGTCGGTGTAGCAGCCAACCTGGGTGAGACCGGTCGGAAGAGACGGCGGTGGCGCCGCGGTGGATGTCGGAGTCGGCGTGGGAGTCGGCGTCGGTGCGGGGATCTTGAGCAGTTCGAACATGTTGTGGCGGTACGGGCCGCCGCAGTTTTGGGTTGAGCCGGTGCAGAACTGCGAGCACTCGGATTCAGGACGCTGAGAAAATATGCAAGTAACGTGTGTCAGGTTAGTTATACTGGCCTGATACGCCTGCGGTGCCTTCGAACGCAACCATGGACTCACCTTCTGAGATCCTCCGAGAATATTGTTTCCGCAGTAGCACTCGTTGCCGTTCTGTAGACCGGAGTACTTGAAGCCACTGGCGCGGCACCAATCAACACACTTCTCAATCGTCAGGCCCTGCTCGATGCGGGTGCTGTTCGAGAGAGCCCGGACCGCCACATCGTCCCAGCACCCGAGAGCCTTGGTATACGGCGGCGCAAAGCTCTCGGTCGGCGGCGGGTTGGTCAGCCGGGGTGTGGCACCGGGATTGGCCATGATAGCGACATCGACGCGGGGGCTGATGTTAGGCAGATACTGCATGTTCCAGTTGTAGAACGTGGTCGGCTTGCCGAACGGCGGGCTCGGCGCCGGCGAACTGCACACCGGGCGGGCCTGCCCGTTCCGCGAGTCCCAGTCGGCGTTGCAGCCGGGCAGCGTCGCAATCGGCGCGTCAATGCCGGTCGGCTCCAGCGGGATCTCGGTCTCCAGCGTGCAGGCCTGCATGGCGGTGTTGTTGGCGAACGGCAGCAGCGTGGCGCACTTGTCGAGCCCGCTGGCCGCGTCGACGTTCTCGCGGTGCTGGCACGACGGGTCGTCCAGCGCGCGCTGCAGCAGGTCGACGTCCCAGAAGCTCAGGTAGTCGGCGTGCACGCCGTAGCCCGACGTGCTGCCGGTGCTGAGCACGAGCTGGTCGGGCCGGAAGCGCTGCGCGCGGTAGCCGATCTCCAGGTCGACCTCCATCATCGCCACCGGGTGCGACGCCGGGCAGTCGCCGTTGTCGAGGCGGTAGGCCACGTGGCTGGCGTGGGTCGGCGAGTCCAGGTTGACGCCGTCCCAGCAGTCCGGGAAGTTGACCGACATGCGCAGGAAGTCGTTGCACGTGTACGGCGGGAAGGCGTCGTAGAAGCCCTCGCCCTTGCCGTCCGGGTTGCCCTGCTGGCAGTTGTAGCCGAAGCGCGGGCCCGAGCGTCCCGGCTCGCCGACTTGGGGGCCCGTGGCGTACGGGTTTCCGGCGACCATGCGGAAGCCCTGCGGGAAGGCTGTGACGCGGGTTCCTTCACGGTGCTGTGGAGTATCAGTCAGCTACAGTTCTTCCCTTTTCTCATCTGGCGTCTGGTGTCCGGGCTCACTTACATTGTTCAGGTAGTACACGCGGGTCTCGATGATCGGAATCGCCTCGTACGTGCCGTCGTCATTCTTGGCCATGAGAGCCGGAGCCCAGTAGTTGGACAAGTTCTCCTGCACCTGCATGGAGGAACACTTGGAGTTCTTCCACTTGACCGGGTCGAAGGTGTGGCTGAAGGCCGACGCCCCGACCACATCGTGGATGTGGCCGGAGACAATGCCGGGCTGCACGATCGGGTCGAGGCGGCTGTGGGAGATGTGCTGGCCGGTGATCAGGAATGCCTGGGCTCCGCCGACGAAGCCGAGGATGGAGGAGGTTAGGGGAGAACGCATTCTGCTCGTTGATAGCAGTGGTCAATAGATGAAAAGGGTCCGAATAGAACGAGAAAGGATAGGCAAGTGAGCGGATGAGCTCCTCGGAACAGAAAGGAAAAGAAACGACCTAGTCAGACGCTCAAGAGAAAGAAAACACGAACAAGGTTCCGGATCACCACGGAGCTAGAGTGACTCAGAGAAGAGAAGCAGCAGTATGTAGAAGAGAGCGTAAGAATGGCAGGTCACAGTATCCCAGCACCACCACGACAGGAGTATATCGAGGATGGAGAGATTCAGGAGACGCGGATAACCGCCAGGTCAGACTTGATGAACAAACGATGCAAGTAAAGAGAGGACGCTGCTACAAGTGCAGCTAAACAACAAGAAAACGAAAGACAACAGTTGGGCCTAACAGAGACAACTGTGATGGACCGACGATGAGGAGGAAGAAGAACCAACGAAGAAGAGCCACGAGCCACTGTAGGGAGAATGGGGGCCTTATAGGAGATAAATGAGAAGAGTGTGTATGTGTGGTGCATGGGATTGGGAGTGTCAGTGTCGTCAGTACGTACCGTCTCACGCTTCGTTGCGCGACCCGGGGTCCTCGAACAGGCACTGTTGCAGGTCTGGTGCAGTCTTACAGCCCACCAGATCCCCAGCTTGACTCAGCGGCTTCCAGACTCACAGAGACTTCAAGGGTCCGTCATGTCTTCTTACTCTCTGATCCGGGGTTCACTCCCAGGACCGGGCGGGCTTCAATAGGGGACACGATGCGGGCGATGCCGATCATGGCCGGCCAAGGGTGCAGCGCGCGAGAAGACAGGGTCCGGCCCTGATTGTTAAGGTCGAGCCCCCCTTCCACTCTCACCTCATCCGGCGTTCACTATGTTGTGTCTCGGCGGTCCAGCGTGGGCAGTCCCCGGGTTACCGGGTTCAACAAGGAATGCATCGCCGAGAGAGAGAGTCCCCCGAGTCCGTAAACACCTAAGCGGGTATATTGTAGATCCTCTCACATGTACCTATATATGCCTTTTACCGCGTGTGGCTGTAGCATCTGCATCGAGCCACACCTCACGATTCCGGAGAATAGTGACAGCGTGCACACAAACACACAAACACACAAACGCAGGAGAGCTGCATCATATCAAAGCCTAACGCAGCACCATTCAACCAGGTCCAACGACGGAATCTGATCCACATACAAGGACGGAATCCTATGAGGCCCCTTTTTTCGTCTTTTCATCTCCTTCTTCCACTTGAGATGTTCTCCGTCTCTCGTAATCCGAGAAAGGACGGCTGATAAGCACAAGAAATGCGCAGTGTATGGCAAGAAAGCCTGGGCGGCAGGAAACCCGGCCACCCCTGAATAGTTTTCGTTTGGTGTCAATTCGATTCGTTCAGCTGAGCCGCTCTGGGGGAATGAGAAAATCATACTATTTTCTATGTAAGAAGAAATAATAGGCTGTCTATATCTCCCTGGATCTCCCTTGGCTTCTCAAACCGTGAGATTGGATGTAAGAGCGGAAGAGGGCATTGGGCAGCTCGTATTTCTGCAAAGACCGGTCTCTGTTGATATCAAGGACTGGATCTGACCTTCGGAGACTTAAATAAAGTAGAAAAGAGGAGGGAAAGTAAACCTATCTTAACACCAGTCACACAACAGCCATATTGAGATGGCGATCCGCACGTTTCGCCAAACCTGGTAGCTGGAGTAAGCCCTAGCCGTCATCAGAAAGGGGACGCCAGACAAAGCGTTAAACAGCTTGCTTTCAATCCGCAGCAAATCCCCCTGCCGGCGGCCGCCTTACCGCACTTGACTACCGCAATTGTATCTTATTGACTGCTCAGCCCTTTCTAGAGCGCGTTTGTTCTCCTCCAGACTCGGGAACTGTCAATCAGGGATCAGGAGCGCCACGTCCAGTTACTCCCCCGGGAGCGGGTTGTGAAAGCGTTTGTATATCCAGTACATAGTACATCTTAAATGGAGAGAGAGCTTCGGGAGGTGAAATCAGCCCGGCGTTGACGGTATGTGTAGGTATTATGCCACTCACCACGTCGAGAGAAACGCCCGCGACAACCTCCCTCACGATGTGTTCTTAATTTCTGGGTTTTCAAGATGAGAGATCCACATTGGATTTCCCCTTTTTGCTGTGAGATGCAGAATAAACGAAGGTCCTAGCGCTTCCCCGGCTGACTGAACTAAGCCTTTCTCTGGTTGCGCCTTAGGGGCCGTGTGAGCCGGCATTGGATGAACGAGAGAAGCCAAGTCAGATCCAACACAACTATTTAGGGGAGGATGAGGGACATCTCTGTCGGTATATACTAGATACTTGCCCTAGGACTGTTTAGAAACCTCACCCCTGAATTTCAAACAAACGCCGAGCTGACGGGCGAAAACGAAAAGTCTTGTTGGCACTGCTGAACGGCCGCCTGCATAATGCGGTGAGCAAACGAACAAGCACGCAGGCACGAGAAGAAGCAGCCGCAAGAAGGGTATCTGTTATATCAGTACTACTCATGCATTTGTGAGCTTATCTTAAGATTGTTCGTGAGTATGACCGCGAGACGTGATACCTATATATCACCTCAAATTCTCCCGGTATCAACAGGTTCCCCAAGCGCCCCGAAACGCATCTTCGCATGTTTCGACACGAGCCCTCAGCCTGGTACATTCCTCTCACGTACGTACTCATAGTCACAGTCTCCACTCACACACAAACACACACACACACGTAGCCCGGGAAAGGCCGTCTCCAACTTCCGCCGGCTTACATACGTGCTAGCGTAACCGTCCTTAATCTATCTGGATTCGCCAACCACAGTGACCTTTCCGTCGCTTTCCTGAGAGTCAAACGCAAATTTGAGGAAATCGCATACCCGCGAGTCGGTTAGACAACAGATGTGTAGAGAGTATCCGCCAGAGAATCCAGAGTTTGAGATGACCCCCAGCTTGCGCGCGTAGGTGACAAGACAAAGGATATTACTTGTCAGATTGGTTATGAGCTGAAAGCACTCAAGAGCACGATGTGGAAGCGAGAATACGGAAGAAGCAGGCATTCGGAGCGAGATGGAGCGTCGAGTGAGAAGAACCGAGAAGATCATCCCACGTTCACCCCATTGAGAGCCTGCCACCGCAACACACTTCACTATCCACAAACGGCTATCGCCAAGTGAGTGCCACTCATCCAAATCCCACCCACATATCACACCACATCGGGAACCATCGAGTCTTATAATGTGGAATGCCTCCTCTACAAAGGATCCTTTGCGACATGTCTCCGCCCCCAACTTTCAACCGAAAAAGTCCGTTTAAGACAGCGGGTCATGAGCACAGATATGCACATGTGCCCGTTTGTACCCGCAAGTGCCACCGCAACTATAACCCCACGAAGAGATCGCCACTGATATGTATAGTATTTCTATATAGCTTCTCCGATGTATATATCCCAACAAAAATGCAAACACATTGCCGCTCCATGGCTGTTGCAAGAACCGCGCAACGAACAAGAAAAAGGTGGGTGTGGTTGGGTTGCCTCGACCACGTTACTGTTTTGTGGATGACCCGGGACATGGGGCGTACCAAGAACGAGAACGGCAAGGAAAATAGATGAAAATGCATGAAACCCCAAGCGAGGAGAAAAAGAAAAGCAGACAGGATGCCAAGTATCGCCAATATGAAAGCCAAAAGCAAAGACAAAATCCAAGAAACAGGAATCCAAAAGAAAAACAAATAGCATGGAAAGGCCGTCATCCCGTTCTCACAACTGAGACACTCACGCGCCGTTGGCAGGAAGCTTTCCCTCGGTCTTCTCCAGGTACGCAACCAGATCCGCAATGGTGCACACCTTCAGCCCCCACTGGCGCGCAAAGCTAATGCACGCCTCGCCGCGGAGCATGCCGGGGTTCTCCCGCACCGCGCGGCCAGGGACCTCCACGCCGTCGTCGACAATCTCGCAGATCACAGACGCGAGCTGCTTGCCGGCCAGCCGGCAGAAGTCCACCCCGGCCTCGGTGTGTCCCGGGCGCTGGCGCACACCGCCGGGCCGCGAGCGCAGCGGGAGCACGTGGCCGGGCCGGCGCAGGCTGGCGGGCGTGGCGGCCGGGTCGGCCAGTGTGCGCACGGTCATGGTGCGGTCGTAGGCGGAAATGCCCGTGGTCACCGACGGGTCGGCCGAGTCGACCGACACCGTGTAGGCGGTGCCGCGCGGGTCCTCGCTCTTGGTGACCATCTGCGGCAGGCCCAGGCGGTCGGTGAGTTCGGGGGCCAGCGGCGCGCAGATCAGGCCGGACGAGTGGCGGACCATGAAGGCCATCTTTTCGGGGGTCATGTCTTCGGCGGAGATGATCAGGTCGGCCTCATTCTCGCGCGAGGGGTCGTCCAGGACGACGAGGAATTCGCCATTGCCTAGGTTGGTTGAGAGGGGTGTTAGCTTAGGGTTAGGGTTGAGCGATACCACATGCCGACCCGACGGCAGCCGCCCGGGCCGGCCAGGCCACGGCAGGCAATTGGGGGCCGAACTTACGGAACGCCTCTATCGATTCGGGAATCGAGTCGAACTGCGAGGCTTCAATCATGGCGGAGGGCATGTTCCGGTGTAGGGAAGATCGGGTAGTCGGAAGGCGGAAGAGAAAGCCGAAGAGTGCGGTATCGCGGGGTAAAGCAGTCGACTTTTGAACACGTGCAATGGCGATTTCGGAGGGGATGTTTGGAATCACAGGTGAAGGATCAGGGAGAGAAAGGTAGCCAAAATCGATTGATATAGGAAAATAAAGACGTGCAGTGGTATTAGAGAAAAGGCAAAACCGTGGATTTCGAGTAAAAAAAAAAAAGAAGAAAAAAGGTTCAGTGCGATCACAGCGTTGAAAAGTTGCGTCACCGTATCCCAGCGTCGGTGTGGAGGGAAAAAAGAAAAGGCCGAAGTGCGGCGGTATATGTATAAGGGTTAACCGTGAAGAATAAAGGTTTGGGAATTTGGTATATCAACAGCTGAGAGGAACTCAGGTAACAAGAAGCAGAAAACAGAGGCAACAGCAAGGTCATATATGAGAAAGAGGGAGAAGAAAGACAGGAAGACGAGAACAGGAAAATATGAGAAGAGCTTTTCAAGTTCATTAGTGATGCCGAATGGCCCGATGACTGATCAGGGATTTTTTGGTGAGGAAAAAGAGGAAGAAAAAGTCCCTAATTACAAATGAGTGAATAACGGGGCTTGCAGGGTTCGAGCTCAGACAAACCCTAGGCCAGTGATAGTTAGGGTTATATGGAATATCATATTCTAGCTCACGATCATGAAGCACACCCTCGATCTTGGACATCAATGAGTTCATGTTGTTCGGGTTCAGACACGCTCTGGGGTGTATATATGTGTATCTCCTCTCTGGATGAGAACGCCATGCTCGTTGAGTTCAACCATGATGCTCAACAGTCCATATGACCACGAACTGTTGAAGAGAGTCAAGACAGACAGAGCCTCAGGATCACTGCAACGACTCCAAAGGAAGCCCTTGGGGACTACCCACCGGTACAGGGGATGTTGTCGCGGGGCAGACTTGCTCAATGGAAACGATTGCGTATCATACTTCGCACCCATACAACGACGAGGGAAAGAGTCCTAATCTGATATATGAGCGAGGTGGGAGGGAGGGTTCGGTGGGAGGGAGGGTTCAGTGCAAGTTGATTGCCTGCCGCCCTCACCAATCGTCTTCTCATCGCTGACAAACTGTGGCCTGCGAGATGATGTCAGTGATCCGACCCAAGAAGGACAATAACAAGAAAAGGTGGTGTTACTGTTTGTTACTGGCACACATGCATGCCGCATTTGCTTGCACATGTTTTTTCTGTTCCTGACCCAGGAACCCATTTTAGCACCCCGACACTAATTGGCGAAAATATGCATCTATCCGAGCCCATGCATTAGTTATGGCATCTAATTATGTGTTAATTCTTCTATGTATCTAACTAGCGGTGTGTAGCTAGGCGGAGTCCTAGATAAATACCGTAGGCTTATTACCTAATCTAAGTATAATATAGTACGTAATAGTGCTTATATAAGAGTGCTATATACTACCGCATACCCCTATCTATATACGGTAACGAAGTAGATATATAGGAAGATAGTATTAAAGTATTAGGGATAAGTAATTAAATAGGGATATAAAGGCTTAATAGGTAGTACGGACGTACCGTAGCTATACTAATAGTAGGTAAGTAAGCTATTTATATATAAAGGTAAAGAATATAGCTAAGTTAAAAGTATCCGATCTATACTTAGTAGAGTATATAATATTATTAGAGATAAAGAATAAAAGGAAAAAAAAAATATAGCTAAGTAATACCTAAGTAGTTTAACTACCTAGAAGGGAGTATAGCGACTAGCTAGAATAAAGCTTAGAGAGCGTATAGGAGGCTACGGGCGTATACTAGTAGGTATACGCGCCGCTAGAATAGAATAAAGGAAAAGAAAAAAGAGAGAATAAGGGGGGGGGGGGGGGGGGGAAGAGAGAAGTATATAAATACGATCTCCTACTTATAGACTAAGAATCTAACCTCTTCTTCTATTCCTATTATCTATCGAGATATCTAAACGAAAACTCCTATAAGATAATAAATTACGATAGAAAATCCCTTTTAAGAATACGATATATCGAAGTATAAGCTACTAAAAAAGGAGATAGCCCCTATAGGTTATCGTACCGTTAAGGAGTATATACCTTATAAGCGCTATATCGAGTCCGCCGTAGCTTATAAGAGTAGTAGCGTATACTTTATAAAACCCGCTAGAGTAAGAGCTTTATAGTATTACTATTATAGTATTAATAGGAAATACGAGCCTTAGTAAGTTAAAGAGGCGGTAGAAAAGAAACGGGATCGATAGAGAGAGATACTAACTACGAACGAGTAGCCTAATATATATTATACCTCTAGTACGCGCCTTCTTTACGAAGCTACGGGGTAAATACTCTAAGCGTAGCGATATAGTCTCGCTAAGCTACGTAGTTAAAGAGCTACTCGCTATTTATAAGTATAACTTTAACTACTCCCGTAAGGCTAAGCTATAGTACTAAGATATTTAGAAGGATAGTACTAAGGTACTAGCGGCTCTCGAAAGCTTAGAGGACCTAGTTATATCTAGTAAACCCTACCAGTACTCCCTAAAACGCTAGTTTATAGAGATCTTAGATTATATTCTATTCTAAGAGTATAAAGAAAGGGAAGGAGGAATATCGAGGTAGATAAACGAAGGAGGAGGAAAGCTTAGGAGAGTTAGTATTAATCCTTATAGACCTATTCGTATATAGACTATAAATTTAGAAGAGTATAGAAATATTCGAACTTTTATTAATTTAAAGCCTTAGTAAGCCCGTCCGTAGGTATCTCTAATATAGAGACGTATTTTATAAGCCTTTTACCTCTATTATACTTCTCTTTTATCTATATATTATAGATATCTACGTACTATAGATAAGTATTTACTTAAGAAGAGGTATCTCTAACTAAGCGGATAGTTTATATATTATCGTAGCTTACCGTTAATAAAGACGTTAGATAAACGTTAATAAAGTTTATTAGGTAGCGAAGAGTAATACCCTTACGGGTTATTAGGCTTAGAGCTAGAAGCTTAGCTTCCGTTATTAACGTAGTAACGGTTAGCTATTTAGTAGCCTTCTATATAATAAGGCTACTAAGTATAGTAACTAGAAAGCTATTAGACGACCGTCTAGTATCCGGTACGTTAGTAAATAAAGTATCGCTATATATAAATATAGAGAGATTTATCTTATTATAAAGCTACTTAATTAAGATATTAATAGTAAGTAACTTACCCCTAATAAAGTTAGTAGTAAAATAGTAGATCGCGAGGAAACGCTTACTATATAAGTATCGAATAACTTAGTTAGTAATAACTATATATTCTAGTCCTAGGTTACGAGTAAATTAAGTAAGGTTAAAAGCTACGAACGTAATATCTAATTATAGAGTAATAGCTATATAGAGAATTAAGCTAACTTTCTTAAGAAAGAGCTTAGTATAAGCTTACGAAGACTTACTAAGGTATAGCGGGTAAGATACTAGATATAAGTAAGGATCCTAGCTAGTATTTAAATTAAAATAATATCCGATTTTCTCGATATAGGCGTTATAAGATAGCTAGAAGCGATAAGTTACTTTATTTTAGATTATATAAATACCTAGGAAGAATATAACGGACTTCTCTTTACGTATATTAAAACGCGAGGAAAGCTACTTAAGTATAGCTTCATATTCGTCCTAAGAGTTAGGAGTATAACTAATAAGGATATTATCTACGTAGATAAGGAAATAGATAGTCTTACGTAAGTTTATCTACTAATAAGGATCCTACGTAAAGCGAATAAGGCCTAGAGACTTAAATTCCTTAGAAAGCGTATCGAATTAAAGAATCGGGGACTCGCTTAGGCCGTAAAGGGTACGCTTTAGGAGAGCGACGTAACTAGGGTAACGCTTATAGAGGGGTTCCGGTAGCTAAACGTAAATCTCTAAACCGGTATCCTCTAGAGAGGTATTTAGAAAAGTATTAGAAACGTTAAACTATAGGAGCTCGAGGTTAAAAAAAGCGGTAAGCGTAAGAAATAAGCGAAGTAAACGCGTAGCGAGTATCGCTATATACGTATTAAGCGTAGACGCCTCTTATTAGTTACCTTATACTATATATTAAGCTTTAAAACGCGTAATCTTACTATCTTCGTTAAACTTATATTTTTAAACTTATTTAGTTAGAATAATACGCTAGTTACTTAGGCGAGGGACTACTTCCTATATACCTTTACTTTCTAGCGAGGTTATCTTAGACTAGCTAGCCTCGAGAAATTCTTTATTATATAGATAAGCTAATATTCTACGTTAGGATTTAGGCTCTAAGGCGCGAATATATAGAGAGCGAACTTTAAAAGAGGCCGCTATAGTAAAGGAAGCGTATAGCGGCTTAAAGAACTCCTATAAGTCTAAGTAAAGTAGTAAGCTATATTCCTTAAGCGGGAAAATAAAGGCGCGATCCTCTATACTAAGTAATAACCTAGTAGCTTTAATAGCTACTAAGTTAACGTACTTAGTAGGGGGATACCTATTTTACGGTAGTAACTAGCGCTAAGTAAGGAATTTAAGCGTATTCTCTATTAATACTACGTAAGCTTATTCTAAAGGAATAAGTATTAGAGGCTTAGTAGATAAAGTAGTAGAAAGGGTTTAACTACTTAGTAGTAACGACTAGCGCTAATTAAGCCGTAAGGCCTACTTATCTACGTCTACTACTAGCGCTAAAAGAGCTTAGTCTAAAGAAACGAGTATTAGAGACTTAGTAGGCCTTTCCTTAATAGCTAAGGAATTCGCTTAAGTAGTAAGGGAATCCCTAGCGATATCTAGCGAAGTAATAATATCGTTAACGTAATTAGTATTAGCGACTAGTCTTATATCGGGAGATTCTAATAAAATATATATATAAGGGTATTTAAGCTCTAAAATAACTAAAGGTATAAATTACGTAAACTAAGGTATTATTATAGTACCTATAGAAGACGCTAGGCTAGGGGTACGCTCGATAAAGTTCTTAACTAAGGAGGCGTATACCCCTAAAGGTATAGAAGACGAGGCTAGGGGATAAACTATAACGTATAGCGTATATAGCGTTAAAGGGTATTACGGGCCTTACCTCGATAGGAGGTTTACTTCTAACGTAGATAAACGCTAAGAAGTAATAGTCTAGTTATTAACTACCTTAGATAAGGCTAGCTAAGAAGCTAATATCTAACCGAATAACGGTACGGGAAATCTTTTAAAGTACTAGATGCCCTTATTAATATATTTAAAGAAAGGTAGGGAGTCCGCTTAAGAATAGAGGTTAGGGATCTCTAAAATTCGGGCGAGCTTAAGAGCTTTAACTAGTAAATACTCTTCCTAAGGCGTAGTCTTATTATAGAAAAGGCGCTTATTAAAGCGGACGTTACGCGTATTAATAACCTTATTAAGAACGGGGATCTAGATTCGAAAGATATTATATATAATATAGCTAACTAAATAGCTAATATACGTATGAGGGGAAGCCTTATACTAGTAGCGATCCTATCTAAGTTCCTAGCGCGCCTAAAGAGGATAAGCTTTATAGCCGTACGTATAGACGCTACGCTAGTTATTAGCGAGATATACTATACGCTCTTTAAAGCGCTTTAAAAGAGAAGAAGTATATAAAGTATAATAAGTAATAAGCTAAGACGATAGTATCTAATTTAGTAAGCGTTAGGAGTAACGCTAAATTAGCGTTATATTATATAGATATATAATAGCGTAGATAGTCTCGCTAAGGAGTTTACTTAGTAGTTAAGAACCCGCGAGTATTTTTATATATTTATTAAAGATAAGTTAGCTTACTTACTTAGCGAGCCCGTTAGGCTTATAAGTATATAGTAGAGAGTACTTAAGGATAATATTATTATTTTTAATAAACGTTTACTATAAAGATTAAATAAAACCTTTTTTATTAACTATATTAGCTTTATTATCTATACGAATATAGATAATAGGAATACTAAACTAGCGCTTAATACGCGCTACGAACGCCTTAGTATTAGAGATAGACTTAGGTATAGTCTTTAATACCTAAAGAAATACCGCTATAAACCCCGAAAATTCGTTTACTTAGATTTATACCTAATTATATCTACTACTAGTAAGTAAATAAAAAAGATTAACGCTTAAGCGCTTAAATAGTCTTATAGCCTTATATATAGTAAGTAAATAATTAATTACTTATATAATACTAGATAGAGTATACGAAGTATACTCTAGAAGCTTCGGTACGTTATTAGATAGCTTAACGTTAATCTACTTAAGAATATACTTAAGCGTAGTTTTACTTATATAACTAGTACGTAAATACTAAACGGTAATAGTTATATTACGAGGAATCGTACTCTTATATTAGCTTAAGAGATAAACTAATAAAGGCTCTAAGTTATAAGTAATACTAGCTAGCGATATATAATAGATAGCGCCTACTAGTAGTATATCGTCTACTCTCTCTATATAGAGTAGATTACTATTAGAGGGGAGCTCCTTAATAACGGTAAGTACCCCTAAGCGAGTAGTACGTAGCGTATTATTAAAGCCGTTATACTATACTCCGCTTACGTAAAGTATCTTTTAACTAATTATATTAAGATAAAAACCCTCGATAAAAGTAACCCTATTTAAATATAAGTTAGCTACCTTATTAGAGGGAAGCTTAAAATAACTAGTAAGTACGCGCTTACCCTAGGCTACGATTAGAAAAGAGCTAAGATTAACGTAGATAGCCTTACTTAGCTTTACGTAAACGACTTTAGTTAAGAGATTAATATTATTAATAATATATAACGTAGAACTACTATTAAGGATAGTAGAATTACGGAAACGCGATTAACCGCTTATATAAGTAGTAGATAAAATTACGGCTTACTTAGGCGCGGGCTAAAAAATAACGGCTCCGGCTTAATACTTATCGTTAAGTATAGTATTAGAGGAGGGAACGGGTAGAGTAGGCGCTATACTTATTAAAAAAGAAGAAGTAGAAGCCCTCTATAAAGTTAAGTAGTTACCGCGACCTCGGGAATTACCTCTCTTAGAGTTACTTTACTACTTAAAGGGCTTAGATAAGTACTTAGCGGGGATAAGGCGTTCTAGGTAACGACTTATAGCGTAAAGTATATCTAGGCCTTCTTACTACTTAAAAGTAAGACGGACCGTAGAGGTAAGCTTATATAAAGGGGTCTTTACTATAACGTATTCGCTTATTATATAATAGAATATAAAGTAATATTAAAAATTAAAGAAATAAATCGCTCTTAAGACGTAAAAGCACTTAATCGGCGTAGAAGAGGTAGCTAGGAATAACTACTAACTACCCGTTTAACTAGTAATAGCTATAGCGACGTTAGAGCTTATACGAGTATCTATAAGATATACGATAAGCGTACGAGAGATATTATCGAGGCTAAAATTAAGCTTAACTTAGTAGATAGGAAATTTATTAAATAAATATTTACTAAATTCCGGGTCTATACTATTATTAAGAATATTAATTAGGTCTTATAGTATAACCTAGCTATCTTAAATAAGCTAAAGATATAGCGCGCGAAAACGCGCTCGGACCGCTTACTAGGATTTAACCTAACGGACTAAGTCGCTAACGGTTCTAGCTACGGTAAGGATTATACGATAAGTATTAAAGATACTTAGTATATCCTTAGTCGCGTTTTAACTATATACTTCGCGAAGGTACGAGAGTATATATCGCGGGATATAGTCGCCTATACCCTAGGGATAGGAATTAAACGCCTCGGCGTACGTAAGGTCTATTAATAAAACGCGTATTATATCTAAAAGTATAGTATATATCGGATTAAGGCTTACTTAGGAAGACGCGAGCCTAACGTCAGACTTAAGACCTTTATAGACGACCTTATAAATAAATTCGTAATATACTAGCTTAGATACGTACTCCGCTTTAACGTATAGATAATCGGTAACGGCCTAGTTATATACTTCCTTACGCGTTCGAGTAATAGGAGGGTTAATAGCTAGCGTATACGCGTTTAGGTCCCTATTAGGGTTAACGTACTACTAAACGCTATACTAGGCTAACTAAGCTTCTATAGTATTAATCTAAGGGAACTACTTATCGGAAGATAAGAGCTTTAGAAGCGTAGAGGATACGGTAGGCGTAGCCTATAGAGCGTTAGGGACGTAGGAGGATATCGCGTATAGATAAGGTGATTATTCGAGAATAGGATAACTAGATAAAATAACTTAAAAGTTAGATATTTAAGTAAAAAAAAAAAATTAATAACTTATCGTTAACGGGAAGTTTCTAGATACTAATATAAATCTTAAAGGAGTAGAGTATTTAAATAAAAGAAAATCTATCCGGGCTTATAACTTATAGATCCCTAATAGGTTAGAGTATATTATAATTACGTATAAACGTATACTAATATACGTGGATACTACCTAGCGGTAAGTATTTAGGTATATATCTATATATATATAAATACCTTAAAGAGCTAGTAAAAGACCTATAAAAGGTAGATATCTATTACGCTTTTATAGGAAATATCTTAAGATAGAAAAAATTTAAGCTTCCTTTTATATATATTTCTCTATATATACCTTATAATTATAACTTATTTATTAGTCCTTTAGACTATATATCTAAGAATTATAAAAAATTAATTTTTTATAAACGTAATACTTATACTATTAATCTCTTATTAACCTTCCTTTAAAGCCTAACTATCGTAATTAACTACCTTTCCTCTAGGTTCGAGTCCTAATCGATACGTAATCGACCGATATCTCGACTTTCCTTTCTTTTAATTTAGAATTTACCTCTACCGATAGCTTTACTACTTTCTACCGCGGTAAACTACGAATTACCCTTCTTTTATAAAAGCCCTTTCTATTTAACCTCTTTTTAGTAACGAAAGCACGTTAAATAAATATCTTTTATTTTCTTTCTTTTAATTCCGTCCTTACTAAACTAATAGCTAATTAACTACTATTACTCTAGTAAAATACCGAATTACCCTACCTTTACCGACGTTTATACGCCTCCCGCGTTACCTTTCCTATACCTCCTAAGCTATCAGATACTACTAATAGGTTTAAGTCCTATTACTAAATATTTAATAGCTAATCCCTCTATTTCTATTTATTTCTACGACTTTCCCTTTATTTTTACGATATTTCTATTTATTCTACGACTTTACTTATTTATTTCTACGACTTTTTCTAGTTATTTCTAAGACTCTTACTATTCCGATAACTAACGTCTTAATATTTCTATTATTTTCGATTATTTTCTATTACTTCCGTTTACGGACTTCCTTTATTACTTACTCTCCTATTCTATTTAATTCTAATTACTAATCCGCCTCTTATTCTAAGACTAACCCGCTTTTATACCCCCTTTATACCCCGTTTATATACTAATAGTCTTATTTCTTATTTTACTAGCCTTATTTCTTTTCTAATAGTTATCCTTTCTACCGCTCTTTCCCCTTATTATTAACCTTATAAATCTAGATTATCTAACTATTTATAACTATTATACCTTAGTTTTCCCTATTTATTCCCTTTCGCTCTTACTTACCCTTAGTTTATATCCCTAACCCCCTATTTCCTAGTAAGCCTAGACCGCTAATATCCGCTTTTACGCTAAATATTAGATAAAGAATAACGTATTCTACGTAAAAGAGATAAAAGTATTACTTATAACCTTAAAGCCTTAAGTAAGGTAAGCGCTATAACTAACCTATAAACTAGTAAGTTACTAGTTAAGGAGCTATAACCCCTTACGGAAGTAACCCCTATTACGTATAATCGACGGATAATAATAAGACGAGGGAAAAGAAAGGCTATAGATAACGGGATAAATATTCTACCGGTATAGCCGGTAAGTAGTCTACCGCCTTAATATACCGAGTCTATTATAATCGAGGAATTAAAGTAAATAATAAAAGCGTTACTTACGGACCGTATAGAGTCTAACTTTAATAAATAAACGAGAGAGAAAGAGCGTACTAATAATATAAATACCGTTATTAGTACGATAATAGAAAAGCTTCTAGAAAAGCTAATAGACGCTATAAGCCGTAGTAACTTACCGGTTATAGCTATAGCTACCTTATCCTCTTTTCCTACTCCCTCGCTATTATTAGCTAGTCCGTAGATAATAGGACTACTATTACCTACCGACCTAAGTAGAAAGAGCCCCCTTTCTAACGTAACTATAGCTAATAACCCGTTATTACCTATAACTAGCGTCTAACTAACGAGAAACTAGCCCTTAGTACCGTATATTATATTATAAATACTAAGAGGTATAGGTAATATAGTTTTAGAAGGATAATAAGGTTATATATATAGATAAGGAGTATACGATAGCGGTATATTTCTAATATTTCCTATACTATTCTAGTAAATACCCTTATAAACGATAACCCCTAAAGTAATATTTTAAGCGAAACTATATCTAGGACCTAATAGTAAACCGTTTACTAATATTAGTATTAACGGCTTTATACTACTATTATAGCTTACTATTAAAAGACGATTCCTAGGCCCTCGTTTAGTAAATAGGAATTTAGCTATCGAAGGTAGTCTAATAAAGTTAAACGTACCTCTAATAAACGATAAGTATATTATTAAGTAGTATTAATACCTCTAAGCGATATTTCTAGAGCTAATACTCCTATCGGATATTAGTAATAGAGAAGATTATAAGAAAAATAATAAAAAAGCTATTAGTTAGTTATAAAACGATTACTTAAGTAAGGTAGACTATATAGTTATAGTATAATTAGTACGTATTTAGACTTACTTATACGAATCTATAATTCTATATACGTATTAGACGTCTTAAATACTACTAGTAATTAGAAGCGAATTTATACCCCTTTAGTATTTTATTCGACAGTATACCGATATACTATAGCCTATATTAATAGAATCTATATTAATATTTATCTCTAGTTATATACTAATATCTACCTCTTCGCGCGTATTTATAGCTCTCGCGTTTAATTATTAGAATAAGTCTAAATATAAAGCTATTAAACTTTTAACTAAAATAATATAGAATTCTACTAATAACTTACTTAAAATATACTATATTCGACGTATAGTAGAGGATATTCTATATTATAATATTACGGACTTATAATATAAGATACGGTAGGATATTACCCCCGACTCTAGTATCCGTACTATAATTAATACTACTTATTACCTATTAAAGATTAGATAATTATACGCCACTTAGTTAAATAGTACGCCGAAGACTAAGGAGGAAGGAGAAACGCTATAATTTAGAACCCGTAAAGAGGTACTTAATTATATTACGTAAGATAAAAATAGAGATAAATCTATATATTTCCGATATAGAAAGATAAGTTATTAGGTTCGCGAATATACGGAACTATATACCGAGAATAATAATCGACGTTAAAAGGCGCGTTAGAATACGCGTTTTACGATAAACCGAGGCTAAATAATAGATAATCGTAGTTATTCCCGTAAGCCTTATAACTATTCTCGAAATACCTCCTACGATCGTAACTATTTACGAAGACTATCTTAGGACTAAAAGACGTACCGTTCCCCTACTCCCTACCCCTCTAGGAATAAAGATAGACTAATAATAGATAAAGGATAGCGGAATAATAGGAGAGGGGATAAGAAACCCGCGATTTATAGTATATACCCTATATAGAAAGAAGACTTATCTCCCAAAGGATCTCCCCTCTTAGAAGCTACGGGCTTAGATATAGATAATAACTATTTCGCTAACGTTACCTACTATTTTATACTATTTATAATCCCTTTAATAGAGGAATTAACGTTAATTAGTAAGATACTAATAAAGTAGCTACGACGCGAAGGATACCGTGAACGATACCGCCTCTATACTAGTTTACTAACGAATAACTAATAAACGCCGCTTATAGTATTTATTAATACCGGAATAGCTAGCGTATTCGTTTCTAAATCGTACGCCTATCGCTATTTAGCGCTATACCGGTCCGCTAACCCCCTACGCCTTAATAGCTTAGGTAGTAATAGTAGCTTCGCTATTATTAACGATATCGTTATTTCCTTCCGATTAACGACTATTAATAGATTATCTAAAGTTATTTCTATAGTAGCTAATATTATTACTAACGGTACCTATCTTACTAACCTAACTATTAGCTAAAGCGGAGCTACGAAACTTAGTTATATTAACGTTAATAGTATAATAAAGCTTATACTCCTACGCGATTCCCCCGTTATTCTATATTTCTACCCTCCCTAGAGACGAGATAATATCGCTATTACCTATATTACCTCTACTACCGATTCTAGTCCGATAAATATTACCTCTTCCTACGATAATATTACCCCTTTTCACGATAATCCTACTTCTTTCTACGATAAGAACCTCCCTTTACCTTTATCGATATATATTTATAGTATTTTACCCGCGGACCCTAATACCTATACCCTCTCCTATATTACCTCCGAATCGTTTCCTTTTATTACGTACCTCGCTAAGTAATAATATAATAATACTCCTTTACCCTAATAAACGTTTCTTAGAATAGTAAATACTAATAGAGTAATTATCGAATTTAATAAAGAGCTATTACTTAAATATAAGAAGTAACTATTACTTACGAAAGAGCGTATAAAGCGCGACGCTATTCGTAGTGCCTATATTATTATAGAAAACTAATAAAAGAAAGTAAATACTAAAGCCTTAATAATTATACGAAAGGCCTTCGATAATAATACCTTTATTTTTATTCTATAGTATTTCGATACTAGACTAGACGTAAAGGCCCGTACTTAGTATAATATTAAGACCGTTAATACTAAACCTAGATCTCTCCCCCTACGCCGCTATAGCCCCTACTAACGTAAAATTATAAAGGAATTTACTAATAAACTACTCTTACTTAGCGTTATTTAATACGCTATTAACTCCCTATAATCTATACCTATACTATTATTACCTAAGAAGCCCCTCCCTAGTAATAACTAGCCTAGATACCGTTTCGTAATTAACTACTATACGCTAAACGAAGTTACGCGAAAGGTAGCTTATCTACTACTAAATATTAAGGATTTACTATAATAGGCCGCTAGATATCGATTCTATACCTTTCTTAACTTAGAAGATAGCTTCTAGTAGATAGTTATAGACCCCGAGGTAGTACTAAAGATAGCGTTTTCTACGTTATTTAGATAATATAAATAGCTTTATATACTATTTAGCCTTATAAACGTACCTATAATATTCTAGCGTTTTATAAACGAAGTCCTTAAGCCGGTACGCGCTTTTACTATAGGCCTTTTAGATAATATTTATATTTAAGGTAAGATAATAATAGAATTAGCTAATAGAATAGTCGCTATTCTACGTTAATTAAGTTACTATTAATTATTATTAAACCTTAAGAAGTATAAATAGTTCGTTAAAGAAGGTAAGTTCCTAGGAATAATTATCTCTATTTACGGTATTCGCCCCGATCCTAAGAAGGTAGCTACTATTTATAAAAGACTAGCGCCTACTACTACTACTAAGATCCGTAGCTTTTTAAATACCGCTAGCTATTTACGCCGTTTTATCCCCTACTTCATATATAAAGCGCGTCTACTCTATAAGTATACTAAGGTAGATAAGCCTAAAGGCGTATAAGTATAGCTAGATAACGAGTTATTATAAGCCTAGCGTAATATTCGCGATACTATAGCCTCCCTCCTAGAGTTACGTAATTACGACTATATACTCCTATCGGTACTTAAGACTAACGCCTCTAATTATACCGTCGGTACTACGTTATTCTAACTATAACGCGATTCTAATAATAAACGTAGCGTTTTATACCTAGTTACGTACTTTAGTGCCGTTTTATTAAAGACCTAATAGCGATATAGTACTTAGGAGAGAGAAATACTTACCGTTATTATATTATTATAGTATTAGAAGAGCTAGTTAGAAGCCGCTAAGATTACTATTATTACTAACTACGAAACCCTATACCTTTTTATTATTAAATAGGAATAGCTAGCTAGAATATTACGATTTCTTAATATAATCGTATATTATAGTATACGTATTTACTATTAATTTAGAAAAGCTAATATTTTAGCTAATTAGTTATTATAGCCGTATATAGATATAGCGCTTATAATAAATAAGGAGGAAAGGTACGAAACGAACGATAATAATATATTAACTAACGTCTTTCCTATTATTATTACTAATAACGAGACCCCTAGACTACTAAACTAACGGTTTAAGATACGTCTACTAGTATAACTACTACTAAACGACGCCAAGTAGCCTCCGAATAATACTATAAATACTAAGTAACCTACGAACGATACGCTAATCGCCCCTAATATTAAGAAGTTAGATAACCTTAGATAGTACGATATCTAGGATATTATTAACTACTTAGAAAATAGCTATCTACTCCCCTATCGTATCCCTTCGACCTTCGTTTAGGATTATTTCGCTATCTTTTATAGCGAAGTATATACCGTTATTAACTATATCTTAATAAAGATACTAACGTATAAGGCCTCTATTTTAGAAGCTATTAAGGTCTATAAGCTAAAAGGCTATACGCGCGTTAGTACCTTATATACGTTATTAGCTAAACGAGTATAGTATCCTAACTTAATTTTAGTTACGAATAAGGCCGTTTAACGGTATACGGAATATTAATTACTATAAAAGCCCCCTAAAGTAATAGAATCGCTACGACCGATACTAACCGTACGACTATTAATACGCTAGGGAATAGACTTTACTAGCCGTTTTATTATTAATAATAAACGGATATAGCTATTAATAGTAGTTAAGTACGCTACTAGCTACGTTATAGTAGCTATAGACCCTTATAATAGTACCTTAGCTACTACGAAGTTACTAGTAGCACGTATTTACGTAGTATTTAGATCGCTAATTAAGATTATTACTAATAATAGTACCCCTTTTAACTCTAATAAATTTAAGACCCTCCTCGCTAACTACGACCCCCCTATATAATAGTATCGTATAATAATATACTATCTATAGACGAATAGCTAAGTTAAGCGCTTTAATAAGTAAATTAAATATATTACTAGCCGTCTAGCTAGCGCTAATACTAAAAACCGAGAAGATATTAATTAGCTAATAATTATTCTTAAAGCTATACGTATCTACTTAAATAGACCGTAAATAAGTAGCTTTTCCCCGTATTACTTACTTTTCGGTACCGAGCCCTATAATAACGCTACCTATATTACTATACTATATAAATAGGAGCCTACTATAGATAAAGTTATCGCCTCCTAATAAGATTTAACTTATAAAAGATAGTTATTTAAGACCGTTCGCTTATTATCTAACTCCGTAAAGGTATACTAAATATATATCCGTACTATATTATAGAACGATAAGGCTATATATCGTATTTTTAGTAAAGGCGACTAGACGTTACGATATCGACCGTAAAAATATAAATACGAGCTATTCTACGACGGACCGTAGCTCGTTATTAACGTTTACTAAGGTAATACCTATATTCTAGAGTTATTAAGCGGTTATCGGTTCGATAAACGCTATAATAGGTTTAACCTATTCCTAGCGTACGTTAAGGATAGCTAGCCTATTCGTAGCCTTTAGTATATTAGTCGTCGCCTTCTCGAGCTAGATCGTAAGCGTCTATCGTCTATTAGTAGATAGTCGCCTTACCCTATACTATTTCTTTCTTTTTTTATTTTTTATTTATTATTTTATTTTTCCTTTATAATATTCGTTCTATAGTTATCCCCTATTTATATCCTAATTCTATCTATATCCTAATTTCCTTTATTCTATTTTTATTTTAGCTACGCCTTACTATTAAGCTATACTATTTTCCTTTTTTAGAATTTTTCTTTTATTATTCTTTTTTTATTTTACCGCTATTACTACTAATATTCCGCCTTTTATATACTTTTTCCGATTTTTTCCCGCGTATTTCCCTACTTTTAACTTATTTTACTATATTAATAATTAATAGAACGCTCTAGACTTACCGCTACGCCTATATACTATTTTTTTCTTTCTTCCTTTCTTTATTCCTAATTCCTATACTTTACGCTAGCTACCTATATTTACGCGGCTAACTATCGTACTTTCCTATATTTATATAACGAAGGGAAGGGAAGGAGGTACTAATTATACTATCTAATACCGAATAGTATAATACCGCTATAGTACGATATTCTAAATACCGCGATTAACCTAAACGTCCTTTATCTAGCTATCCCTTCCGTCCTCTAAGACCCGCTTTTCTTAGTAACTACCTAGTTTAATAGCTATTAGGACTATATTAGCTAATAGAAGGACTACTATAATACGATAAACGCCGTAATAACCTTACCTTTTATAATAAAAAGCTAAATTCTTTCTTATTTATAATAAATAAAGAAACGAATAGTTATATAACTAACGAAGAAATATAAGAAGCTAGCGATCTCTAGCTATAAACGATTTAGAATTAGATAATTCTTTATCTCTCTTATTACTACTATCTCTTTCTTATCTATCTTCTCTATTACTAGTACTATTAATAGCTATTCTACTTACTAAGCTTACTATTTATACTATAAACGATAATAATATCTCTTAATAGCCTACTAATAATAATAATAATAACGCTAATAATACTCTATTACTTACTATAGCCGCTATTCCCCCTACCGCTACTCCCGCTACGAACGTACCGCGCGTTACCGCTATAGTTAGAGCTATCGAGCCGATTCTATATACCTAATATATACTAAGATATATCGAATACCTAGGTATTCTCTACTATCGATACGTTATTAATAACGTTATATAGAATACTTATACTAAATACTATAACTATTAGGCTAATTACTAGGTACCTAGTAATATATTAGCTAAAATAGATACCTTTATAGATACTAATAAAAACTAGATTAATACGTTAAATACGTAAACCCGAGCGTTATAAGATATCGCCGTAGCTAAATATATACTCGTCTATAATAGGGACTCTATAGCCGCTAATTAGAAATTAAATAGCGCGGAATTTAATAACGCGAGCCGTTTTATTAATACCGTAGCTATACTATATACCTTTAAAGGACTCCCTATACCTATTTAACTAACTATTATACGCCTATAGCATACGGCTTTAGCGCTAGCCCTAACCTCGGTATACCTATTACCTCTCTTTTTAGCTACCGAGGCCGCTAAAATTAATACTATTAAGGGAGGACCCCCGTTAGTACCTACTCCGCTAGTAGCGGTACCCGTTATACTAGTCGTTATAGTACTAATATTAGCTAGTAGAGCCGCCGTTATACTAGTAATACTAGTATTTACGCCGATAGCTATATTAATAATAGCTACCGCTATCGTAATAGTACCCCCTTTCCCTAACGCCCTAGTCCCCGCTACCTTTATAGCCTAATTCCTAGGCGTAACGCCCGCTTTTATTAACTAATAATAGGTAGATAAGTTACGTAATCGCTACCTATATAGTATAGTATAGGCCGTTACTATCTAACTAGGCGTCGTAGTATTCTTAATCCCTCTTAATACTATTTAATACTAAGGTATTTACGTCGTTAGATAGATAAAATAGTACCTATAGCTACCTAAAACGCTACGAATAGGAAGTTCCCCTTTATTATAATTAGATACCTATTTCCTTATTAATTACTATTATTATTCCTATCTAACTACTACTTAAACTCGCTTTATATTATATTTCTTTCTATATACTTTAAAAAATCGAAAAGGATAAAAAAAGAGGACCCCTAGAAAAATATAAAAATAATTAAAAACTACTCGTAGTATAAGTATAAAATTATATAAAGGGAAGTCCTTTTAATATCCTTTACTAGTTAAAAGTAGATTGCGGATAATCTAGTTAAGAAAGGGGATCTTATAGATCCCTAATAGGTTAGAGTATATTATAATTACGTATAAACGTATACTAATACACGTAGATACTACCTAGCGGTAAGCATTTAGGTATATATCTATATATATATAAATACCTTAAAGAGCTAGTAAAAGACCTATAAAAGGCAGATATCTACCGCGCTTTTATAGGAAATATCTTAAGATAGAAAAAATTTAAGCTTCCCTTTATACTTATTTATTAGTCCTTTAAACTATATATCTAAGAATTATAAACTATAGTATCTAATTATATATTAATTCTTCTATATATCTAACTAGCGGTATGTAGCTAGGCGGAGTCCTAGATAAACACCGCAGGCTCATCACCTGATCTGAGCATGACATGGCACGTGATAGTGCTCATGTGAGAGTGCCATATACTGCCGCATTAGTCGCAGCTATCGCGGTACCGGGGTGCCCCGATTGATGCATATCGCGTTTGCCTGCACCAAAATCTGCAAGCTCAGCTCTTTGACTTAATGCTGAACATGCTGCTTGTCTCCAGCTTCAATTCTCCAAATCCACACCTTCCTTTGCAAAATGCCTCCCTCAGCCTTACGGCAACCGCCAGCAGCGGTCCTCCGTGCCCTCCGGCACCGGCGTCTGGCCACGCGACCGACACCGGCCCACCTCCCAGCCCGAGCCCTCCTCCACACATCCGCTCCCGCCGCCTCCTCCACACCACCACCGCCGCCGCCGCCGTCCTCGTCCTCGCCGTACTCCTCCGTCGACCCGTCGGAAGTCTCGCACTTCAATGCCCTGGCCGCCGAATGGTGGAACACCCACGGCTCATCGCGGCTCCTGCACCAGATGAACCCGCTGCGCCACGACTTCATCCGCCGGTGCCACGCATCCTCCGGCACGACCGACGCCGCCCCGGCCGCCGGCCTGCGGTTCCTCGACATCGGCTGCGGCGGCGGCATCTTCGCCGAGAGCGCCGCCCGCCTGCCCACCACTGCCCACGTCACCGCCATCGACCCGTCGCCCGAGGTGCTGGCCGTGGCGCGCGCCCACGCGCGCCGCGACCCGGCGCTCGCCGGCCGGCTGACCTACACCCAGAGCTCGGTCGAGCAGCTCGACCCAAGCCTGAGCTTCGACGTGGTGTCGGTGTTCGAGGTGGTCGAGCATGTCGACGCGCCCGGGCCGTTTCTGGACCGCGTGGCGCCGTTTGTGCGGCCCGGCGGCTGGTTGGTGCTCAGCACGATTGCGCGCACCTGGATGAGCTGGCTCACGACGAACCTGGTCGCTGAGGATATCCTGGGCATTGTGCCCAAGGGGACCCATGACTGGGCCAAGTACGTCAACGAGGAGGAGTTGCGGTCGTACTTTGCTTCGCGCAGCTGCTGGAACTCCCCGACCGTGATGGGCGTGGTGTACATTCCCGGTGTGGGCTGGAAGGAAGTGCCGGGAAGCGAGAAGGTCGGCAATTACTTCTTTGCCGTGCGGAAAAACGAAGAGTGATGGAAGTTGATCGAGCCCGTGTATTACCTTTGTTTGTCTAGCTCTAGTGTTTAACAATAGCGCTGCAGACGCAGTAACGAAGAACTGCCATTCTGTTCACGAGCCCAAGAGATATATGTGCATGATATTATAACAAAGCCGGATATATGTACCAAAAGACAACGGAACTGATGACCGAAACTATCCCAGCCGCACCTTTTTCCACATGCGCAAACACTCCTGCAAGTCCATCGCCAATGTGCCATCGGCGGCCGACGACGTATCCCGGATAACCGCCAACACTAGACTGGCCTGCGCAAACACCCGCAGCTGGTTATCCAGCTCGACGTAATCCGACCGCCGCATGCCCGCGTTATCCGCCCACGTCTTCCACTTGTCCAGCATGCCGAACACGGCGCCGGCAAGCGTTCCATCGTGCACGAAGCCGTGCAGGAGGCCGCCGACCGCGTCGCGCACCGTGTAGTGCTCCGGCACGACCGCCTGGGCCTTCAGCCACCGCAGAGTGTACTTGGCCACCTGCGACGCGTCCCATTTCGGGCTTTGCAGGGCTTCGCTCTGGCGGAGCTCGCGCACGTGGCGGTCGTGGCGGACCCGGTCGTTCACTTCGGGGGTTGGTTAGTACGGAGCAGAGTCACAGAAGTTGACGGATGACGGGAAGGGGGGAACTTACTGTCGTCCATCCGCTGCTGCACCTCGCGCTTCATGCGGTCCATGACGGCCTGCTGGCGCTGCGGCGGCGACAGGCGCGACTCGGCCTCGATCGCCAGCCGCTGCTCGCGCATCCGCCGCATATACAGCTGCGACTGGTCGTTGGACCCACTGTCCGGCGACGCCCACTCGGGCGTCTCGCTGGCATTGACCACGCCCATCAGCTCCAGCACGCCGCACGGCACCGACTCGCGGCGGGCGAAGGCGAGGATGTCCTCGGGGATGCGGTAGTTCCACAGGATCGTGTCGCTGCTGGTGCCGTACGCCGTGGCGGCGCTGGCGAACCACGTGGCGGCGCGGTTGTTGCCGCGCAGGTGGTTGATGTACAGCGCGGCGGTGCGCGTGTGGCCCAGGTCCTCGCTGAGCGGGATGGCGGCCTGCAGGCCGTCGACCGACACGTGGCAGGCGATCGGGAGGCGTGCGGTGGCGTTGACCTCGCGCTGCACGCTGTCGATTGTGTGCACGCTGTGGCGGGCGGAGGCGGCGGTCGCGGCGGCCGGCTCTTTGGAGAGGGATGCGGTGGACTTGGTTGGCGAGGGCTGCGGGGCTTCGGTGTCGGAGGATCCTGACTCGGCGGTTTGCGGGGGCTTGGATTCCGAGGCTTCGTCGGTAGCCGTTTTGTCTGTCTCGTCGCGGTCTCCCGAGGCCGACGCAGCTGGTTCATCGGTGGCCATCTGCGCCGGTACCGGGAGCTTGACCCAGTACGGGGGCAGAGAGTTGTCGCTTCGGGTGATCCATGTGGAAGACCAGTTCACAGCCAGGGACAGATTTCCATCAGAATCGTTCAACGGGGCAATCGTCAACGCACGTTCTCCGCCATCCGGAGACGTCATCAGACTGCACCCAACCGGCGTCCATAGACCAGTGGTACGCAGAAGTCTCCAACCCTGGGGATCCGGAACGGCACCTTTAAAGGAAGCAAGCAGCTGTTAGAGAGAACCCCCCCAAAAACCGGTGGTTGACATGAAGAGCGCAACTCACCCAAGTCCAACAGGTAGCACACCAGCTCATCAAATGCCACCTCAACCTGCGGCTGGCGCAACTGATCCGCGTACTCCACGCGCTGAGTCTTCATGCCGATCGTGTGATACCGCCAGTTGAACGTCGTCCACGAGCCGCCCGGGATATTGCTCGGGTGCCGGCTGAGCCTCCAGTAGTCCTCCCGCTCGGCAAACCGGTCCAGCGGCCGCACGGCGTACCGCGGCAGCTCGACCTCAATCACGCGGTTGACCACATCGCTGCGCGTCAATGCCGTCAAGCGGCTGTGTCGGAGAATCCGCTTGATGCGGGACAGCGCCGACAGTGTCACCACCGTGTTGTAGAGGATCGGCAGCACTCCCAACACCGCCAACGGCACACCGATGTAGGTGATGATGTCGGACGGGAGCGAGGAGTCTGACATGGTGATTGAGTATGTGGTGGCTTGGTGAATGCGTGCGTGGCCCAGTCGAAGATAGAAATTTCGCGACTTTTTCAATGTCCACTCTTGTCGTGGCCCTCCCCGGTCAATGTGTTCCGCTCCGTGTGGGCAATTCAACGTGGTATCGCCGGCAGATCGACGGAAGACGTGATGATCACCGAAGGGTTGTACAAGAGACAAGTTGATGTCGATACAAGCGGGAAAGGGGAGAAAGATTCAGCAGGGCACACATTTCGTCTCTCCATCGCGTGGGATCGGCACCGTCTTTAAATTATACCCTAAAATCGCTTCCATTCAGCCTCAGCTTCTGCCTTGCAGAAGCGCGTCCACTCCCCTGCAGGGGCTGAATTTTTCAGTCCGGCCCATCTCCAGGGTTCACGCGTAGGGTTCTGATTTAGGGTTGCAACCTCTCTCATATGATACACTAGGCACAGGCACCACACGAACATGAATAAAAGTTTCAATTGAACACCAGTAAGAGTCGCGTAGAATTCATTCAATTCTGTAGGTTCTGTTCATAACGGGGCATATGATATCATGTCGAGACCGTCCCATCTACAAACGCCCAAGCTACCCTCCATGAAGTCCTAAGCTCGAGGTCAAGCCTAAGTCAGTAAACTAGCTATCAAGCCGGTCATGGCCGCTCCGCCTTAGGCACAATCAGACGCTCAGACGAGTCCCCAGACTCATCCATAGCAGCATCCTCAGCGTCCGGAAATTCGCTATTATCAATCACAGTCTCGTCGTGATCCGCGTTGCCGTACTCATCCTGTTCTTCCTGTGCACGTTCTTTGTGGCGCTGCAACTTGCGCACGTACTCAGCGTCGACGTAGAGATCTTTCAGACCGAAGTACTGCGTGTAGAGACATGTTGGTTAGTACGTTCATTGAGCCAAATGTCAAGCCTCCAGCTCAACGAGCAAGAACAAAAGAAACGAAAAATACAAACCTTTGAGCATGCTATGTGTGGGCATCGGGCTGAAGTATGGCGTCCAATGTAGCTCAAGATAGAAGCGCGCTCATAAGTGTGCCGACACACGCGGCTCATGAGCGGGTCGACCAGCTCAATCATTCCCAGCGGGCACAGGAAACTCTCCTTTACACGCTCGATGATCAGGTCCTCGTCACTTCCATCGCCGGCATCATCCGGATCGTCGTCCGCGGAGAACGGTACCGGCTCGCCGTTGGCTCTGAACCAACGTGTCGCCGGCGGCACCTCGCGATCGTCGCCGTGGATTCCGTGGAACCACTGGCGGCGGAACGACATGTAGTCGTTGTTCTGGCCGTATCGCACCGCCTCCTTCGTGTTATCGTACGCGCTGCGCTTGGCATTCATGTGCGCCTCGACCCGGCTCACCGCGCCGAGCGCCGGGTTCGGCGGGGGTAGGACCAGGTCGTCGTCCTCCTCTTCGAGTTCAAGGGTGGTGTCCTGAGTCCCTGCCGGCTGCTCGCCAGGCGGGCGCATCTGCCGGGTCCGCTCCGCTGCCAGCACACGCTGGCGCTTCTGGGCAGCTTCGGTTGCGCGCTGCGTCGCAGCAACGTGCACCTCGTGCGACACCAGGGCCAAACACTTACGCTGGTCCTCGAGGTAGGTCGCCAGGTCAACGAGGCTGCGCACCGCGCCCTCGCACTCGATCGACAGGTCGCCCGCCACGTCCTGGATCTCGGTGATGCCAGCCTGGCGCTTCGCCACGTGGTCGGCCGCCCGGCTAACAGCCTGGGGATCGTCGGCGCTTTCGGCCGCGGCCGCCGAGGTGATCCGCTCCAACTTACGTTTGCGGTCGCGCAGGGCGTCGTGGATTTGAAAGACGCTGGAGTTCAGGGCATCGAGGGCGGCGCGGACGTGGCTGTCAATAGCAGGAACCGCGCTCGTCGCTGCACCGAGGCCTGAGACTTTGGCTGATGCTCCGTGGTTCAGTGGGCAGAGGGGGTCGCGGAAGCCTTCGAACTCCGATGGGCTGGAGTCACTCGAAGCGGTTCCCATCTGCGATACCAATCGCCGCCGTCTCGATTGGGTCGCCATCGAATCGGTCGTTCGTATGCGGTGGGTTGATATGCAAGAGTTTGTGTTTGGAGAAAATTAAACCGTGAAACTGACAATGGTGTGCAGGCTGAACAATTAACAAACGCGTCCAAAAAGGAAGCAGCGTGAATTCGGGTTGATAGGGTTAGTAGCTTAGCCGGATATTTGCCATCCCCATTAGTCAGTCTAAAGACCCGCTTTTATTTTCCTCTAAGATCGAGACTTGCGACGTCGGGTTTTTGAGAAACTTCAGCCTTTTTTCTCTTCATCACAGGAGAATCATTCACATCTAATTCACACCAAAATGTCGGCACCAGAAGTTGAGTCTCCTCCCGTGGAGACGAGCGGAGGCGAGGTTGTCGCTACGAGCACGTCGCAGGAAGTCACAGTCGCAAAGGGACGCAAGGTCATCCGGCGGAAAAAGCGCCGGCCGGCGCGGCCCCAGGTTGACCCGGCCACCTTCACAACGGAGCCTCCTCCGCAAACCGGAGTCATATTCAAGTAAGTTGAAGCTCCTCTTCTTGTGTTGTCAATGTGTTGATACTAACTAGTCCACAGTATCTGGTATAACAAGTGGAGTGGAGGAGACCGCGAGAGCAGCTATGCCAGCCAAACGAAGGCCAAGGGCCGATGCAATATTGCCAAAGACTCGGGATACACACAAGCAGACAACATCCCGGGATCATACTTCTGCTTATTTGTATGTCCAACTCTCCTCCTATGTCCCCCCATGATGTTTCCTCTTACTCACACAACTGTCTCTTTCTCAGTTCGCCCGCGGCGTATGTCCCAAAGGCAGCGACTGCCTGTACCTCCACCGACTCCCGACCGTGACCGACCTCTTCAACCCGAACGTCGACTGTTTCGGCCGCGACAAGTTCTCCGACTACCGCGACGACATGGGCGGCGTGGGCAGCTTCATGCGGCCAAATCGCACCGTCTACGTCGGCCGCATCCACGTGACCGACGACATCGAGGAGATCGTGGCGCGCCACTTCGCCGAATGGGGCCAGATCGAGCGCCAGCGCGTGCTGAACGACCGCGGTGTCGCCTTCATCACCTACTCGAACGAGGCCAACGCACAGTTCGCAAAGGAGTCGATGGCCCACCAGTCGCTCGACCACGACGAGGTGCTCAACGTGCGCTGGGCGACTGCCGACCCGAACCCCATGGCGCAGGCGCGCGAGGCCCGCCGCATCGAGGAGCAAGCCGCCGAGGCAATCCGCGCGGCGCTGCCCGCTGAATACGTGGCAGAGCTGGAGGGCCGTGACCCTGAGGCTCGCAAGCGCCGGAGAGTTGAGGGCAGTTATGGCCTGCAAGGGTTCGAGGCGCCCGATGCGGTGTGGTTCTCGCGCAAGACCGGCGAGGCCGGCGATGTGGACGATTCCCGCGCGATTGAGGCGCCGGATGCCTCTCGTGCCATCGAGGGCTCAAATTCGGCGAAACGGCCTGCTCAGGCGCTCGCCGACGATGGTCTTCTCGCCGGCGTGGTCGGCCTAAGTGGCAACTCGGGCATCGTGTTCAAACAGACGAAGGCGACTAAACCTGCCTCGGCGCTGGTTGATTACGGAAGTGATGATGATAGCGTTTGATTACTGTTCTTTCATTGGGACCGGGGGGAAAACAAAATGTTCTGTATGTACACACAATTTGAGATATCACCGTGGGCGCAAATGGATTCTGGATGTTTAGGGCGGATTCGGGCATGCTTTTTTCATGATACAGATAGTTTTGAGTGGCGCATTTCAGACATGTTATACAATGAATATGTACATTCCTAAGTATGAAGAAGCGGTGCATCATGATGTTTTTCTGAGTCGACCAGACCGCCTTCTTCCATCAGGAATTTCTTCCTCCTTCTTGGCCACCTTGGTCTCCGCAGGTTTCGACCGCTGCTTCTTCTTGACGATTCGTGGAGTGTCCTCGTCATCTTCCGCAAGCTCGGCTTTGACGACCGGGGCCTTGCGTTTCACTGGCTTCTTTGCCTTCTCCTTGACACCATCGGCGTCTTCACCATCGGCGTCTTCAAAGTAGTCTGACTTTGTGCCGCCCGACTCCTTCTTCGCTGTAGCCGCCGCCTTCTTCTGTCTGTCCGGTGCATAGCAGCTTGTTCTGCCGCCAACCGTAAGAAACGCCAGTTTCTCGCCTGCAGGTGACACGGCGTCGCCTTTCTGCCCCTTGCTCCAACGGTAGTTGAAGATCCAGTGCTTGGGAAACTCGTCGCTGTCGCCCAGCTTCTCGACGGCGGTCGTGCACACGTGGCGAATGGCCTCATACAACCGGGCCACACCCTCATCCGGGACCTCGTTGCAGTACTGCTCGGGGTGCATCCGCGCCTGGTACAGCACTTCGTCAGCGACCCAGTTGCCGATGCCGCTGAGCGTGGTCTGGTCGAGCAGGAGCGCCTTGACCGGCACACGGCGCGCGCGCATCTTGGTGCGCAGGAACTCTGCCGTGAAGATCTCCGCGTCAACGACGGGATCGGGGCCGTTTTCTTTTAGTGGCGAGTGGGCGCGGATCTCGGCGCCGGGGCAGTCGACCAGGCGTATCCGACCCAGTCGGCGGGGGTCGGTGAAAGCTATCTCGACGGAGGGGGTACCGCGGGTCTTGAACTGAAATTTCCAGAATTTCGGCGGCCATGCTCCGTCGTCCGTCGTCTTTTTGTAGTAGTTCGTGTATGCAGTTCTCTCCCCCTTGATGTGGATCCATCCGGTCATTCCAAAGTGCATTACGACATGGGGAGGCCGGTCAAAAGTAATCCTGGACTTGGTTAGAGTTTAGACACCTGGAGATGAGTTCTATTAACTAACCAGAAGTATTTGCCTTGACTACCGGACGAGACGACCTTCTTGCCCTTTGAAGCCTGGATAAAGGCTTCAGCCGTCGTCCCGACTTTTCCAAAGATAATCGTGTCGTCTGGTGCAATCACTTCTTCAATCGTCTTCCCCACGAGGTGCTTCCGCAGGAAGTGGACGACTCGGGCAACTGTAGTTCCAAACTAATTAGAATCTTGTGTTTTTCCATAGTTATTCTTGCGTTTATGTGACCTACTTTCTGCGATTTCCGGCATTCTGGTGCATTTGCGCCCGCTTCAATGTCGGCTTGACCGCGATGTATGCAACGTAACAAGACAACAGCAATAAACCAGATTCAAAAAGAACAGGAATTGGCAACTTGCTAAAAACGAATCTAGACCAGCATCAGAAAGTTCGTACAAAGCGAGAAATCTTCGTGATCAGCCTGGCGTCCTCACGCGAATCACAGTCACGGCACAAACGCCAAGTCACGTGACGTGGATGAATCACCAATGACTAAGGAATTCTGGGCCCACTTCAAATTTTTGTGCCTTTAAAATCCTGAATTTTTTTCCTATCAACTCCACACAACCAACTTTTCCTCTCTCCTCAGAACTTTCACCTTCACCATCAATCCCAGTGATTGTCGCCGCGATGTACAGTAGTTGCAGTTGCGTACCGTTTTTACTGGTAAGTTTCCCTGGCGGTGTTTTAATTGAAAAACTTCAATTACTTTTTCCTGTTTCCCTCTCTCCAACCTGATGACAACAGCAAACCGCAATCAAACTAGAGTCTTTGACCTCTTGGAATGAAACTACTTTTACACGTCAGTCTGAACCAATACACATTGGAGCAGGACATTGATTCTTCTCATACACGGCAAGAAGCTTCAGCTTGGAACTGTTTGAACTAACATCTGTGTCGTGTGTCCAGGCTCGAAAGTTGACCGCGTAAACGGGGTGTGGTGAAAAATTCTTCCTGTTCGTTGTTTGTAAATGGTAAGCTCCACCACCACCACATACACTTGCACTTATGTCCCTGATGATTCTTTTTTTATCTCATACGCATGGAATTACCGGCTGAGGTTTACACCATTGACGAGAAAAATTGGCTGTTTCTGATCACTACTTATGTTCTATCGTGATGTTTATATCAAAGCTTTGGAACACAAGACAGCTAACCGCCCACACAGTATGTTCCTAGATGTATACCTCCCCCCATCACATCGATCATCGAGTACAATCACATCTGAATGATGAAGTGGCACTGGGCTCTGACGGTGCCCAAAAGGGTTTCCGGTAACATGAGCAAGATAACGCCTTTTGCGGCAGGCCTAGAAAACCTCGCCCACTGACAAGATGTCTTAACACCTGTTGATATTTCACATGCACCTTGGTGTGTTGGCCGACATGCTAACAAATCTCCAAAGGCATTTGTAGTGTCCTTTTGTAGATTGCCCCGATACGTTAAGCATCGAACTTGATTCTGTAAGCTTCTCCCAATGACACCTACAACTCCCCCTCCCATTTCCAATGATGAGTTTTTTAGATGACGAGTCTTATCCGGGCTTCCCGATGCAGACAAACCATTAAAATTTTCCATTCATGCATTTCTGAATTGTTACCATGCATACTTGATTTCGTACGATTTCTCCAGGTGTTTGACAAGCTGCTAACAAGATTGCTTCGCCAGTTTCAACCTCTCTCATTCCATGTACGTTCCACCCGCGGCTGCCACCCGAGTCAAACGGTTTTCCTATGATGAGCCGAATATAAGAACAATGACAAGCATATGTCCGAGCCGCAAGGCCAAGACGAGAAATCTTGACACTACGTCTTTCTGATCCATACCACCTTCTTGACTCCCTTGCTTGTCTATCCGACCAGCTTGCGCACCCACAAGAAAGCCGATGGACTGACCAAATCCGCAGACACTCTTTGTAATCTCCACTACAGCCTGGATATGAGCTTGCCAAGCCAGACATGAAGGAATTGTGAGTACCCATCCCTCTTCGACTCATCTCTCAACACACCGTTTTCCCCTACAACCCCATGCAAGACCGTCTCCAATGATGACTTAAAATTTTCACGACGGTCAACTTAGCCATATGCTATGATGATATCGCCTTTGACAGGGCATACCTTTTGGAACTGATACGTCACGGTCTTGCACTTTCCTGCTCACATCCATATGATGCGTTGATTAGTTGAGTCTACAGTTTCTAACTAAAGTCTCCTTCAGGTTCCACAATCTCTCTGATACTTCTACGCTTCTCCGGAATCGTCGATGCGAAAGGTAAGTACTAGTCTGTAAACCCGACCGTTGGCATCCAAGGTATCACTCAATAGTATTCTCTATCCAGGAGCATGTGTTTGTGTGTACGCCATGGTAGAAGGACTTCGTGGATTCGTCTTTCTTTTGAGACTACTGCGTCTCACGTAGCTCGGAAGTCAAGCAATAGCTAAAGAAGCTGAAGAAAGTAATAAACAAGACTGTCCCCAAATTATATTTCCCATGCACTCGTGAATCTCAAGTTGCTCTCCAAGACGCAAAAAGAAAAGGCATAAGAACAGCGTGAATTATAGGGTCGACCGTATGCCAAGCCCTGATGGCAATAAAATAACACCAAAGACAAAAAGGTATCCAACGCGACAAGACGACGGCCATTGGTTAGCAGACTTCCCCAAGAGAGAAGAAAAAAAAGAGTAAATGGGAAAACTATATATATATGAAGAAGAGCGATATGAGGAAAGATGGAGGCATCAACGAGACCTCAACCACTCGCTGAGGCCGTGCACGGACGTGCGTGCTATGTGCCAATTCATTGCTTGGTGGTAGCAGCGACAGCAGCCGCCATAGCCGGGCTCGCCAACTCAACAGCGGCCGCGGGGGCCGGTGCACCGCCGATAACACCCGTTTCCTGCGCAGCATGACCCGGCGACGCGGGCGCCGCAGGCACAAGCGGGCCTGCAGACTTGATCGACAGGCCGGTCGGGGTCGGCACGAGCGTGGGGCTCGCGGGCGACGAGGCGATGGGCGAGACCGGCGAGACGGGGGACACGGGGGACACGGGAGAGGTGGGCGAGGCGAGCGAGGCGGATGCGGGGGCGGCGGCGACGGAGCGCAGGGTCTCGAACCAGCGCTGGGCCTCGGCGGCGCTGTGGGCCTTGAAGTTGAGTTCGGACGAGCCGGACAGCTTGCTCGAGATGCTCTTGCTGGTATCCTTGCCCTTGACGGTGAACTTGTCGCCGGTGGTGGTGCCGACGATGGCCTCGGGCAGGTAGATGCTCAGCTCGGGCTTGGGGTCGTTGCGCATGTCGTCGGTGTCCTTGAACTCGTGCAGGAAGCGCGCGGGCGTGACGACGTAAAAGGCAGTCTGGTAGCCCCACGAGAGCTTGTTGCGCGACTTGCGCTCGAGCGTGCCCTCGATCAGCGGGCGCGTGGCCGTGTGGTGCATGTTGGCGAATACTATCGAGCCAACAGAGCGCGGGTTCTCGGCGGGGTCCACTAGGCGGTCGGCGAAGCGCATGTTAAACGACTTCCACTCGAAATCCGGGGGGACGCGCTGGATGGCGGCCAGGACATCGGTGAAGAGCATGCGCTCGCGCTCTTGTTGTCCGCCGACGAGTTGGGTGAAGGCCTCGATGGCCTGCTGGATCGACGCAATGACCTGGGCCTCGAACAGCGCGAAGCTGGCCTGCACGGAGATCAGGTCGTTGCGGTGGTTGTTCTCTTCGAGGACCTGGCGGTGCAGGCGGTGAGTGACTCCGCGGCGCAAGACATACGGGTCCTCGGTGGCGGGGATCTTCGAGCCGAGCGTATCGAAGGAAGCTGTGCGCTGGCCGAGGAGCTCAATGTGCTTCTGCGTGACGTTCCGGGCCTTCTCGACGTCCTTAGCGCCTTTCTGGACGCCGCCAGCCATTTCCTTCGCCTTGTGCTTGATCTCCTTGTGCAGACGGTCAAGAATCGGCAGCACCGAACCCTTAATGGCGCGCTCGGTCTCCATGTTCGTGTTGATGATCGACTGGGTATTTAGCCGGAGATTGTCGAAGAAGCCAGACACGCCATTGAGGCTAGGGTCAAAGTGGTGAGCTTCACGCAGAGGATTTGTGATGACCTATGAGTACGGACGGCGCGCGTTAGCAAGGCGAAAGCAGCGGGCGGTGAACGTCGAGTGTGTTGGCGACAGATAAAACATACCTTGAGAGCCTTTTCATATTCCTTCGCATGAGCGCGGTGGATTTTCTCAACGGCCTCGGCATATTCTTCTAGGTGTCCCACAGCATGCTTCCACGCCTGGAGGCGCTCAGCAAGCAGGCCAGCGGTCTAGCGAAACAAACAGCATGTTAGAAGCGGTAAGTGAGAGTATGTGTGACATCTAGTAGGGAACCCCGAGCGATTCGGGCGCATAATAGCAGGTATTCGCCTCCAAACAGACACCGGCGCAATTGCGGCGCAAAGGAGCACCTGAAGCGCAAAAGAGAAGAGGAAAAAAAACCGCGCGCAGTGTAACAGTTACACAAACTCACAGTATTGGGATCGAGGTCCGGAATGGCATCATCGCTGAACACACTGGTATTTGTCGCTGCGCGAGCCGGGAGCTCGACCGGAGCTGCCATAGCTGATTGGACTTTTTGCTTGGGGAAGCTTTAGAATTGGTGAGAGGGGGTTTCGTTTGGTGGGAAACCAGGGGGAGAAGCAAGCACGCAGGGACCCCCGAAAGGTTATGGAAGATGGAGAGAGCTCGGGTTACGAAATGGTCTGTGAGTGCATGTGTATTAAGAGATAACTGGGGAATCTTTTCTACAGATGAGAGAGGATGTCAAAACCACGGAAGAGTAAGAAAAGGATATAAAAAAAAAAAAAAAAAAGAAGCCGAAAAGGATGTGGAGGAGAAGAAGATGTGGAGAGAGGAAGAAGAAGAGGAAGGGGAGAAAAATGAACGTGAACGAGGAAAGAAGAAAGAAATTATAAAGTAATTAATTCCCCACGATGGATGGATCATCAGATGAAAAAGAACAAAATTGGGTTGTAGTCAAACTTTCCACCCACCCGTAGTGTACACGCTTTTCTGCCCCAACTGTTTTTGTCCAGGCAGGAGCGACCGCCGGAAAGTCTGTGGACGGCAACTACGACCACAAAGCTGTGCAAGAACGAGAAAGAATGCGAAAGAGAAGAAGAAAGAGGGACAGAGGGCAGGGGGGGAAGCGACGACCCCACTGAACATAGGATGGAAACAACCGCCGCCAGCACCTTCCCTCCTCTGTCCTTTTTCAATTCGAAAGAGTGGGGTGCGGGTTCTCTATCGTATCTCTCTCATCTCATCTCATCTCATCGCCCAATTCGGTATCTGGGGGCTTGAATGACTCCCAGTCCGTACTCGGATGCGTTTCATGCCCTATACGCTTTTGTTTTCTCTCGTTTTCGGTCTCCGTGCAGACCTGGAACTAGTCGCTGAGTGAGCTCCTGAGCCAGACTCGCACTATTCCAGGAACCGGCCACGACCACACACGACAGGGCACCGAGTTCTCCTGGCCGCCAAAGCCATTCCTCGGGGTTTGCACTTTTTAGTGGCTGGCTGGCTGGTTGCTTGTTCCCATTCCACAAGCCAGCAGCGCCATCAAACGCCGTGCGCCAAAAAAAAAAAAAAAAAAGAGCCCAACCCCCCAAAAGTGTCCCGTGTCAGTTCCCAAACACTGATGTCATTCAAGCGCAATCACCATTCCTCAGTCAGTCCCGCCCAGAGAGGAAACTACATTCCGACCATGTTTCGGCCCGGCGCCGTGTGATTGACGTTGACGGCCCTTACCACCAGCCTGCTATAGCCCGCCGATGGGTCGCACAGCACGGTGGTATCGAGTGTTTTCGAGGGGAACCTGCAGCGCATGTGTGTAGATCCTACAGACCCGGCAAATGCCACCCACAAAACGAAACGCTCCCCGTTTCTCTGTCCAGTACTTACTCGCCACAGAGCAGAGGACCGGAACCCCGAAAGCCAAAGCCAAAAGAGACAAAAATGAAAGACATACAACACCGAGGATTCCCCAGTGGTCACCCACCTGAGTACTGGTTCGGCCCTCTACGGCTTATCTATGGGGGAGCGGACGGGACCCCGAGTTTTCCGTAGGGTATGGTCGTATGTGAAGGGAGGATGTGGTAGAAGAGGTTATATCGGATCTGGTAGAGTGGTGGGCTGGTAAAAATAAAATTAAATAAAATATGAACTAATAAAGGCGGTGGCATACTGGTAAGCCGGCTACAAAAACCGCAAAAAAACATACAACACCAGGGATTCCCCAGTGGTCACCCACCTGAGTACTGGTCTGGCCCTTTGTGGCTTATCTATGGGGGAGCGGACGGGACCCCGAGTTTTCCACAAGGTATGGTCGTATGTGAAAGGTGTACGCTGTAAATTTGGTTATAGCCGAACATGCTCGTCATTATGATGATGGAGAAAGACAACCCACCACGATGTTAACCGCCAGGCCTAACAACAGGCGCCACTAGTGGTCAACATGAAGCGACGCAGTTCACGCAAACACCACACGGCACATGAGAAAAGTGTACACGTGGAAAAAGGTAGATGAAAAATAATCCTCATGGCGGAAAGGCCAGTTCTATTTCCCACGCCCTCATCAAACAAACGAAAACAAAGTCCGTAAACCTTCGTTAAGAAACACAAACAATAAGCCCCTCCTCCCAGGAACATTTCTCAGTGGAGATGAGAGTTGTATGTAGATAGCAAGCAAGCAAACAAGCAAGCAATATGGTCTCCCGCTTCTGGGAGCATATACAACAACGACAAGAAAAAAAAGAAAATAAGAAACTCCGTCAGTGTGCTGATCTGTAGTAATCTATGTGCGAATCCCGTAAAGCCACCCTCCTACACGAAACGAGAAAAGAAAGAAAAAAAAAACGAAGCCCCGCCAGGAACGCCAAAGTCCGGTCCAGTATGGACATCAGAGACAAAAGAAAACAACTGGTGATGAAGTTGGATGTGATCATCCTGGTATGCAGAGTAGAGTGTATAAGGAAAAACAACGCAAGGGAAGTAGTGGAGATGCAAATTGTATGGGTATGATGCGATTGTGATCTAGAATGGAGGGGGAAAATGACAAAAGAAATTAGAAGAAATTAAGAGAAATTGATAGAAAGAAGAGCCGAGTTGGTAGTATATCGGATTCTCTAACACCGCATTACATTCGCACTTCCATTATTGGAGTGCGAGTTGTTGTTGTTGTGGGCTCCGTGGCTGTGTCCCACCACAGGGTCCATCGAGAGCAGCCGGTGCAGCGAGGTGATCGACACCGACCGCATGCGCGGCGTCAGATGCGACGACTGCAGGTGTCCCGACGGCCGCCGGCTGTGGCCGGGCGACACCGGCAGGCTCATGGGTTGGCGGCGGTCTGAGTCCTCCTCCACGACCGTGCTCAGGCCGTCGTACAGCACCGACGGGGCCATCAGGGGAGTAGATGGCGCAGTGGCGGCAGGCGAGGTGCTCAGCGCCGACTGGTAGTCGGGCAGCGTGGCGCCGCCGCCGGTGAAGGCGCGAGACCGTGCCGGCGTGCGCACAGCGGTCTCGTAGCTGGGAACCTGGTTGAGCTCGTTCAGGTCGGCAAAGTCGCAGTGCTCGGGGGAGACGCGGCCGGAAGTGAAGCCGGACACCGGCTCGTTCTCAGGCAGCTGCGACAGACCGACGTTGGCGGCTGCCGCCATCGATGCCAGCGAGGCGGACGACGTCGAGCGCTGCGGCTCGGCGGCGCGAGTGAGGTCTTGCAGACGGTGAGTGAGATCAGCAGCCACAACGGGGCTCAACGACGCATTCGACATCATCAGCTGGTGCAGGTCTTCCGAAGACACCGCTCTCGACTGGCCGTAGAAGGGGCTGTTGACCGCGGACTGGTTCGCGGGGGTAGCCAGCGGCACAGAATCGGAATCTTCGTAGAGCTGGTCCAGCATGTGCTCGCCGTAACCGGGAGGAGCAATCGAGGTCTCCATGGTGGCGGCCACCACTCCGGGAGTCTGGTCGACCAGATCGCCGTGGTCGTCAAGCTGCACGTTGGGCGAGATAAAGATGGAGATGGGGAGCGTGGCGCGCAGTTCGGAAACGTGCCCATCAGGGTTCTTCAAGGCCACCGTCAGCTTGATCTTGTGGCGGACCTTGACTCCGTGCACATTCAGGTCCTGGATGCACTGGCGAAGCCGGCGGGGGAGCTGGAGCTTGTGATCGATAACCCAGCCCTCCTGTCCCGACTCCTCGATGGTATCGTGCCAATGCTCTTCTCTCACCACGTCCCAGCTCCAGTCCTGCACAACGCGCTCGACCCGGTGCTCGCGCGGCCGCACACCGTGGGGGCTGTCCAGGACGCATTCCCGGATCTCGACGAGGCGGGCACTAATCTCGCCCATCTCAAGTCCCTTGAGCAGGGGGGTAAACCGCATCTCGAGCGGGACGGTGGTGCCGAACACAACGGCCTTCTGGGGAATGGAGATGGAGTAGTCGATCTTGTTCGGCCAGGTGTTCTCGACAGTCATGGAGTGGAGGAAATCGAGCGAGGCGGTATCTAGGGTTCGGATGACGCGGAGGCGCTTGTAGGCGTGCACGTCGGAGGCGAGCTTGTGGCGGGTAATAGTGGCCTTCAGCTTGTAGGTGAGGCTGGCTTCGTGGATACACTCGACGCTCTCGGAGGTGCTTCCGGGAAGGTTGAATTCAAATGGCCACTCGTAGTTTCCAGCAGGCATAACCGAGCTCTTTCCACCACCGCCAACAAGATCCTCAGACCGCATACTGAGGATGTTCTTTGCAAACTCAACACGTTGTGAGCCAATGCCATTGTACTGTCTGTCGTTCCAGCTAAACCGGAGAGTGCCAAGAAGCTGGACATGGATATCATCAACCCTTAGGGCAGACGAAAGACACAGTACAACGACGCCACGAACAACTTGGCCGGACGACTCATGTTCGCCGCCGCGAAACACGAGGAAATCATCATCGAGTCTAATTGTGAAGAAAGCAGTGGTTTGTTAGTAAACGTCGAAGTCCGAAAGTGTGAGGTTCTGGGATGACAGAGCAGTGGCAGAAAACAGCAGGTGTCCCGCTAAGCGTGGGATGAACAACAGAAAAAAAAAAGTGCCGAATTGCGGTTGTGGTGCGACATGTGTTACGAGCTCGAAGGTGGCAAGATCGGGGTGGTTGCAAAGGGGAAAAAAAATGACGTGAAATCGGATTGGAGCCGGCTAACCTGATATCGAACAGGGTCACTGTGGACCGTGTTATGCTTGTAAACGGCTTGAGCTTCATGGTGGAAGCAGGAAACTGTTGAAGGTGAAGAATTCGCAAGAGGGTTCTCACCACTGAGAGAGTGGGAGAGACTGGGAGAAAGCGGATGGTGTGCGATTGGATATGGAAGATGCGGATGGAACGGTACACAAGAGTTGTGAGCTCAACTTGTGTAAATCGGGAGTGTTTTGAAGACGAAAGAGAATGCGGCCGGTCGTCCGATAGTTCAATGAGGCTGAGGGAAGGTCAGAGGAAAAAGTCCGAGAGAGCAAGGCCAGTTGCTGAGGAATGGGTTATGTTCTTTCTCTCTTCGACTTCTTCTCACGATACCGATGTGAGAGATCAATAAGTAGTACCAGGGAGAGAGAAGCGATGGGGATATGAAGATACGTAGGATAGGAATGGAGAACAGAAGAAGAAGAAAAATAGAAAGAGAAGAAAGATCTAGACGAGGGAGACGAAGAGAGAAGAAAAGGAAATACAAAAAAGGAACAATAATGGGAGAGTCCAGGAAAGATTTAGTGACAATGGACTAAACGAGGTGATTCCTGCTGGTTTTAATCGGGATGATGCAGAGAGGCAGTAGCACTTTCCATCTTTTCCAGAAGGGGGGGGAGGGCAGGAGGGGGAGTGAGAAAAGAAAAATCGAAGAAGAGGGGAGGGGGTGTGGCTTAGATAACGGATAGATACGATGGAGTGACAAAAAAAATCCGAACAGGGGAGGGGGGGAGGGGCGTGTGGGATGATCTTTCCTCTCTCGTTCTCTTCTGTTAGCCTCCCTCCAGCTGGCTTGTGGTGCGTGCTGTGCTTTTTTGGTAGCGACTCGTGGGGGTACAGCAAATCCAAAGCCCGGCGAACGAGAACGATCAGGGAAGGAAGGCGGGTTCGAGATGGAGCCGCAAAGGATTAGGAAGGCACGCAGACGGGTTCCTGGCCACTTGGGTGCAGGTACTTGTGATTCCGCCTGTGGAAGGCTGGTGGGATGATGTACCGGTCCTCGTCACGCTGTCAGGGCACACATGTTCGCACACATATTCACACACACATTCACACTCACACTCACACTCACACTCACACCCACACTCACACACTTCATGTTCTTTTTCTTACTGCTTGCTTGTTCGCCAATGTGGCACGGCTGGGCCGAAGCCGCGGTTGTGCTTTGCGTTGCTTCTCTGTCTTTGTCTGGCCTGACTTGTATCGATCGCTCTCTGCTGTCTGCCGGCATAGGGGCAAAACCACCATCAAACAGCACTGCTGAAACGAGAGAACTCACCTGTTGTTCCCTGTTGATGCTTGTTACCGCCAAACCGCCACATTTTCTCGGCTGGTCTCTAGCGCCCGAACCCCCGAGCCGGGCATCAACTTTCAGCGGGGGCGACGCCTGATCGGCAGCACATGAAATGGTTGAAAAGCCTGTTCCGAGGTTCGCAATCCTGGACTGGACTGGGTAACATCGCCTCCAGAGAGAGAGAGAGAGAGAGAGAGAGAGAGAGAGAGAGAGAGAGAGAGAGACCAACCAGCCAGTTTAGCTTTCGCAAAAGGCGGTGATGCATGAACGCCCTCTTCCGCGACATTTCAAGAGGGGACTTGTCATGGAGACCGTTATGTTTGGCTATTTCAACTCTTGCATCGCGTAATGTTCATGTGCGTATACAAACTTGACTCGTACATAATGTTACAAAGGTACGCAATTCCCGTACGGGCGCTCAATATGCGTTGGCGTTCAGGTAATAAGCGTCGGGCATTATCATGTGTGTTAGCAAATGTCAACATCAGGGCACACGGCCTAGCCCAAGATGTCCATCGCAGGCCAGTCAAAGAGAGCCTCTTACGATGTCTCTGAAACTTTTTTGCCTGCTTCCGGGCGAAACAGAGTCAATCTCAGCACTCCAATCTCTAGAGGTCTCTCTTCTCCATGTCTCACTGCTTTTTTTCGCCCTCTTGGAATGCACGGAATTTCCAAAAATACATCTATCACCGCTAGGCCAACCATGACGCCGCATCCGCCCTGTAGTGCTACATAAGCGTTCCTGTAACTACGTGGTGTCTCAAGACTCTCTCTCCCTCTCTCTCTCTTGCCAGGGCTCTCTGCTTCCGGCCCTAGGAACAGGCACAATAGGTAAGTCAGTCAGCAGGTGGCAAGCCAGTCTCTCGGTCGGAGATTGAGAACGGTCGGTCCTGGGACGGACACCGATCCCCTGGTTTCTGGTGATAGAAACGCAGTCTAAAGGAAACCCAGCCCGAGCGGTACACCCCCCCTTCAAAACACATAATTGTACTCGGGGGGGACGGCGATGTGGAATCACCCACTGCTGCTGATGATCCGTTGTCCTGCCCTGCCCCACGCCAATGAGGCCAAGCCCGGAATACCACTTTGCGGCACTCAAAAACACGCTGGGTCCTGTGTAATAGGGGTTTGGTTCGCTGGCAGGCTGACCGGTCGGCGTGATTGGCTGTGCATGGCGTCCGCCGTATGGTACTGGTTGTGTTTTTGCGAGCAATCAATACAGGCGCCAGCAAATATCACAGCATGACGTAAAGAGAGGCTATTTTCCTTCGATGGTTCCTGGGAATTGAGAAAGTTGGGTCGGTAATAGTCGTGGATGGTTTTTCTATAAGTCCTCCAGGCTCTCATACAATTGTAATCATGATGTTTTAGCTGGCCGGTTTTTAAAACTCTGGTGCTCTTCGTTCCGTCCCCCAAGCAATGCGTATCTCCTACACACATACCAACTTGCCAGGCAATCCTTAGCACGGAAAGTGTGGGCTCGGCTCCTCCGACCCAGAAGTGCTGTGCCGACAGCCTGCGTCAAGAAACAAGAGAGAAAAGAAAACAGCAATGCCCAGGTCCCCGCGGTTGGAGTCCCAGAAAGTCTCAAAAGAACATCCGACATGCGGCGCATTCGGTGCCCGGCGAGGCCTTCACGACGTACTGTACGTATCTTCTCCAACTTCCCTAATCTGGCCGGCTCGGTATGGCTACAGCCCGCTTCAGCCCATCTTGGCTTGGCCACCGCTCAGTGTTGCGGTGGTTTTTATTTTTTATCTTTCTTATTTTTCTTATTTTTTGGGGGGATTTTCTCGTAGGGTTTGTCTCGTTCTTTTCTGAGATAGAACAGGGAGTTTGCATTTCGTAATGAGATTTCTTCTTTCGCCCACGTATGCAGTTTCTCCAACTTTCCTGCAGCTGAAGATTCCGTCACATCCAAGTCAGGCTGGCGCTGTCCTCGCCCATCTCAGAACTGCAAGAAGCCATCCCAGATGCGAGCCTCACTTTCAAGGTTTAGGGTCGTGGGGTTTTTGTCTCCGTGGGTGGTCTGGGACCGAAACATCGAGCCACAGGAAACAGAAAGTTATCGATATCCAAGTCAAACAGCGCGGAAACCTCGGCCAAGAGCAGAAAAGCTTCAACAGAGTTTCTTCAGTACTCTAGGGATCCTTGTCTTTCTTTTGTATTCCCCCTCTGCAGACCAGCTCACATATATCGCTTGGCCTGCACCCCCAACGATAGACACGAAAGACGACCGACCACGTCTGAGTGTAACTCGTCCTAGCCTTGTCTGGAAGTCAGAAGCCTCCCACTCCCACGCTCACTCACTCTCAGGCTTTCCGTAGTCGGTGTCGGTGATGAGCCCGCCCGCGCTTCAGCCCTTCTCCAACTCTCCGGGTCCCAGTGCCAGTGCCAATGTGAGCTATCACCGTTCCCGCCGACCTGCCGGACCACCACCGCCACCACCGCAATCCTGCATTTGCACACTGAAAGAAACAGTTTAATCCCGCACAGCGAGGCCAGCGAGGACCGCAGGATATGTGTGCCAGCTGTCGCCTCGCTTGAAATAACTTTAACGGGAGCCAGTCCCTCCCTTCTTGTGTTTTGATTTCTTTCCCTTTTCTTTCCCTTTTCTTTCCCTTTTCTTTGGTTGTCATCATAGCGGACTCGTACACTCGTATACTGGCACACGCAATGAAACTTCCTCCGGCGGTGGTGGAAGAAATCCAACCGAGAAAAATACGAAAGATTTCGCCAACCGTTGGCATGAATCGACCCAGACGAAAGGCGCAGATGAATGATTTCCAGGCTGTGTATGTGCCCGACTCCGTATCTCGCCACACCGCAACCCAAGGACTAACAAGTTTGTTATTTCCAACTCCGTCTCACAACCTCCGCCTCTGTTTTCCGTTCTCTCTCCCTCTGTCTCTAGCCACGATAACGAAAGACAAAGAAAAAGGTGCAAAGGGCCGCCAAGTCCTTTTTGGAGAAAGTCCACTGTAACAACGCGCGGCACGCGAAGGAAGCGAGCAGCAAACTCACCCATACACACGCACAAGAAGGTGGTAGTGGTTCTGCATGCTATCATGTTTTATATCAAGAAAAGTAATGTGATATCAACTCAGTCCGTGGGCTAGCCTGCCATCCCACGATAAAAAAAAAAAAAAGATAAAAAAAGGAGGAAGTCAGTAATTAAGCTGGGATAAGCGGCGGCATTTGGACTTTAGCTAAAGCTTGGCTGGGCGTGACCCTTCTTTTGGGGCTTTTTGGGGGTTCTGCCAGCTGGCACCAGACTACCTTCAAGTAGGTAAGGTCGACTTTCATGCATGTGGTAGTTGTTGGTCGAGGAATCACACGGGCTTGTATGTACTATATGGTGTGTACAGGACCTCCTCCCAGAGAGACTGCATGGAATCACCTCTTCTTCCCACATCACACGAGGACAAGCCACTAACACCGCTCCTGGGTGGAACCCTGAGCAACCTGTCAGAGCTGTGGAATCCAACATCCAGCGACATTGGCGGCGGTAGTGAAGGTGAAGTGCGGAACCGCTGCCGGGGGGTGTATATCCCTCTCGTTGTTTGTGAGCTTATGTGGTAGCACTGGGTGGTCCCCGTGATATCCGCCGTGGCCGGAGCTTGCATAGTAAGGGTTTATCAGACCCTGAATAGACGGCTCCCTATTTGATATTTTGAGGCCAGATAGATCTAGTTCCTTACCACCCTCTTGATCCGCGTGTTATATATAGGTACCTGTATGTGGCATAACACCTCACACCCGTCATCATCTTGAACAAGACCTTCTCTGTGCACAAGCCTCCTAACTATATACAAACTTTCAATCCGTCCTGCCCCAGATTCTCAGCCAGCTCTTCCGGCACCTTGTACAGTTTCATCAAGATAGAATCGCACACACTCCTCGAGATGTCTCTTTTCTGACAAATACTGTCCCACGGTCTGGTCGTCCTGGGCCGACCATGTCTGTATCCTACGTAGCCAATTCCAATTTCCGCTCGTCACAACGCAGGAGGCGCAGTCTGGGGTAGGTACAACAGAAATGCCGAGCCAACCAACATCAGCTGTCTACATGTAGTACTCGGCGTTCTTATATAGGATGGGAATGTGTTACACAGCTTGGTCGGGCCAGGCTGGGTGCTGGGTGCCGAGGGACTCAACACTGTGGGGGTTCGAAACGGCACAGAAGAGCAGGTGGTGACGCAGAGTTACATACACGGGCCATCTGACATCCATAGGGAGGTAGGTAGCTCACCATGACAACTCCCCTCACACGTCCCAGGTGCTGTCTTTCGGGGGCACGGGGTGCACCTGAGCGAGCCTCACATGCTTTCCCCCCCTCGAGGCACAGCATGGGTCAGAGTTCTCCAGAGCGGCGAAATGTGATGCTGGTGCATGCGGGGGGAGAAAGACCATGTTGCTACCAAGACAACGAACAGGCCATCCGGGGACCCTCCACCGGGGAGATCACGGACTCCGGGGCTCAGGACGGATAGGAAGGTGTGTGTTTGTGGTGGGCCGTTCCTCGCCGGTGTCGGGTTCTCTGCCCAATCCAGGAGTCCACCAGACAGATCTATGCCTGGCGTCTCCAAGATCACATTAGTATCTCCTCCCACGAAGTCTGCCGTCACCAGTCCGCTCCAGATAGCCACATCTCTCAAAATCCCTCCCATACCAAAAGACCACAGTTATAAATAAAGCTGTCAAGATCTTGATGCAGGGATACACAGCATTCCCGACTTCGTTTTAGGAAGGTTTTTGCTCCCACGATAACACCACACCCACACGCCTCCTTCGCGAAACCAACCCCACCCCTGCAGCGATGTTGATCCAATGGCGATCTTTTCCAGCCCGACTCCTGTTCTTCTGGCTGCTCTCTGTGTTTCTAAGCCTCGCTCAGTGGATTCCGACGAAACAGTGAAGAGTACCACTCGGAAAGTGGGGGTGCAGCCCAGTCCTGCTCCCACTCTCTGAGGGTATCGTCATGTTTTTCCCTCTTTCTATCTCACACTCGGTGTTTGGCTCGAGGACCAGTCGTTCGGGGGGAGACGGCACCGGAAATATTTCGCTGTCACCGCATTTTTAGGTCACCTCTCGTTTGTTTTCTCAACATGCCGATAGGGCTTTTTACACGCAAATACAAGAGGTGAATGCATTCTTGAGGGCGAACTCCTCCAAAAGAGCATAAGACAGTCGCCCGATCTCGCGCCATTCTGGAGTCATTATCGCGCCCCTCCCCCCCCCCCTTTTTTTTTTTCTGTTTCTTTCAACCTACTACCGTACTACACACGGGAAGAGGGGGGCCTTCGTCTCTGCCAAGCTCAACAGGGCAAACCGATCTCACTCGGTCGCTCACAGAGCACAAAATGCCCTCCGCTTTGCTGGGCCCCTAGAACGCACACAAATCCTCCTGGAAGGGTTCAAAGTTCCCACTTGCCCGTTTTCACCCACGGAATCGTGTGTCCCGTCCACCGCATGTCCTGTTTTTTTTCTTCTGCTCCATCGGTGTCCCATCCAGCACGCCATCTATGGAGACTCCGAGAGGGATACAGCAAAAGAATAGACAGACAGGGGGGGGCGGCAGAGGGGGTGTGTGTGTAGGTCCTCTATAGGCGTTTTTTTGTTCCAGACCACTCTTTTTGTGGTCTTCTCTTGTTCCCTTTGCTGTCTCGTATCGCGGAACTCACCGGGATAAGCGACGAAGGGCGAGAAGAGAGAGAGAAAAACAAAACCGCCAGAGCTTGAAAAGTGAAGGTATCCTTACACCGTATGTATCGTCGTTATCTTCCTTGCTTTTTTGCCCACACGAAAAAAAAATTTTATCTAAAGGAAAAAAAGGAAAAATTGAAGCCCTCCAATCCAGTATCAGAATATGAATGAAGAGGGTCTTTGCTTGAAAAATCCATAAGCCAATTGTCTGCGGTCATCTTCAGAACGTGCTCTCTTTCGCTTATCGTCAGGTTCGCCATGTACAGTATATTCGAGACACACACACCCATTCTGTTGTCTCTTTTTCCACGCTCGTGCCCGTCCATATCTCTGCCTAGACGTGACAGCATGTGTCTTACAAGTGAACTATCTACAGAGGGGCATGTCGCGAGAAGCTTTTTAGTATCAAAACCAAGGCACATGAACACCAACACATACACACACACACACACACACACACACACATCATGTGGGCTTGTGTTATCAGCCACACCCTTATCGCGAGCAGCCAGCCGTCTTGGGTGTAAAAGACACATCGTCTCGTCCGGTGCATGCACAAGAATTGGCATCAAGGCGACCTTTGGCTATCTTTGCTTCGGCCTCCAACTCCAAATTCCAACTTCCAACGTGAACCTCCTCGAGAGAGAGAGAGAGATACTCCTTCGCCGTTTTGTTACTTCCTTTTTCTCTCGAAGAATCCACTCGGTATAGGACTTCTGTGCAGGCCCTCCTTGACTCTGCATCGGCTGGCGGGGCGGCCGCGCATGGTGCATTCCCTGCATAATGGAGCCCGTAAAGGGGCCCAGTGCTGACAGAAACGTCCCTTGGGACATTGTCTTCTCTTCTGCTGTGTGCCACTGGATATATTGGGATATATTGGGATACATTGGGATATATTGAGATGCTCAAAAAAAGATACCGACCGAAAGCCCACCACAGTTCGAGAAAATGCAGGGGTGACGGCAGCGAGAATGGCACCGTATGTGAAGTCCTACCAACATTTTCGCAGCACCAGAAACAACAAAAACGTGCACTATGGCTCATACGCAGCCCAGATCGAGCCCGTCGTCGTCTGGCTTCAACACTAACGAGGATAACTCGTGTCCCTCAAGCAGTTCGCCGAGGGGCCACTCCGTCTCCGCCCGCACACCCGTGCCAGAGGCTGCAGCGCTTTCACGGTGGTCGACGAAAACCCCCCGAATCGGCACACGAACCAGATATCGACGTCGTCCTGCTCAGCCTGAGCAGGTTCAAGAGACCCGTGGCAAGTCCGCGCTCCCGCGAGTGGCGGTCAACCACCAGCTGAGGAACCCACAGCGCAGTTTTTCACCGGCCGTCGTCTATAGGATCAAAATATCGTGTACGTGAGCCTATTCATAGAAGTCAACTGTTTGTTGGGGCTTGGCCTTCGAGCAAGATGTCATTGTCAATGGACATCAACTGGCCACAAGTCTAACATATATATGATGATAACTACTGCCATTACTAGAGGGAAACAACGAGAATCCGGAAGCAACTTCGACGCTCGAGCGAGAAGGCGATACGGAAGGGACATGTCAGTGAGAGGGAGTGGATTATCAGGGTTGAACCCTACAGTCCAGGCCATCCGTTAAGAAACAGGTGCTCTCATATTTCCAGTCAAATTTTCCTTGTGCGAAACCCCTTCCACGAGATACCATCGGTTAATCCTATAAAAGCCCAAAATGTGCGGTCGTTCCCGCTTCCCATATAAATTGGGGAGAGGGGACGAAAAGTCCTGGTCGGTTTCCCAGGTAGGCAGGCCGAGTGCACAGCCAGCAGACCCAACGCCGTGCATCGCTGAATGTTGGTCGCCTGCCTTATACGGTTGCAGTGGGTGTGCATCATGGGAGATTGTTACTTTGGGGGAAATTGCTGGATTTAGTTGCCGGTAAAGCCGCAATACCGGTGCCGTGGCTATTCTTGGGATACCAGCAGCCATGCCACCATGCACTCGTCGTAGGGTTGAACCCACGCTGGATCGGCAGACAGAGCATAGCCGGCCCTATGAGAAGCAGCGCGCTCCTCACACTGGTCACACCATCTGGGCGAGCGTTGGGGTCAGATCGTCAGAGTCAGTCAGAGCAGACGATAAGACCCGGGAACCTGTAGTCCAGGCGGGTAGAAATATGCAGCCGAACATCGGCAACCCCTCCCGTAGATAGCTCCGGTGAGGGAAGCCCGTGCTGGAAAAAATCACACCCAGCATAGCAGCACGATGTCAGACAGGTACGATTCGATTATACCCGCTGGACTTGGATGGATGGATGGCAGTGGCATCGGCATTTACCCGGGCGGCTTGCCTGGTCTCACCGACATGGATTCATTCATTCGGCCGGGAGGGCTAAGTTTTTCCGGGCTTGGTTGGGTGGCTGCGGTTTCGGAGACTAAGTCTGGCGTGCTTTTTTTTTCTTCCTTTTTTTTCTCTTTTTTTTTTTGGGATGCACACGTTCAACGCTGGCAGCTTGGGACTATCAGAACGGACAGTCCCTTCTCGACTCTACGATGCAAGTGCTGTACGTATACAGCACTTCGATCAAAGGCAGACATGCCACCGAGATGTCTCAGGCAGGCCCCACGCGTGGTATGACCAAGGTCGTCTCTTGTCGCCCGTGTTGTTCCTGACACCAGGTGTTGCCCCCCCCCCCTCTTTCGGTAGTTCAGAGTTTCTGGCCTACGCACACTCACGCACTTTGATATACTGAGTCTCACCACTCACCAGCGTGCAACATCGTGTCTGGTCGCATCCATCTGCAGGCAGTCAGCAAGTCACTCATCAACAGCCATCACTGGTGTCTTGCTGCGTGCGTGAAATCACCAGGTTTGAGGGCAAGCAGCACCAGCACCAGCCTGACAAGCACGCTTTTCTCTCTTCCTCAGCTATTTCTTGCTGGATACACGCCCCTCCTTCGACGGAGACAGTCACAGTCGGTCCCACTTAGTGTTCCACAGATAAGGACACAAGCTAGAAAACGAAGGGCAGAGATTTTCGATTCTTTTTTCTTTCTTTCCCTCTCTCTCTACTGTACTGTCCAGGGATCATCGATGAGAGCCTGACAACGAAAGCCGTGGAAGGACAAGGTCGGCTTTCTCACTGAAAATTGGATGGTCCAGACCACATGGGAATGCACGGCACGAAATTCCGGCGGTTAGCGCTAGACCGCCAACCTTTGCAAGCCGGCGAAAAAATTTAATATACCGAGCCTATGTCATAGGCGCACCGCTTGGGACCAGCACGTCAAAAAAAAAAAAAAAAAGATAAAAATAACTGGCGGCGGCGGCGGCGGCGATAGATTAAGGAGGGCAGTCTGTTCGCTCTTTTTAAGAATGCATACACTTCTGACGTTGTCCGATACGAACTCCTCAAAGCCGCGTCTCCTCGCTCTTCCACGTCGTGATAAAAGGAACCGCCGTCTCTGAGTCAACAAGCCACCGCCAACACGCCGTTGGTGGTCCAGAGCTCCCTCACAGGATGTTGGGGACAAATGCATCGGTTTAGGACACGCGAAGCCATCTAGGCACCCCTTGGCCGTCCAATCCGGTAGTTTAGACTTGCTGTTGCCCCCCCTGGCCGGTGCCTGTTTCTGGTGACAGTTGGTCCTGCCAGACTGTTTATGAAGAGAAATTGAGGCTCTGCCGAAAAGTGTGTGTGCATATCCCACGTTTGCAGACAAAAAGAGACATCCCGGACATCAACGCCGGTTCTCTCGTTCCTTATTCCTCGAATCTCAGGCCCAGCAGCTGTCCTAGGTCGGGAACACGCGTACAGCGTACTGCATACATCGCATCCTGCAGATGCTATCTATCAATCGGACGACGCCCCCTTCGTAACCGTTTTGTCCTTCTTTTGTTTTCTTCTGGACCTTTCCATATCGTTGTCGGCCCGTTCAAAGAATCCCCCCTTCAAGGTTACCCTGCCCCTTGCGGCTCTGCTCACCTTCGCCTCACCACCACCCGTCAACCGCTGGGTTTCGTTTCGAGAAGCATCGTGCGAAGCCCAAGTGTTGTCCCCTGCCTTTTCTCGTAACGTCACGGAACCGCTCTCCCTTTTAAGCAAAAAAACAGTCATACAGTCATCGTGAGCTAGGAAGGGGGCGGGGGGGGGAGGGAACGCGGCTGTCCAATCTCTCTGCACACCTCGGAGTGTCTTTTCCTCATTGGATCTTGTATCCACCCAGTTCACGAGGGTATGGAAACAAGGCCAGCGCAGGGAAAAGCCATTTATCCCAGCCAATCGATCGCTTTGACATCCTATGCACTCTCGTTTTGTATACACCACACACACTCACTCACACACCAAACGAGAGGATACCACAATCCATTCGGCATGCACTGCACGCCGGGTAAGCTGGCCCAGGGGTTGAAGTGGGTGGGTATACCCTTTTGTTTCTGCTTTCTTTTTTTTTTCCTCCTATCTCATTTTTTAGCTACCGTAACAGTAAAGGAATGGATCCATCTTTGGCCCACTCGGTACTTTTCACGGTCTCACCGAGGAGTTGAGTGTAAGTTTGATATCAAGAGGGGAGGCGAAGAAAAAAATGAAAAAGTATAAAATAGAATAAAAGGTTAGTGAGGGCCAGAGAGAAAAATTCCTTCTTTTTTCTCTGTCAGACATGAGACTGAGAAAGAAGAGAAAGTAGAAACCTGGGTATGAATCACCGATGAAGTGTGTGTGTATTGGCAATACGAACGGATGAGATCTATCTCCGAAGAGCAGCAATCACGTCATGGTCTATCAGCGGTGCGTGCATGCCACATGGTGATATCTAACGGTCATCGTGAGAAGAAAAACGCACACATACACACACACGTACTGTACACACCGCCATTCAAACCCGAGAATTCCAGACTTGAGGTCCACAGACGGGCCACCAAGCAAGCACGCACAAGCCCGCCACAGCTTCCCTTCCACGCCCCCACCCAACCGTGAAGCTTTCTCTCTCATCTTGCTTCACACGTCCCACTCGCACCAAGTGGGAACATACGGTACATCCATCCTGTCCATCGATGTCCAGCTCTAGGGCCAAGGTCTAAAACAAAACAAAAAAACGTGCATCGCTTCAAAAAGGGGAGCATTCGCAGACCTCCATCCATGCACTATCAAATGCGCGTGTGTCCATTTTACCCGCTCCAACCACCCCCCTCCTCCCCTCTCTTTCTCTCTCTCTCATGCTCAGTCTTCATTCCTCTCTCGCCTTATCCTCGTGTGGATACAGACCAGGGCAGAAGCCGACAAAAGCTAGAGAAACCCGAGATAACCGCTCGTCACGGCCCATGTTTCTTTCCTATTACTTCCTTATTATTTTAGTGCCCCCCCCCCAAAGAGAAAAAAGCTTCTTTTTTTTTCTCTTCTAACTTGACACCCGTGTGGGCTCTGGAACATGTCTGGAAGACCCAGGCCCTGTCTCACGCACTCTCAACCTTCGCTAAAGAGCTGTGCTTCACTCTGTAGGTGAACGTGCCAACTAAGCCCGCTTCGACCCTTTGGTAGCCGCTATCTAGACTCAACTCGTATCTCTATCTCTCCCTGACTTGGATATAATGCACGCCGGCTGAGAAGTGTCCCCCCCTCCTCCCCTCCTCGCTTCTTCGCCTTATCAATGCACCAGGGAGTCTTCCCTCCCGGCTCTGTCCTCACTCATCCCACGTATCGACCTATCCACCTCATGCAAGCATGCAACCTATTCATAATGGGCTAAATTGGAAACCCAAAGGTCGCTATGTAGCAGGGTGTACAGTACAATCACCCCCCTCGCTTAACATAAAAAAGTTTTCCGCCGGATCAAGACCGAAGAGAGAAATTAGAAAATGAGGCTCTTCGGGTCGGTCCCTGCAGATAAGCCGGACCCCACCAGGCCCAGCCCAACAAACCACACACAGCAAGCACCAAAGAACGCCGCCTCCCGTGGATCCATGCATTAGCTAGATGGCAGCTACATACACATGACATTCCTCGTTCTTCGCGTTCTTGTCCACACGTGGGAGAGAGCGTTGGGCTCACGACGTTAACACCTATCACTTATCTTCTTCTTCTTCTGAGATGTGCCATGGATTGGCGTCTCTACTCGTATATATGGAAAGGGCATATACAATGGCCCGCACAAGGAGCTGCGCGACTGTGTATGGTGGTGTGTATGTGTGGCACTCTTAGATTCTCTGGAGGCGTCTGACGATTAGCTGACGTTGCTGTGTGTTTTTCCTGTCTCTGCTATGTTAGTTCCCTCTTCTTCAACAGAGACACACTTGACAATCCAGACAGTTCAGAGTGATGAGATATCATGGGCAACAACTCGTCCGGCGTACGAGTACTTGACGAGTAGCAGCCTCTTGTATTGCCCAGGCATCACCGCCAGTCGTCGTCTTTACAAACGGGTTCTTACAAGAGAAACGCGGGCGAGCAGCGGCTGGAGGCGGCAGACAGAGAGACACACAAACAACAGAGCACGTTAGGCCAGCGTGGACAGGTCATCTGCTGCAGTGTAGTGCTGTCGTGTCATGTCGTAGCAGTCCGATCTGCTGCCCTTTTTCCCCTAATACTCAATATTCCGAGGTCGGAATGGGCGCCCGGTTCTGTCCTGTTTTCTGCACGGAGTACGACCTACGCAGAACGTACCCCCACGAGCATACTGCTCCTCATGAACAGTCACGAGCGACGCGCAAACGGCGGGGCGCAACCAAGGGGTGGACAAGAACGCCCCAGAGCTTACCTGACAGACAATCAAAAAATCAACACACGTTTGCTTCCATGTTTTGTCTCGAGCACAAATCAGCTTCCCCCTTCTTCCGCCTTATCTGTGCTGGCGAACGAGAGCATTGGCGCCGGCTGCGGTGAGAGTAAAGACGTGAAACCGCCCACTCTCCACGAGACACTCCCGGCCTTCCTCTTGGCCGTGGAAACATACTGGGTGGCCGGGTTGCCGAGGTGGCCGTCGGGCGTGTGGCTACGGAGACCGCACCCATCATGGACGTCTTCCCAAGTCGCCGTGGCGTCGTATACACTCAGCGCTCCGACACTGGTGGTCCCGACCGCGAGCAGCGCATCACGGTGTTTTCGCAGTGGTCTCGGCAGGCACCGCGCTGTCTCCGACCGCCAGACCAGCTGCGTCTATTGCGGGCTCGGCCAGAACAGGCGCTGGAGCTTACCCCCGTCTCCTTCGAGACTGCATCGCGGATGCTGTAAGCCCGGAGGCACGCTCTCCAGCGCGCGGCGTCGTCCTTGGTGGCGTCGCCAATGCCGCCCAGCCCCGCAGTAAACGAAGGCTCTGGACTCCACTTCGACGCGGCCCGATGGTGTGCTGTTCAGCGCCCGGCCTGGGCCCGTGGCCGGCCGGTTGGTCCATTCGGCCCACATCTCCTCTGCACGGCTGTCTGCAAACCCAAGGCGGCACAGCGTGTCTTGTGAGGCCAGCAGCGCCGGAACAGTGACGAAGAGCCGGTCGTCCTCGGCCGCGGCGGTGAGAACCGCTAGGTGAAAGTGGAATATCAGCATCTTCGCCTTTACTCGACTCATGACTCATGGAGTCGACGTTTGTGGGTGCGGTGGACGCCAGGATTGCGGCTAGGGCGTCAGAGTCCTTCACTCTGGAGGTGATGTGCGTCCAGCGTCGCGAGGATCCTCTTGCTTTCGTTCGGGTCCATGGTGCGCGGTGGAAAGGGGTAGATATCTTGCCGACAGATGATAAGTGAATCAAAGTGCGATAAGAACGCGTGTAGTTTGATTCTGGAGATGGAAATTGTTTTGTGTAGTGTTCCGTTCTTTTCTCGTTTTTGGGGGGAGGTTTTTGGCTATTCCCCGCCCCCTCCGCCCCTTCCTGCTAACTAATTCTAGTGCTGATGGAAATATTCTCTTTTCTGCTCTTTTTCTGCCTTTTCTTTTCTGTTTTTTTTTTTCCTGGATCAACCGAAGTGGTGTGACTGCACCGACACATGAGCCCAATATTGGAGGATTACGGGATCTTCTTGAAGGGGGCTGATCTATTCGTCGGCTCGCCAATTCATGTCTCTTAGCTGCTCCAGCCCAGCCCTCCTCACCAGTGCCACTCGCTTTGCCTCCCTGGTGTGTGCACAGTTCCCGGCCAAATTCACCGCAGAGCCTCCGGCCACGTCCACATCCCGCCCGCCCCGCCCGCCCTATCACCACCCGTCAGCCTGCTCTGTGTGTCGATATCCACCCGAAGGTCGACAGACAAACGGCCAGCACACCGTTTTCAGAAGAGCCCGTTCTCGCCATCATCTCGCCGTCCTAGTAGCAGCAGTGTAGTGTACATGGGTCGAGAACTGAAAGAGAGAGAGAGAGAGTGGGGGGCCAACGTCGGCCTGTGTAGCTCGAAGCCTATCGACGAGCTCCTCTCAATGTTCGAGGCTCTGCTCCCTGCACGCTACGCCGCTACCCATCCGGCATCTCTTGGCCCCGCCAGTCACACCAAAGGTCTGCGGACCCACGCTGTGTAATCTGTCAAGCTTGGATAAAACCGCCCTTTCTTCCTTTCACTCGCAATTGACGGTGAGCAACATGAAGAATAAGCGGGGAGGGGGGGCGTGTGTGTATACAGGAGATAGCAGCATCACCAAGCAGGCAACGGAGCTGGTGCTGCAATCCAGAGGATCAAGTGGTCGGCAACACACGTATCGAAAGGTGGGCCTGGATCGGTCGGTGGGCCTCGCTCAATCCCTGAAGCTTTGAAAAAAAAAAAAAAAAAAAAAAAAGCCTTCATGCAGCAACGCCAAGTTGCCTCCTCAAGGCATAACTTGCTCAGTCTCAACAATCGACACAGGTGCGGTCCAGACCATGTGCCCTAATCACCAAAGCCAGCGAGCACGCATGAGAGTAGCACAGGCAGACCAAACAAGGAGTAAAAGACACGCTCAATCGCCCGAGCACGGTGAACCCCTCAATCAGACAGAACAACGCTGAAGATGAACCTCCTAGAAAGCTTTCGGTGTATATACTGGGTTGGACAGTATGGCAAAAAATAAAAAAAAATACCATAACTTGGAAAGAAGGCTGTCAACTGGAACAGGATTGATATGTACGGGAAATGCACAGGAACGTGAGAAAAGAAAGCGCAGAAAACAACAGGCAAGCATTCAGAGATATTGGAACAGAAATCCACCCAGATTTCATTTTTCATCCATACCACATTACAGACCCCCAGAGGCCCTGGCCATCGTGAACGCACCCTCTCTTTCTTCAAGCTTGAAGGTCTCGTCTCTGTCTTACTCCGTGGTTGCGGCAGGGCGAGTCCAGGTGCGAATGTGGCCGGACATGCAGCTAGTGAGGATGGCATCCTCGGTGAACTCAAGGCAGGTCGCGGGGTGCTCGTCAATTGTCGTTGTCTAGATAAGGGAGAATGGGGAGGAGTCAGTTCATAGTTCAGAAGCATCGAGTTCAAGCCTGCGCGTGCAACCATCGACTTACCAACACCGCAGGCAACACGGCAACTCTCGACCGAGGCTCCACAGCATGCTCAATGCTCGAGGTGTTCTCAGGACCGGCCGATAGTGCCGAGTTCGACCTCAATCTGCTGATGGTATTCGAGTCCTCGGCGCGGATCTATGCGAAAGGAAGAGTGCTTGGGTCAGCTAGAGATCTCCCAGATATCTTGAAACGGGCATGAAAACCAACCTTTGGCCGATGCAGCAAGCCCACGTTGAAATCCCACAAGCAGAGTCGGCAGTCATCTCCAACACTGCCAAACCGATAGTTCCGGTCATCACACCTCCACGGGTCGAATGCAACCGCCGACACCCACGACTTGTGGCCCTGGCATCGACAGACCAACGCCATGTCGGCCATGGACCACACAGACACCAGGTCGTCCTCGCCGCCGGTCACCACGTACTTGCTATCGGGAGACCAGCAAACGCAGGAGAGTCCCCCAAAGTAGGAGTGGAACACAGCCAAAAGCCTGGAGGCACAGTCATGTCAGTATATCGGTTTTCATAGTCCACGCGGGTACCCGTCACTGCTCGAATAGCTTACTGTTCCTTCAAATAGTCAATAATCCGGAGCGTGCCATCTGCCGATACCACAGCCAGGCGGCGGTTGTCGGGGCTGAAGGCAAAATCGGTAATCTTCTGGCAGTGGAGCTTCCAGCACGACACGGGATTGGCCTTCTGGTTCTTGGAGTAGACGGACTTGTCAATCCGGATCTGCGTGCGGAAGTTGAAGTTCTCTCCGGGTGCAGTCTCGGTGACACGATCCTCCGTCGGACTAAAAGGGGCGTCCTCCTTCTCCTTGTCATACACAAGAAGCGAACCATCGGCATGGGCTGCCAAAAACAGGTTTTCCGACCCGGGGATCCAAGTGATCTTCGTCACAATGTTCGAATTGATGATTCCCTGGTTATACAGTCAGTAACAAGGCCCATAGCCCACATCGAGCATTTCACACATCAAAACAGCTGGCGACGAACATTCTTATTGAGACGGGTGTACCGAGCAGTGATCGGCTCCCACCAGATGATCTCTCCCGTGGAGAAGCCCATGATGACATCCAAGTGTCCGGCAGCCTTTGTCATCGGGTTGACGTCGTGGCATAGGCAATGAGCCTTGGTGAACAGGATTTTCGTGAGGTACTCGGCCTATGAACAAGACAGGTGGGTGGGGAAGTTAGATTGCCGATCTCTGGGGGTGGCACGCCTTAGCCGCCTGGGGGTTATCCTCACCTTTGTCGGCGACGACAGATCCAGCCACTGGAACGAGCGATTGATATTGGCAAAGGCGTAGATACCATCAGGCTGGTGCTCGCTGATCTTGCGGGTAAGCAGCTCGTGCGAGATCACGCGAGAAATGAAGGACGAGTTGCTCTTGGCAATGTTGTTCTTGGGCTTGCGGCGCTTCCCGGCGTCCTTCGGGTTCACGGCCATGTTGAGCGAGGCATTGCCCTCGCCAAAAGCCGGGGCGGGGAATTGGGCATGGACGGATGCTCGCTGGACATCGCTGGTCGACGTTCCACGTCCGTCGTCGCTGCTCATGCCCGGGGCATCATTCGAGGGCCGGCTCTCGCCGGGGTTATCTTGGCTGCTGCCGGTCGGAGCGCTGAAGGACAAGGCCGAAACGGAGGCGTCGAGCTTGGAGAATACGGGCAGGCCGCGGGCTTCAAGGTTTACGAGAGTGAGCTTGGTGCCGGCCACAGCCGGTTGGGGGTTCGTGGCCAGAGGGTTCGGGTTCGTGACCGGGGCTTCCGAAGGGTGTGGCGGGGGTGTCGCAAGATGGAGCTGTTCCTTTAGGACGTATGTACCTGTTACGCGAGAAACAGAAGTTCAGGACGGTTAGCATGCGACATGCGACAGTCATCGCCGACCAGCAAGATTCAGGCATGTGGATGCGCACTCACCCTCGCCGACCAAGAACTGGCAGCCGGGGCCAGTGGGAGTGGTGAGGGTATTGTTGGTCTCGATCGGAGCCAGGGACGTGATGCCGAGGGCGGCATATTGCGCCTTTGTCGGCGGCGGCGGCAAGACGCTGAAAGTCGGGGTGCTACATGGGCCAAGATATTACAAGTTAGACGTTCATCCCACCAAGCGAGTGCCTCGAAGACGTCATCGTACGAGGCACGGATCGAGGAGTGCCCCGGACTCGCGTGATGCGCCGAGACACGACGGGAGCCAATTCAGGGATGGCCCCAAGCCGGAGCGGGCAGGTTCGGCAACACCGGAGCGCATTGTCAGGCGCAGAGAATCTTGAGACAATGGCATCCCCTCCTAGGACTGAGGCACGCCACTTACAACATTATGTTCGGGTGGTGGAGGAAACAGGGTCGAGAATTGAGGAGAGAGTTGGCCTGGGTAGGGGGAGATAGATTGGGAGAGAGTCAGGCCCAGTCGGCCAATCTCAATGTCTCAAGGTCGGACACCACCGGCGAAGTTGGTAAAAGGCTGGCACTGTGATGGGCGAATACAAAAGCCACGAGGCTGAGATCAGGAGGAGCACGGGGAAGATAGGACGAATGATGCGACCACAAAAGATGCCAATAGATGCAGCAAACAAAAATGTACAGGTATTAATGGCCGAAAAGATAACACAGATAGCAGTGACTGACATGCACCTAATGGCCAAGAAAAAAGCCCAGAAGAGAGAAAAGTAACGAGGCTGTGGAAGATGAAAATGGTGATAATGCGGAGAGAGAGAAGAAAAAGAAGAGAGAGGAAGTCAGTCGAAGAACTGTGTGTGCGGGAATCGAAAACCCGGAACGATCTGGGGAAGGAGCCAAGGTGAACCCAGCAAGGCAGGTACGTGCTCAAGTCAAGCTAAGCAGGGAAAGAGCTGGATGGGCTGCACTTTCCCGGTTTCCGCATTTGTGCTTTTTGGGTGCGAGGGGAAGGAGCCAAAGAGAGAGGGGGCAAGCAATTCCTATGTCAGGCGGTGCATGGTGGATCTGTGGGAACTTTCTCCAGTGTGTTGTTATCAGTGCTGCTGCGATTAGGCATATCACCGCCACTTAAGAGTGCCAGAAGCATTCCCACAGAGACGGGCATGTATAATAGGGCGTGTTATGCGCGTATTGTGGCAGGCATTGGAAGTGTCAGCTCTCTGGATCTGTATGCTGCTCGTGCATCCGGTCTACTATTCAGTTCACTACATGAGGGCACATGCAACTTGCAAGAGAACCGGCAAAATTGAAATTGGAGAAACATCAAGACTGATTCCAACATCTTGGGTTAATATCCCAAAAAATCGAACAGTAGGCTGTACAGTTACTTATGGCCCTTTCGAACTACACAAATTAGCCACAATTCAAAATTCGCCTAACGTGGACTCCTTCTTGGTCGTGACTCCAGCGCAAGCATCGCTGTAATTTAGGGCCAGCTGCCCAGTGACCGCCTGGAATTGTCAGAACCCCAGCGGGTCATTCCAGTAGAACTCGCCCCAACAACCGCCCAGAATTCCACTGGTCTCTCTACTGACGCAAAAAGGCCAAAGTTTCGCCTCCCAAGCTCCCGCAATAGTTTAATTTCTTAAAGCTTCATCTCATAGAGGTAGCATCATCAAACCTCAACATACTTCATTCATCTTCCAAGATCTTCGTTTTCTTCTGTCCTTCTATCACTTTTGGTGTTGTGGTCTCTATCCAACTGAAAAGAAATACCTCCCTCCTGCAGAGTGCTTCTGCAGCTAATCAATCCAACCCTAACCAGAATAGACAAAGAGGAGCACCTGAGCCATATTTTTCTTCTTTTTTTTTTCTTCTTCTTCCCCTTCCTTGTTTGCCTCGTGGAATGGATTTCAATAGCTGGCCGCGCCAGTCGCCAGCTCTTCTTCACCGTCATCTCTCACCATCTCCGTTATCGGTGCTGTTTGCAGTATCGTCATCGTCATAATCTTTCACCTTCTGCTCTCATAGATCATCGTCATGTCCGCCGGTAAGTTACGGCATCATCTTCTCTCGGGTCATCAAGATGGCCCGAAGCTACGTCTTCATCTCCATGGTCTGACCCTGTCTCCTCTTGGGAATCACTGAATATAGTCCGAATATGCGTCTGCGGAGACGAGAGCACCGGCAAAAGCAGCCTCATCGCCTCCCTCGTCAAAGACACATTCGTCTCCAATAAGATCCAGCCCGTGCTGCCGGCCATCACCTTACCGCCCACCATCGGCGCTCCCGACAATGTCACCACCACCATCGTCGACACGTCGGCCCGGCCGCAGGACCGCACCACGCTCCGCAAGGAAATCCGCAAGTGCAACGTGATCCTGCTGGTATATTCCGACCACTACAGCTACGAGCGCGTCGCCCTGTTCTGGATGCCGTACTTCCGCTCGCTCGGCGTCAACGTGCCGGTGGTGCTCTGCGCAAACAAGTCCGACCTGTCCGCCGATACGAACACCCAGCAGATCGTCGACGACGAGATGCTGCCCGTCATGACCGAGTTCCGCGAGATCGACTCGTGTATACGCACCAGTGCCCGCGAGCGCCGCAACGTCAACGAGGTGTTCTTCCTGTGTCAGAAGGCCGTCACCCACCCGATTGCACCGCTCTTCGACTACAAAGAGGGGAACCTGAAGCCCGCCTGCATCAGTGCCTTGCGCCGCATCTTCTACCTCTCAGATAAGGACCAGGACGGATTTCTGAATGACGCCGAGATGCTGAGCCTGCAGTCCAAATGCTTCGAGAAGGCTCTATCTCCTGACGACCTGGATAACATCAAACACGCCGTCAGCAAATATGTGCCCGAGTCCGACCCAGTAAATGGCATCGACCTTCAGGGCTTCATACAACTGAACAAGATGTACGCCGAGAAGGGTCGCCACGAGACCATTTGGATCATCCTACGCAACTACCACTACACCGACGCCCTAAGTTTAGAGGACAGTTTCATCCACCCCAAGTTCGAAGTGCCAGATTTCTCATCGGCCGAGCTAAGTCCCGCCGGGTACCGCTTCTTCGTCGACCTATTCCTCCTTTTCGATAAGGACAACGACGGAGGTCTCAACGACCACGAACTGGCCGCGCTCTTCGCCCCCACGCCCGGTCTCCCCGCCTCGTGGGCCGATACGTCGTTCCCATCGTCGACCGTGCGCAACGAGTCCGGCCACATCACCCTGCAAGGATGGCTGGCTCAGTGGAGCATGACGACCTTCATCGAGCCGAAAACAACGCTCGAGTACCTCGCCTACCTGGGCTTCGAGCCGTCCGACCCGAAAGACTCAATAACGGCGGCGCTCAAAGTCACCAAGTCGCGCAAGCGGCGGCGGCGCCCTGGCCGGGTCGAGCGCAACGTGGTGCTCTGCTACATCCTGGGCGCCCCCGGAGCCGGCAAGTCGTCGCTGCTGGACGCGTTCCTCAGCCGGCCGTTCGACGACCTCTACCACCCGACCATCAAGCCCCGGCGCGTGGTCAACAGTGTCGAGCTGCAGGGCGGCAAGCAGTGCTACCTGATCCTGGAGGAGCTGGGCGAGCTGGAGCCGGCGATCCTGGAGAACCCGGCGAAGCTGGACGCGTGCGACCTGATCTGCTATGCGTACGACTCGTCGGACGCCGACTCGTTCGCGCACATTGTGGCGCTGCGCAGCAAGTACCCGCACCTGGACGAGCTGCCGGCCGTGTACACGGCGCTCAAGGCCGACAAGGACAAGACCACGCAGCGCAGCGAGGTGCAGCCCGACGCCTACACGGCCAGCCTGGACATGAGCGCGCCGCTGCACGTCAGCGTCACCTGGCACAGCATCAGCGAGCTGTTCGTGGCGCTCGCCGAGGCTGCCACCCACCCGGCCACCGGCTTCCCTAAGAGCGAGGAGCCGCCGCCGGACCGGACCAGTCTGTACTTGGCGCTCAGCGCCACCGCGTGTGCCGCCGTCGCCGCGATTATCATCTGGAGACGGTCGACACATGCGGTGTGATTTTGTTGTGTTGTTCTTGTCTCCTTCCATCTCTGTCGCTGTCTAGATCCTCCGCTCAAAGTTTCCGCTCCCATTCTCAGTCACGTCTCCGTTTTTTTACCCATATCTTCTCTCTCATCTATCTATCTTTCTGTTTTTTATTTCTTTTTCAACCAAGCATGGCTGGCAACTCACCACTGCTGCTTGTTTTTTTTTTTTTTCTGTGGCTTGTCACACCCTCCCCTCTCTTCTCTCTCTTTTTCTAACGTTACAGCTTCACTGTTTTCATGTCCTGGGAAATGATTTTTTCTTCTAACTCTCCTCTTTTTTCTTACTCCTTTTTTTCTTTTCTTGAGCGGCTGCTGGATGATGCAGCATACATTGTGTTCTTTTTTTTTTTTTACAGATAGTCCTTGGACATGATACCCTTCATTACCGTCTCTTGTCTTGGTTCGATCTTTCATACATACCATGCATTAGTTTTTAATGTTGAGGGTGTTTTCTTTTTGGCCCCTTATAATATCACATATATCCCACTTAGAACTCTAGAGCTGTTGTGGAGACCTGTGTGTGGGTGATTGTGATTTTTGTGATTTTTGTGATTTATGTGCTGGTGTTGTATGGTTTCACTCTGGAGTGGTGCGTAATTATGCATATGACATCTATAATGTGTGTGGGTGTTGGGGGGTAGAGCATTCAAGCTTGGAGCTCTAACTCGTTTTGTTTGGGTACTCTCCCTTTCCTCTTTGCTCAAACACATATGTTTCTTCTGTTTTGATTAACTAACATACTACTCTAGGGAATCAGAGAGAAATCTTCTAGGATTGAAAGAACCTATGTGCTGGGTATATGGTATCCTCGTGGAGACATCCTCTGATCATATGCTGGCTGAAAAACTCGATATTAACCCTAACCCTGACCCACAGCCACAGCTAAGCCACTTAGTGGGCAATAGCTGGCCAGCGTTTCAACAACTAGGGGGCGGTTGGTTTAGGGGTATAACGTTCGCTTCGCATTTCATCTCCCGACTGCGAAAGGTCACGGGTTCGATTCCCGTACTGTCCACTTTCTTTTTTTCCTTCTCGTGCCTGCCACTGCAACATATCTCGGAGGATAGATAGGCCAGGAAAACCTTTTTTTTCCGGGGTTTTTTTTTCTGTGTGCGTGTTGAATACTTATTTTTGCGTTGTTGAGACAATAGTGTTGGAGGAAATAAACATTCCACGAGAATACGAACTACACTCACTGACTCACTACATTAATAGCAACACCATACAAACGCAGAAGTTCAGAAAATTACATTCAAATTTAAACCATAAGCTGTCTTGCTAAACTAGCCATGTACCCGGAGCCATCATACAACATTACCGAAATATTGAAGGAAGAGAAAACGAAAAAAAAAAGTACACCATAAAAGCCAAAAAATCCCAAGCTTAGACCTTGTAGAAGCAGAAAGCCACATAGAAGCTCGCAGCCTCCATCTCCTCGGGCGAGACGATCAACGGGCCGCCGCCGCGCTCCCGCACGCCCATGCGCTCGCTGAGCGGGCCGAGCACACGGTCGTCCTTCTCCGACGCCCACATGTCGGCGAACGGCTTGTGGTACTGCAGCTCGAGGTTGTAGTCCTCGGCCAGCGCGCGGAAGGCCTCCCACGGGACCACGTACTCGGGCACCTCCTCGACGGCCTCATGCAGGAAGAAGTTATACTTCCAGCCAAAGGCCGGGCGGAAGATGCCGTCCTCGGGCGTCTTGCCGGGGAACCGCACGTGGTAGATCTCGTTGCCCCATTCGGCCGTCGGCTCGGCCTCGCCCTCCTCGACCTCGCCTTCGTCGGCGTCGTCTTCGGGTGCACCGGCAGCAGCGGCAGTGGCAGTGGCAGTGGCGGCAGCAGCGGCGGCGGCGGCCTTGGCCTTGGCCTCCTTGCGTTCCCGGTCCCGCTCGTTGAACTTGCGGACGTGCTCGCTGATCACATCCGAGTTCGGGATGCACCCGAGAAAGCGGCCGCCCTTCTTCAGCGCGCCGGCCACGTTGCTGAGCATGCGGCGGGCCTTCTCCTCGGTCTCGAAGGCGTAGTGCATGCAGAACATCATGCTGACCACGTCGAAGCCGCGGTCGCTGCCGATGACCGACTGGTCGAAGCCGACCTGGCGCACAATCTCGACGTCCTCGATCGACTCGCCAAAGCAGTCCTTGGTCTGGAAGCGGCCGTCGAACAGCCGCGACCCGCCGCGCCGGGAGCCGCCGCCGCGGCCGCCGCGGCTGGACATGGTGCGGAAGCGGTCGCGCGCCTGGCTGATGCTGACGTCGGCCGGGTCGAGGCCGACGTACAGGTCGACGCGCTGCGGGGCCATCTGCCACTTGCCCAGGTCGCCGCCCTTGCCGCAGCCAATGTCCAGCACCAGCAGGTCGTTCACGCGGCCGCCGGTGCCGGGCGCGAAGTCCTCGTCGGGCGAGAACTTCTGGATGATGCAGCTCTTGATCCAGTTGTTGAACGACCGCAGCCCCTTGATGCGGCTGTCGGTCTTGCGCCAGTCGCGGCCGCGCTCCGGCACGCTGTTGTAGTGCTCGCGCACCACCTCGTTGATGCCGCGCAGCCGCAGCCGCTCGGCCTCCGACGCCTCGACGGCCACCTGGTGGCGCTCGCGCTCGAGCTGGCGCTGGCGGATGATCTCGCGGTCGGTCTCGGAAATGCGCGCCCGCGCTCCCGGCCGCTTCTGCTTTCTAGGCTGGTCGGACGGGGACAAGGCCCGGCGTTTTGCTGGCTGCAGGGACTTGGCATTGTATGGCTGGGGCAGTTCGTCAACAGTCGGGGGATCGTCCTCTCTCTTCGAGGGTGGGTTGGTGTGGTCGGACTCGGGTCTCTTGCGCTTCCGCGAGCGATCCGGATCGCTGTCGTAGCCGCCGTACTCCGGCATTTTGGAAAGCCTCGAAGTGAGGCTGAATGGCGTACCAGGTGGTGGGTGGCAGTCGAGAGGAATAAGAAATAGGGGCAAGAAGAAGAAAGGAAAACCTCAAGATGGATGAAAAAAAAGAGAAGAGGGAGAAAATTCCACAGTAATTAAATAATAAGTGTGGAACGACTCAGGCACAAGGAACAAGAGGGAGGCAAAAAATAAAAGGTTGAGGGAAAGGTGACAAGACGCGGGAAGGACGGGGAAGAAGAATAAGAAGACTGGGAGGGAAAAAAAGAAGAAAAACCACATGGGAGCAATTGCAACGATTGCTTGGGCCAGAACGTCTCAATCAACCTGGAATTAAATGAATTTTCTGATTGGCCAGATCCGCCCCACACGGAAAGCCACAGAAAAGCGGGCCAGCTTAGTCACCCGAATGCGTGTTTGCTGTAGCCTTGTCGTCAATTGTTGCACGTACTTTTTGTGTTGTGCGGATTTCAACTTCATCACCAACTCTTCGATCGTCATAAGCCGATTTTGCCCTTTTTCACAAGTCCGGGTTTTCTTCTCAACGGGGGTCTCTGTGTATCTATACTGTCCACTGTTTTGTTTCTGTGTTTGCGCCATCCTCTCTTCCATCACTCTTTTCCCTGGCTGCTGTTGTCCTCTGCAGTTTCAGCTTCATCTTCCCCCCCATCGGAGCTCTCTCTCTTCCCCCACAAACGATAGAGCTCATCACCTTCGCGAACTTTTTCCTTCGATCCCGCCCCTTTTCCCCCGACCTCACATCCATAGCCGACATCCACCCCGAAAATGGGTTCCGATCCCCAGTACGCGAAATGGCCTCTCCTGCCGCTCAGCCAACACGTGTTCACGCTCACGAATCCCTATGCCTCGCGGTCGGCCCAGCAAGTGGCGGCTAAGTCGCTGCAGGAAGCCATCAACGAGCACAAGATGGCCCCGCTATACCGCTATCTGGCCCATCCCGTCGAGGGCATCATCAACGCCGTCGGCGAGAGCAGCCGCGGCTCGTCCATACCCGGCAAGTCGCCGCTGAGCCGCAAGTCCAGCTTGGCCGGCATGATCGCCACCAAGAGCCCGGTGGCGTCGGTCAGCATGCCGTGGGACGAGGCGCTGTACCTGAAGCTGACCAAGGAGAACGAGGACGAGCTTGAGGAGTACAAGAAGGAGGAGGACGAGGCGGTCGAGAAGGCTGGCGACACGGAAATCCAGGCGGCGCGGGGCAAGCGGGCAGAGTTCTGGGCCCGCGTTGGTGATAAGGTGAGATGCCGCCGCTACCCTCCCCCCCCCAATGCACTCACTATCTGTGTTTCCCTAACTAACATGTGCCTCCGTTGAACCCATCTACCTAGGACCGCGCCATCGCCGCCTACGAAGCCGTGTTCGAGAAGACCGGCGTGCTGGGCACCAAGATCGACATCGTGCTGGCGATAATAAGAATGGGCCTCTTCTACGGCGACAAGCCGCTCGTGAAGAAGCAGGTCGAGCGCGCCAAGGGTCTCGTTGACGCCGGCGGAGACTGGGACCGCCGCAACCGGCTGAAGGCCTACGAGGGCATCTACCTGCTGACTGTGCGGTCGTACAATCTCGCTGCGCCGCTGCTGCTGGACAGTCTCGAGACCTTCACCAGCTACGAGCTGTGCACGTACAGCTCGCTGGTGATCTACGCCGTGCTGGCCGGCGCCGTGTCGCTCAAGCGCGTCGACTTCAAGTCCAAGGTGGTCGACGCCCCGCAGGTCAAGGCCGTCATGGGCGACGGCTCGGCCGCCGACCACGCCTCCAGCAAGATCATCCCCACCGACGACGCTGCCGCCACCGCCGCGAAGCCCGTCCGCACCGCCGTGAACCTGGCTGCGCTCGGCGCCAGCCTCGACAGCGCGGCCGCCGAGGCTGCCATCGACTTCTCGCCGCTCGCCCGCCTGGTGGCCAGCCTGTACACCGGCCACTACAAGCGCTTCTTCCAGGCGCTGGCCGAGGTCGAGGAGCAGTTCCTCAACCAGGACCGCTACCTGCACGAGCACAAGTCGTGGTTCATCCGCGAAATGCGGCTGCGCGCCTACCAGCAGCTGCTGCAGAGCTACCGCGTGGTCGGCTTGGAGAGCATGGCCAACGACTTTGGCGTCACTGTTGACTTTCTCGATCGGTAAGCATCTTTTTTTTCCTTTATCATCCTTCCTCCCCTCCTCTCTGTTCTTTCTCTGGGGGTACCGCTGTAATTAACCCAAAGCCCACACTATTAGCGACCTCGCCCGCTTCATCGCCGCCGGCCGCATCCCCTGCACCATTGACCGCGTCAACGGCAAGGGTGTGATCGAGACCAACCGCCCCGACGACAAGAACAAGCAGTACCTCGACCTGGTGCGCCAGGGCGACCAGCTGATCACCAAGCTGCAGAAGTATGGCCAGGCGGTGCGACTACGTGGAAGTGAGCGGTCATAGAAAAAAAAAACAACAACAACGCGAGGGTATCGCATTGATAGCTACTACATTTTCTTTTACTAGGACTAGCTTAGAGAACTGAAATCCAAACAAAGTTTATTGAAAACAGAAACCGGACTACCTCATCACATCATCTCTTGCCGTGAAGGTGTTCCGTCTATCGGCTCACTGCCAGCTTCATATGTCTGTCTCACTTGTGCATGGTGTCAATCGCGTAGGAGTCTTTAATCATTGGATATCCTATCTACTCCCATAGCCTCAACTTCCTCGCCAAACCCCCGATCTTTTGATTCCATCACTATAAAGTTCCCTTGATATTTGTTTTTATACTCTCTGATGGCGATTACATTATACTACCAACAACCCACTTCCGCCCAGCTAGGCCTTTTCTTTTTTCACCGATACTTCTCCATAAACTCGTTGTGGAACTTGACCATGCTGCCGACCCACTCGGTGCCGGGCGCCAGGAACGTGGTCCGGAAGTGCAGAGTGCCCTCCTTCTGACCGAAGCCGCTGCCGGCAACCACGCAGATGCCGGTGGCGTCCAGCAGGTTCATGCAGTAGAACTCATCGGGCGTGCGGCCCTCGGCGGCGGCGGCGGCGGCGGCGCGGGCCGGCAGCTTGATGGTGGGGAAGAGGTACATGGAGCCCTGAGGCTCGCCGCACTCGACACCCTCCATCTGCGAGAAGGCGGCGTGGAGCGCGCAGGCGCGCGTGTGCAGGCCGTTGAAGATGGCGTTGTACTCAGCGTTATACAGCTCGTACGACGGCTCGCCCTCCTTGGGCGGGTTCACCATCAGCTCGACGAAGCACTGGCCGAGCACGGGCGCACACAGCATGATGGACACAAACTTGTAGATCTCCGCCTCGACGGCCGGGTCAAAGCCGACCAGCTCAAAGTATCCTCCGCGGTGGCCGCACTCGCCCACCATGCCCTTGGAAATGCTGTGCAACGAAGCAAGCTCGATGTGGTCGAACTCGCCAGGCTCCTCGAGCTGCATCTGTCTCAGCACGCCCTTGAAGCTGTGGAACTTGCCAATGAACACATTGGTCTGGTACACCTCGTCGGCAATGATGACCAGGTTCTCCTTCCGAGCAAACTTGATCACCGCACGGATATCCTGCTCGGACAAAGAGGCACCGGTGGGGTTACCCGGGTTGATGATGACAATAGCGCGGGTATCGATGCCCTCGCTCTGGGCCTTCTCATAGGCTTGTTCCATGACCTTCAGGTCGGTGCCCCAGCCCTCAGACTCATCCAGCAGGTACGGCACGCAAGTGGCGTCCAACACGGAAAGCGAGGCAGTGTAAAGAGGGTACTGAGGAATGGGGACAAGGACACCGCTGTTCTTGCTGGCGCAGATGACGTGAAGGAGGGTGTTGACACCAGACGAGGCACCAGCGGAGAGGTAGATGTTGGCGGGGTTGGCAGGGAAGCCATCGCGACCTGGACATGGCATATGGTGTGAGTCATTTGGGAGCTCGTTAGAGCTTGGAGGAAAAGAAAAGACACAAATACTCACGCTCTAGAAAGTTGGCAACGCTCTGCTTGATAGCGGGAATACCGGCACTGGCACTGTAAGCACCGACCGAGCCACACTGCTTGAGCAGCCACTTTGCGCGCTCGACAACATCAGACTTGTAGCCCAGCTGGTTCAGCAGCACATCCTCGTGCTCGAGCAGCAGCGGGTTCTCCAGAAGACTGGCCACCTGGCGGAAGAAGGTGATGGGCTTCTGGTCCAGCTGCTGCGGATTGCCGATATTTGCCGAGATCACCTGGGTGAACGGCAGACCCGCAGACTCGGGGCCGGCACCGGAGGCGGCAGCGGCAGCCAGCTTGGCACGGAAGGTCTCCGACTTCACAGCCAGCTCTCCGCGCACGGCATACTTGGCCTCGACAACATGGGGGTTGATGTTGTCGATAGTCAGCCGCGGCGTCTTCTTGTAAGAGGCCATGGTTCTGTGGTAAGATGGAGTTGACGTTGGGTAGAAAGAAGAGCGTAGTGGTGCAGATCGGCGCGGAAGCGGCGATGCAGACGGCGATAAGGGCGGAAGAGCGTCACGGAGGCCGGAGGAATGCGAGTCAGAAACGGAGGGTGACAAAATTGAGGGTGAAGTGGAAAATGCGGCTGCGGCAGAAAGGGAAGTCGAGGGAGCCGGAGCTATGAGTCGAAGTGGGACTGCAGCCAACGCGACCGATGGTGGGGTCGAATTGATATTATAGAGAAAAGCTGGAGAGGAGGGGTGAGAATGTTGTTAGACCACGATATTCCCTGCAAGATTTGGTCGAGAGAAAGTGGCTGCATGAAATAAGTGAATAACGGAAGAGAAAGAAATAAAAAGCAGAGAAGATAATCAATCGGGATGGGAAATGGGCAGATTATAAAAAGACGAAGGAAAAAAAAAAGAGAGCTGCAAAAAATCCCACCAACATCCATCCGGCAAGAGCGAGATGATGGCTGCACCTTCCGGCTGCCCCCAAGTCGATTACTTGATATAAAAGTGTAGTGCTGGACCATATCCAAGATACAAGGTACATGTACATGCGGCCTCAAGGCACAGATCAGCCTTTGAGCTTTGGGAATCAAGCTGAGGTATTTTCAACAATAGCTGCTCCTTGTTGGGTTCGACGATAGCTCTGCTCGACACGACAATTCTCTTACACACCCGCGCAGATTATGTCGCGTGGGGAGTGCAACCACCATGCCGCGGGACCCCCGCCAATGTGTTTTTCAAGATAAGACGTTTGCTGCGTGAGGTATGTGAAGCTTTCCCAATACCGCGCATACAAACCAAAGCGGGCAAAAAAAGGGCACTGGGCCAGTAACTGAATCTAGGCCTAGCGTGTAGATTGTAGCTTGCTCGGCCCTGAAATGGAAGCGCTGAACTTGTTGGGCGAGCTCTCCTATAACGTGGGCTGCTACCTCTGCTCATGGTACGGCTCTAAGACCATTAGACCACGCGGGTCGCCGACAGAATAGCAAATGGATGAGGGTGTGTGTGTGTATATGTGTACGTGTGCACACGAAAAGCCGTAAAGCCTTCGTGTAATGGATATTGAAACGCCGGGACTACCTGGTGGGCTGTGTGTATATATGAAGAGGCATATAGAGGAAGGCCGGGAGACGTGGCAGTGAGCGAGGCATTTCTACAGGATGGTTCGGGAAAAAAAAAAGAAAAAAGAAGAAAACGACGACTCATCCACTGCCTTCCCTCTCCTCGTTATCAGATGTTGGCTTCCATGTCTATGAGCTGTTTGGGCGCCATTGTCACCCTGGCCAGGTGCCGTTCACCCCCAGTCCGACGGGAGGATGATTTCTCCCCGTCCAATCACGGGCACTGTGACGGAGCTTAACCTGATAGAGAGAGAGTGGTGGCTTTCTTTCGAAAGCATTCCATTACTTGGGGGCTTTCCCCGAGTTTGATATCGTACGACCATGGGCGCGTGGGATTAAAAAGAAAATGGGAGGGTGTTCACTTGGACGCTGTGCTGGGAGCTTGGCTATCAAGATACAGCTTGTTTGCTTGCCGATAATTTTCGACATGAAGTCGATGTTAGGACTTTCCCTCTCTTTTTAACATCGCCGAATGTTCTTCTTGTGATACACGTCCATGAACCGGTCCTCGGCCGGCCCGCCGGCCGATCTCGGAGTTGGGTCCACGGCCATGCCGGATACGGACCGCACTTGCCCCCCATATAAAAAGCACTTGTTGGACGTCAACAAGATGCCTCTCCACTCGGAGGCTCATTATCTGAAGAACATATGCGCCAATTTCGTGACGACAAGACAAAAAAGAGCGACATAAAGATCCAGAAGAAAGGCTTCACCCAGGGGAGGGAGAGATAAGGCTTATACACTTATATGCTGTTGTTTTGAGCTTGGTGCCACCACTATATCCCGGATGGGACTGGAAGGGTGTCAGCCCTAGACTGAAGGGGAGTGGAGGGCCAGCCGCAGAAGAGCACCCGTAGCACTGTTACCTACAGCTTCTCGATATAGCTCAACCCCGAGATAAGAAGCAAACACCTTCGCTCCGTCGGGATCAAACCCAGAAACGCCGAGGAGTAGCAAAGCTAAACGAATTCAACAACCAACAAGGCAGCATTGACTAGAAAGAAAGCAAAAAAAAAAAAAAAAAAAAAAGCTCACCTCCTCGCAAGAACGGCCGTATCGGTCCGCGCACTCCTCGTTGCATTTGCATAGTAGCTGAAAAAAAGGTTTCCTTCCTCCTTGTAGCAAGAAGCGAAAAGAAAGAAAGAAGAAAAGGTACCGCCCCGTACTAGGCACACTTCGCCTTTTCTGCCTTATTCTCCAAGCCAGGTCGGTAAAGAACAGCTCTTCCTTTGCTGGCGGTAGGCGTGTGCTCGCCGGGTTTTGTCGAATGCTGGCGGTTCGGCGTCCTCTCGATCGAGGCCGAAGAGCCGGAGACAGAGTGGGCAATAGAGGCACAGGACGAGGGCGAGGGATTTTCAACAAACCCTGGAGAACTTGTGTGCTTGATGACGGTGTGCTTTTTAGACGGACAAGAAACCCGTCTTGCTTTGGTTTTTTGTTTTGTTTTTTTTCCTTCAAGCTTGCCTTGTCCTCCTTTCTCCTCACGTACCCCGAAATCCGCTCCCGATACCGGATACACAAGAAAAAAAAAGTTGGGGAATGCTAGAGACTGTTCATTTCAAGCTACAGACGTAAAGCGGTGAACGGAAAGGGGGTTTTTTTTTGTCAGTCAACCTTAAAAATGAGAGACCTGCATCTTTTTTTGTGATTTTAGATTTTTTCCTAAATGAAGAGAATCCTCTTGATTCATGGGCGGCGTATGAGTACAGCCTATACGTATATACGGTTAATCCGTTGCGTTTGACCGCCGGCTACACGAATCGAACCCAACCCACTCATGAATCATTCCCTTGTGTACCCCTTCTAACCCTAGGGTTAGTACGGCTCTTGCAGGATCGTCCCCGTCATCGAACGCTGCCCCAAAGAGGGCGACCAGATGATATTGCAACGTCAACATATCCCAGCTTGGGAGAAGGAAGGCCGGGAGACTCTGCAACGGTGGCTACATGTGCCGGCCGGCCAGAGCGGACAGGCCGGCCGGTCCAGTCATTAACAACGCGAGAGATTATTCTTGTGATGGCGAGGACGGAGGAGTGGCATTTAGCGGGACTCTATGCCGCATCCACTCAATCCGAAGCCGACGATGTTCGGGTTCTCATTGGGACTTAGCTTGAGGACAGAGTGACCAGCGGACTGGGGCTGGCGTATATGGGGGGCTAAGAAAACCGACATTGTGGATGGGAGTTTGGCTGTTCTAGAAGATCGCGCCAGCGATGGGCATCCGACCCGGAGTCGGTAGCTAGCTGTCGAATGCTGTCGTAGAGATCACCGAACCTGCCGAGAGCCAAGTGAGGGAATATGTGACATACGTCTTGCAGAAAAGTTTTGTATTTATGTGGTACCCGTGCCACGCACCCACTAAAGTGGGTGCTCTACACCAAAATGAACCAATCACTAAAATGAACCACTCTTCTCATTTTTAACTATAGATTTTATTTCAACCACAACTACCTATCTCTTTAACTATCTTAGTTTCTTTCTTATCTTATAGATAAGTAATAGATCGAGTTTACTTATAGTACGTTATTTCCGCGTTATAAGTACCGTTTTAGTAGTAATACGCTTAAAACGTCTATATAGTTATTCTTCTACTACCTTAACTACCTATATTACTTATACCTCCTTATCTTCTTTCTAGTATATAATAAGCTCCTATATATCTTTAATAGTAAGCGTACTACTTAATTATAACCGAGTATTAGCTTTAGAACGAGCTAAACGACGTATTTATTCGGAACGCCTCGTCTTATTAAGATATTACCTCGATAGTAATAGCTAATTCTCTATTAGCTAGTATACCTAGATATTAAGCTCGCTTTCTCTTAGTAATAATAAGCTAGCTTTACTAACTCTAATCTAAAAACTAATCTTATTTATATTCTATATATCTAATAACGTAATTCTATAAGTTTAGATAGTATCTTATAAGCGATAGAAGTACTCTTTAACGTAAGGAAGGTCTTCGCTAACTTACTAATTAGTATCTAAGAGAGCTTATTATATAACTAGATATCTATATCTTATAATAAAGTAAGCTACCTAGTTTTCTCTAATAAGCTAAAACTCGTATAGACGGAAGTAAGTAGCTAGTATATTATTAGTAGCCTTAGCTATAAAGCTTTAATAGATAACTAGACTAACTTACTCTAGCTAGTTAATATATCTATAAATAGTAGCTTCCTTAGTAATAGTAAGCTTTCTATTTAAAGCTACTTACTTCTATTTTAGCTTATTACTAATATACTTATTATAATAGCGTATGAAAGTAGGGTATAGGATATCGAAGCGCTTCGTAACGGAACGAAGAAAATCGTTAAAATTATTTAGCTTATACTAGATAGCCTCTTATATAATAGTTCGTTAGGTAGCTATTTAAATAAGGTATTAAATAATATAAAAAGTAGGAAAATAAAGTATAGAATAGAGAAGTAGGAAGAGGAAGAAGTTCTATAGTTAAAAATAAGGAGAGTGGTTCATTTTAGTGATTGGTTCATCTTGGTGTAGAGCACCCACTTTAGTGGGTGCGTGGCACGGGTAGGGGATCTTTCAACGTGCAAACAAACCTCTGTAAAACAGAGGCCATTGGCAAAAAAAGATAAAAAAAACATACAACACCAGGGATTCCCCAGTGGTCACCCACCTGAGTACTAGTCTGGCCCTTTGTGGCTTATCTATGGGGGAGCGGACGGGACCCCGAGTTTTCCACAAGGTATGGTCGTATGTGAAAGGCACCCGCGGTAACTTTAGCTATAGTCGCAAGTTTCTGGCCAGAAAAATAAGAGCCGCGCAGTTCTACCGACATTTCACCGAATTGGCTGGACCTGGGAATCTTGGCGCTCCGAGGCATCACGACAATCCTTTTTTTTTTTCTACCCATCCCAAAACGACACCCACGACCTCCCCGTCATCACGCCGTCCACAACCACCTTCCGACCCTCCCTTCCCTCTCCGACCTCCTCCCAACAAGCCTCTTGAGCTTGTCGTGCAGACACCACCACCCACACCAATCGCCCACCATGGCGAAGAAAGGTTCGTGTCCCGGGCGCTCGCTGGCTCGCGCCGGAATCCGCCGCATTGCCGGGTTGGTGTCCCTGAAAAGCTAACACGCATCGTCGCCCTGCTTCGCCCCCCGAAACACAGTCAAGTCCCGCGTCATCCCCGTGCGCCTCCTCTCCATGGCCATGACCGGCTTCTTCTACACCTTCCGCCGCAAGCGTACCGCCCGGCCCATGAGCATGCTCAAATACGACCCCATAGGTGCGTTCCAATGTCGCCTGTCCTCCGACAGTCTTTCCGTGCAGCTTCGTGATCTGCCATCTGAGCAAACGCGAACCTCTTGGCCCCAAAATTAGTCTCCTAGGCCGATACACACATCAAGGAGCAGGCAGAATCCGAAACTAACGTGGCCAATGCATGTCGTCTTTGTAGTCCGGAAACACGTCTTATTCCTCGAACAAAAACGAAAAGGAAAATAAACCATCGGACCTTTCCATCGCACTCTACGAAAACCCATCTCGGTCGCCGTCCTCATCCGTGGATCCATTTTTTCACTCGAACAACGACCTACACACAACAGCTTCCCGCTGTACTTTTCTCACCTCGGCCATAGGCTCATCCAGTATGGCACGAGTCCTCGCATGAAACCTGCCCGACTTCCTCCCATTTACACCCAACTGGCTCCGGACGGAAGTATTGGTGGCATTGTACTATATTTTGTGAACTTAACAAAAAATCATTATGTATATTAATGGATCTGGGTATAATGATATAAACCTCTACACATCGTTTCTTTAGCAAATGTCTTTTTCCTCGGGTAACATAGCCGTCATTTCGCATGTCTAGGTGAAACTTCAGATCGGGAACCGCCTCTAAGAATGCTCTCCCACACTCCCTCACCCCTGCTATTACGTTACACTAAGTTCCTCCACAGTAATCTTCTTCGAATACGTCCGAGTAACCCGCGGACTGGCCATACCGGAGCCGCCCCGTTTTCTCATCACCGGCGCCCGTCTGGGTGTGCCTCTGTTGGCCAAATTGGTATGAACGTTCTGGTTTCCCTTGGAGCCTGGTGTTGACGCCGATGGCGTAGCTGGGGCGGCGTCTGTGGGTCTAGTGACGGAGGTAGCGCCAGAGCCAGAGACGGCGAGATTCCCTCCTGCGGGTTTCCGGAAGTAGTTCGAGATTCTCTCACAGGCTTGCTGCAAGGTTTCTCCCTGGCGGTTTGACGTTCTGCCTCCATGTGCTGCTGTTTTCTGGATCTTGGCCGAGTGCTGAGCAACTTGCTGCATATCGTCGGCTTTCTCCCGATCGCGCTTCTGTGAGCTTGCCGATGTCCGATCAAAGTCATCAATGCTCAACAATGCTCCCCGTCTGTTCACGGCTGCCGGAGCCAGTCGGTTTCTGATCTCATCAATCATTGGCTGTCCTGGGGGATTCTCTCCGGCTTGTTCGACGATTTGACTAGAAGTTGGCCCCATCCGGCCATACAGCCCGTACCCACTGGGGGTAAGAGCCGGTCTGTGGTCCATCTGACCGGCGGGGTTGGACACGGGCTCGATGCTTAGAGGAACCGGCGCCGAGACACTCACCACCTCTTCAACCACTAGCACTGGGAGCATCGCCTGGGCTTTCATGATGGACTGCGGTGGATTTGCGAGTCTTCTCCAGGTCCTCTCTTCTTCGACTGTACGCGGGACTATTTCGTCTGTTGCGCCGTCAAATGGGCTGACAACAGTAACACGTCGAGAGCGAGCACCAAGTAGATCGGATTCTTGCGGCGGTAGGGTACCCAAATCGATGGGCTGAGTGGAGCCTTGGTGCGACAGGCCCTGTAATTCAGTATCGTCAGAAACAAACTCTGTATCGACAACCTCGGCCTTGACTGGTGCGGTGGGTCTGGAACCCTCCTCTGGAACCTCAACGAGCTGGACCTCGTCGTCCTCCTGTTCACTCGCGCCCGCAGATACTCCGCGCGAGGAGTTGCATGCAATCTCCTGCATCTTGCATAGCATCTGCAGCATAGGTTGCAGCTCGGAACAGCCTAGCTTCTCAACTGTGCTCTGCAAGTTCATGAATTCGGTCTTCTGGCCTTGCCAGTGATTGAGGGCTGCAGAGACATCATGATAGATTGCTTGATAGTGCTCCAGTTTATTGTTGCTGGCCTTCGACTGTTCTGACTGTTGCTCGAGCTGGATAGTCATGGCCTGAAGGCGATCCTCCAAGCTGGAAATGGCCAAGCTTTGATCTTGAGTTTTCTGTTCAAGCAACTGAGCCTTGCTGGATGCATCTGCAGTCGCCTTCATAGCCACCAGCAACTCCTTGGAGGTGCTGTGGAGCCTTTCTTCAGTCATGATGAGTTTCTCCTTCACGGCCTCATTTGCGGCAAGACTGGCTTCATACAGCTTCCTGGAGTCCTGCTGTTCGAGTTGGCACTGACTCAATTGCTCTAGAAGCGCTTGGATTTCATTTCCAGAATCCGACTTGGAAACTTCAAGGCTGGCTCTCAACTCAAGGATTGTCGAATTGACAGAAGCAAGCTCGTCGTGAGCTTTGTCAAGCTCTGCGGTTGCGCTTCTCAGTTGCAAGCCCAGGTCCTCGCATTCTCTGGTTTTGTCGTCAATCAGAGACGACAGTTGAGTCTGCTGGATTTCAAGCTGACGCGAAATTCCCTGCAGCTTATCTCTCATGATGGAGTCTGTCTTTTCCAAGTCAGACTGGACCAGTGAGCGATCCAGTGTTGCGTCGGCTACCGAGGATATGATACTGCACAAATGCCGTCAGCTTGCTTATCCAGAAAAGATCATGCGTGTAACATACTTCATCTCCATATCCTTGCACTGTTGGGACAAGCTCTTGATGGAATCAGGGAGGCCGGATTGACTGGCCGATGTCGAGGATAGGAGTTCGAGAATGGAATCAAGTCTGTCAAAGGCAGTTAGATGAATGTAAAATGAAATGATTGCATGTTGGACAGCAGACGTACCTCTTATGGACCGAGTCTGTTATTCCTACAGACCGAGACTTTTCTCCTTCCAGCTCTTCCTCCTTATGATCAAGCTTCAGCTGAAGGGTCTTCAGCTTGTGCTCAACTAATATGAATAATCAATGGTTAGCCAGTAGATCCAAACAGGAAATGTGCGTCTATATCTGCCAGCGACCTTCGAAGGCGAAACTTACGCTCATTTCTGGCGGCCGAGGAAGCCTGAGCTTCGGCCTTCAGCTGTTTCTCAATCTCATCTCGCTTTTCTTCAACAAGTTTAACCGCCGAACGAACTTGCTCTAGCTCCTTTTTGGTTTCTTCGTGCTCTGAATGAGCTTTGCACAGGGCGTCATTGAACTCGTCCTTCAAGCGGGTGTTCAAAGCTCGCTGCTCCTCAATTTCCAGGTTCAGCTTCTCGCGGAGAATTTTCGCAGACTCCTGGAATTCGGAATGATTGCTCTTTACCGAAGAAAGCGTTGTGTGGAGATTTTCAACTTCAGAATCAAGCTGCACCTTTTCTTTCTCGAGCTGACCGTGAGAATCTTCCAACGACTTGAGCGTGGCATCTTTGCATTTGAGAACGGCCTCCAAGCGATGAATCCTTTCCGTGTGCCGAGCAAGCTTTTCCTTCATGCTGGACATAGTATGGGTCATGTCCTTTCGGCGGCGGGCAGCGGCCTCCACATACGAGTTCCATGAAGTAGCGAACGTCTGAAGATCCTCCAGTTCGTCCATCACTGATGGAGTCTTGCCACCTTCCCGACGCTTGGAGATATTTGAGCTTCTTGAGACGGTCCGGTTAGAAATTCCGATTTGACGAGGGGATGACACCAATTGCGGAGCGATATCCTTGCGCGCAGGGCGAGGTGGACGCATGGCTGACTGCTTTGGCTTTGGCGGGTGGTGGTGGTGGTGGGAAGGAAGCTGAAGATCTCCGAGTGCCGTTGCAGCTGGGTTTTCCACTGCGCGTGGGGACCGCACCGCTGAAGGTGCAGGTAGAACAGGGACAGGCACAGGCACAGGGAAAGGAGGAGGCGGCTTTCTCATGGCTCGAGTATTGATGTCTCCAATAGCGGGAGCTCCAGCACCAAGAACTGGGAATGGCATCGTTGTCAAAGACGGTGGCTTGACTACCTCCTGAACTGTGCCCCGAGAAACTAGAGCATTGCTCGCAGGTGCCTTGGAAGGTCTCGCGGAGAACTGGTCATGTCGGATGGGAGCAGCCTTTCCAAAGCAAAAGCCGGCGGAAAGATCAGTTTTGTCGAGGCTGCCACTGGCCTTTTCCAACATGGCAGTTATCTCTCCTTCGATACTCTCAAGACTCGGGCTTCGGTGAGATGGTTGAGTGGCATGATCAGAAGAATGGCTAGCCGCTCGCCCATCACTGCGGTCAGGTGACTGTGTAGCCATCCCATCGAGTGTTCTGTGTCAGCAAGAGATTGAGTCAGTAAGAATGTGCTTGTGGACATGCAAACGATCGGGGAATAACAAACCGTTCAGAGGGACACCGAAAAAGCTATTCTGGTAGAGTCAGGATCGCCTCAGCCATATTCAACATCGAACAGTGTCAAGGAAGAAAATTGAGGTGAGGGGATGTTGGTGATGGCATTTGACGAGAAGAAGAAGGGAGAATACCATCGAACTGATACTGTTTCAAGTTCCTGAGTTTGGAAGGAGCCACTCATGTTCTCTGGCGATATTAAGCAACCGCATGACACAACTTGCTGGTCGCACCTTCCAAGCTTCTCTGTATCATCCGTAGGCAGTTGCTTCTGAGTAATATCAATAGCTCTTGCTGTTTCAAGAAAGGGTGTCGGGACTTCCAAAAGTATACCGTCTTACGCGTGGGTGAACTCAAACGTAGCCAGACATTTCCCCTTTTCAGCTTCACATGCGTGCATGTCCTAGTTTCTATGGTTTCGAGCACAGTGGTTGTGCCCAAACTGCGTGTTAGTGAACAAGCGTGCTCTAACGTAGGACGGAGGAGAACTGAACATACGGCTCTGGTGTGCAATGTTCTTTTCAGCTGCCCCTTGACAGAGGAGTGCACCTTATGTTCGCACACCTTCTTTCACTTCACTACACCGGCATGAGATCATGCCTGGAATCGGATATAGCGATATCTTGCCGGTGTTTCCTTCTGTTCAAGCTGTCTCCAGCTTGAAGGTTCATGAAGATGCTCACTGTCGGGGTTTCGGCGTTAAGGCTTGATTAGTAGTAGTCATTCAGAGCGGCGAAGGGTTCAGCTGCCCAAAAAAGCCTAAAATTATGGGGGAGGAACCACCCACATTGCAAAGTGACGCCATTTCCTGGATTTCGACGAAGCTTGCCCTGAGCTAGTGCTTGTTGACCCTGAATTTCAAGTATATAAACGTTGCCGGCTCCTTCAAAGTCAGACTCGATTTCAAACAGGACATCAACCCCAACAACTCCCAATTAACCTACCCTTTGCTTCATCAAACAGTCATACTGTGCCATCCTATCTTACACACCTCACGTCCACAACCCAAAATCATCACCATGTCTTCCGCCGACGTTTTCCAGATCTACACTCTCAACTTCCCCTCCACCGCGCCTCCTGAGGGATTCGCCGGTGAGGTTTCGGCCGCTGTCAAGGGGTTCGCCGGCGTCAAGGCCGTGTACTTTGGACAACGCATTGAGCAGCCGACCGTGTGGCTGCTGGTTGTTCACTGGGCATCAGGAGATGCCGCCAAGGCCGCCCCGACTGTGCCGGCCCTGGAGGCTGCATCGAGCCGCCCCGCATTCTTCGCCCCGCTGCGAGCCGAGGTCGCCACCAAGATCTTTACTGCTCCCAACACCGAGTTTATCACTGCCTATCACATCGACGAGGGGTATGTCGGCGCCGTCGCCAAAGCCGGCGATATTCTTAAGGATGACCCCCCCGTTGCTTATCATGGTGACACCTTTGCTCGTGTCTTGAGCCCCATTGCCAAAGGCACCGAAGAGCCTGGCCCGGCCCTGCTTTTTATATTGGGATGGGATTCGAAGCAGGCTCATTTGGATGCTGTTGCCCTTCCTGGTGGCCGTATGCCCCCCTTTTACCCCAATGATCTGACGGTGACTTTAATGCTAACTTTTTATGCCTGCACCTGAACAGCGATTTCCCGAGTTATTTTAGCTCTGAGCGGACACCGCGCGGAGTCCGAACTTGTAAGCACACCATTGAATACGGGAAGCTTAACTTCCAGACTCTCTAACAGCTTTTCTCCTTTCATTGCAGGTGCACATCGACTTCAAGACGCTGTAAACGGGTTTGACACATGCGAGACTTCAGGGGGAGGGCGCTGACTCGGTTGATGTGGCATGGCATGGCAGTTGTAATGATAACGACAAGAGCTAAAAAGAACACCCGAAGATATTATGATTCCTCAATATGATATGTTGTGCTTAAACCTTGATAGGCCCAGCTTGAGCTTGAAAATTGAGAGCCCTACCTTTTAAAGCGCGGATAGAAACGAGGAGCAAGCAGACGCGTTTGTAGATAGTAGCTTATATTACCGGGTCAGTGCATCGCGCTCGTATTGTGGTGTAACCGTATGAGCTGGCGCGTCGTCAGCCTGTCAAATTCAAGGGCAAGTCAAGCCCAGGGCGTACCACAAAAGAAGCCGAGTTCCCCGGACAAAGTATCGCAGTCAGTAGAAAAGAGCGTATACTTAGTCAGTCACTGGGGTTTTACCTTTTTTGATTCAGAAGAAGCAGACCAAGTTTGGTGCTCATGTCGTCTCACCTTCTCGCCTCCATACCACCCCCCCAAGGGCCAGTTGGACCCCGCAAAAATCCTGCTTGAGTGCTACGCACATGCATACGTAGACACGTCGGTTCTTCCGACCCCCGGCTATCTGTTACATACCAGCCAGAATGGAAGTAGCTGTACCCTAAGCTACCGAGAAAGTGGGAGGTTGTGAGGGTGATATATATGTTATGAGACGACCGAGAGAGAGAGAGAGAGAGAGAGAGAGAGAGAGAAAGAGAGAGAGAGAGAGAGAGAGAGAGAGAGAGAGGAGAGAGAGAGAAAAGAGAGATGTATGAGAGGGATAGGCATAGGCACGGGTTTTAGAGCAATCAGAAGCAGCGTGATTAATGTGTTTAGTGTTTACAACGTGGCGTGCAGAGAGAAAGTGAGAGAGAGATGGTGAAAAGTGATAGAGCATGTTGTGAGAAGAAAACTTTGGGTGAAGAGAGGAGGGAAAAGGCCAGTCTTCAAGAAGAGAGAGAAATGAAAAAAGCAAAACGACGAAGGAAAGCAAAAACCAAAGTGAAACCCCAGGAACGAGAAGAAGAAAAAAGCAAACCCAGATGGTCAGGAGGGAAAAAAAGAGAAAGGAAAGGAAGAAGAAAAAGTGTCACAAACCTAGCCCTCGAAAAACCGAAATTCCGTCCGACCATCAGAAAAACAAGAACAAGAAAGGCAAGGAGAAAGAAATGGAGAAAATAGAAAACAGAAAACGAAACGAAAAACCTTTCCCAAGAAATCGAAATCCCATTACACACGTCCCAGTCGGTTCTTGATACCCTCAAATTCGTTAGTAGATCCATTCCATCATGATTGCTCTGTGTGTGTGTGTGTGTGTGCAGCTTTCCCACATATGTCCATTTCATGTCTGTGGCCAAGAACAAACTGGTGAGTGACACCCAATGAGGAAGTGAAAAACAGGGTGGTATGACAGCATCTCGAGGAGGGGTGAGTGGCCAACACATATAGATGAGTCGGGACTGTTGTGTCCAGCACACGCAATATATGCCGGGCTCCCCCTCTCTCGCTACCAGCAAACAACCCAGACCGCCATCTCACTCAGGATGTCATGGGTTTAGGGAGAATGACAGGAAGGGAGACAAAAGGGAGAAGGGTTACAGGACTCAGAAGCATGTGTAAGGATTTAGAGAAAGAGGGAAGACAAAAGTAACTGTTTTAAAACCGAAGCGACGAGAAAAAAAAAAGAAACACCCAATTAAAAAGATCCCAAGGAGAAAAGAGAAGGAATAATACCACTTTGCGCCGCACCCAATTTTCTTTTGGTAATCCAGGTCTCAAACGAAACGGTCACAGAGGAAGGAAGAAGCTACTCTTCGGCTGAAATCACACTTTGTTCAGTCATGCTGCTGTGTCGTTAGGGAAAGGGAGGAAGTAAAGAGGTGTCGTTTAGACACGGTGCTTCTCGGACTCTGTTTTCAGAAGAGTGTGTTAGCCAAACGTGACGTGTTACAAATTAGGGAACCTGGAGTGAAAAGGAACAATGCTAAGCTCAGCTTGAACACTGATAATGGGAATACTAACCGAGGCGGGAGCAGAGCATGTACAGAGCCATGCGGTTGCACTCCTCAGTACCAGTGATGGTGACGAGGCGCTCGTTGCTGTTGTCCTGAGGCTCGTTAATCTTGATCATGCTGCCACTGATGCGGCGGATGTCGTTAATCTTCTGGCCACCCTTGCCAATAATGGCGCCGACCATGTCGTTCGGAATATAGATCTGCTGGGTAACGGGAGCACCAGCAATGGCGGCGCCGTGAATGGGCTGGCTACCGGGGCCAGCAGGCACGGGGTGAGCTCCCACGTGGGGACCGGCATGCGGGGGCATGTGAGGAGCAGCTCCGTAGGCCGGCGCAGGCTGGCTGGCAGCGCCATAGTGGATGGGCATGGCCGGGTTAGGGTGGGCCGCCGGGGGTTGGTACGGCGCAACGTTGTAAGGGGGGGGCTGCATCGGCTGCGAGCGGGAATCGTGGCGGCGGCTGTAGTTCTCGCGGTTGCCAAAGTTGCCACCAGTAGGCTGCGGGCTGTACGGCACAACCTGCATGCCGCCAGGAACCGGCCCAGTAGGGCCGCCGCTGCGGGTAGCGTAAGCAGAGGCACCAGGTCCTCCGAAGCGCTCCTTCAACTGTTCCAGCAGAGTACTTCCGACATAGTATGTAGCAATATGCACGGAATCAGCAACACCCATAACGACCAGAGACCGCTCGGATGACAAAGGAAGGCATGAATCAGAGGCATTCAAGCGAGCTCCAGAAGCTTCCTGGATTTCACGGATGCGAGATCCTCCCTTGCCAATAATCGATCCAATGAGGATGTGGGGGATCAGAAGACGAAGAGGATAAGTCTTTGACTGCGATGTCGAGGCCTCCGTGAGGTTTTCGTTGTTGAGGGTACGAATAATGAGACCGAAGGCCTGAGGGAAGACAAAAGGAGAAGCGTTAGACAATTGAAGAAGGGAAATGAAACGAATGAAGCAAGACTCAGAATAACAGGCAGAAGCTTACCTTCGCAGCAGCATCAACCACACCACTGACAGTGAGGATGCGCTCAACAGCGCCCTTCTGGTATTCACTGACGGTGCACTTAGCACCGGACATCTTACGAATGTTGGACACATTTTCACCACCCTTTCCAATGATGGTGGCAGCCTCAGGGCTGGAGATAACGGCGCGGATATGGATCCAGGCGGTCTCATCATTGGTGTTGGTCGCGGCAGACGCGTTGGCACCGGATGCCGACGTGCCCTTGGTTTCAGCAGCAGTTGTCGACGACTCCGGGCTGCTTTCTTCGGCCTTAGTTCCATTGATTTTCTCGCCAGCTTCCTGCTCGCTGATTGAGGGGATATCATCCGGGCGCATGATCTCAACCTCCTCGTCGCTCTTCACTATCTTGTCGAGCGCAGGGCGCTTAGCATCGGGCTGATCGCCGGGGCGGGAAGGGGAAGACTCCTCCTCCTCCAGGGGCCGCTTAGCGGACTGGGTTGGCTGGGAGGGAGAGGCAGACATGATGGATGATGGGAATTTAAAGAGAAATGTCGATGGGAACGGAACAGAGTCAAAAGTCTGGACGGATCAGCTGCAGAAACAGAGTGTTAAAAATAAGAAGACTCAAATGGCATGAGTAAATATAGCCTTGTTTGTTTTATTTCCTGAACTTCTTGCAGCAAAAAAAAAAAAAAAAAATAGTACGTACACCTCTCACGGGTTGTTGAGTGCAGTCGGTGCTGGGGTGTGACGTGGTCGAGAGACGAGGAAAGGAGGAAAACGTCCAGGAAGAATCGTGCAATGGTCTGGCGCGACGGGAGGAACGGTCGAAACCCGTGAGGTTTTATCAGAAAGAAAAAAGAATAAGAGGGGATAGGAATAAGGGGACCCCGTCCTTCGTGATGTCTGCCGGATATTGGCGGAGGGTGGGATGAGGATGAGGCAGTTGGAGGGAGAATTGATCGTGAAGGAAGAAAAAACTAGCAGTTTGTATTCACTGTATCGTAGTAGGATCAAACCTTGATTTCTCAGCCTATCAGAAGCTGACTCGAAATTATGAGGCGCAAGGTGGTACAACGGAGAGGGAGAAAACGGAAACGGAGAAGTTTTTTCCAAGAAGAACAGTTGATATAAAGATTGAATCTCAACCGATTAAGAGAATTGAAGGAGAAATGAATTGATAGAAGACGATCGAAATAAAAGAAGAACACTTGATACTACAAAAACCACCAGGCGCGCGCAAAACCGCAACGGACAGGGTGGCGGAACAATTGTGCTTCCCCGTGCAGAGCGAAGTGGAACCGAACAAAATCCCAGACGGTCGAGACTTCAGGGGCGTCGCGAACTATTGACGACGGCGATTTCAGAAAGGAAAATAAACACGCGTAATTGCAGTGGTAAAAATACCGATGAAAAACGATGAACAGGAAGGGGGTGATGCTGATCGCCGGGGCAGAAGTTTGAGAGGAAAAGGTGAAAGTTGTTTGAAACTTCGTGCTGGATGAAGGAAAGCAGATCTATACGGATTTTTCCCTGCCTGGCCTGGTCTGGTCACATGACACGGGACGGTTTGGACTGTGCACACACTGTAAGCTTGAACAGAAAAGCCGGGTTGAACGCGCATCAGCAAAGCTATCAACGAAGATATGGAAGATGAGAAAAAGATGTCACAGTATGTTTTATCATTGTTACAAAGTCTAGGCCGTGGTAGATACATTGGTTTCTGATTTTATGTTGTTGGAATTTCGAATACATGAGATACACGTGAAGCTCTCCTGACAGTGTGTATAACATCTTCCACACAGTACCAGCCATGACCCCAGTGCGGAGAACTGCTCTGGAAACCAGGCCAGATCACGTGCATCCGCGACCGATCCTCACAACACGAACATCGCGATGGTTGCAAACGCCGATTGCTAGGTTGGATCTCACTCATTCTAAGGATCCTTGGCATTCGATCCTCGCTCATTCGTGGTTTGGCTCCAATTGCTAATACTTCGAACCACCCAATATCAAGCTACACAACTCCGTCATTTCCAATATCGCAATGAACGGAGGCGCTGCTGGTTCTGAGCGCGTCGAACGCGATGCTCTTCACGACAAAAACATCGAGTACACGCTTCGCGAGCTGCAACGGGCGGTGACTACGCAAGAGCTTGAGCTTGAGCAGGTAAGTCCTGTGGAAGCAAACGGTAGCTCCAAGGTCTTGAGACGCCCTAACACTCCTCCAGCTGCAACTCTCAAGTACAGATCGTCCTGAACTCGCCGACCCCAAGGCCTCGCTCGCCATTCTAAAATCCGCCTTTGACAGCCTGTCGCAGTCTCCTGATGGTTTCCTGCCATTCCCCGATTCCGTGCTCCCCTCACTCCTGGCCCTCCGGCGTGCTCACGAAACCATCACCCAGTCACGCGCATACCTCGAGACCCACCGCGCCACCGCCCAGAACGCCGAGAAGGAGCTGGAAGCGGCCCGCGCGGACGTGGACGACCAGAAGCAGCTGGACACGGCACTGCGCGCACGCATTGAGACGCTGCGGGCAGGACTGGAAACACAGGATGAGATGACCCCGGAGCAGGCGGCCCGCGAGCTGCGCGCAACGCTGCAGAAACGCAAGGAGCGGTACGGAAAGGACACGGCCCAGCTGCAGCGGCGGTTCAACAAGTTCCTGGACAAGCATCTGGCGGCTATGCTGGCGGCTGAGGAACTGGGCGGACCTGTGGTGGGCGACGCCATGGATATCGACGACGAGGACCTGGCGGCGGGGTTCGGTGCACATGGCCGGCCGAAACGGCGGAAGAGCAGCGCCGCGGGAGAGCCAGCTGCTGCGGGTACTGGTCAAGAGAAACGCCAGATGCGCATCGATGCTATCTGGGGCCCTGCCGAGTCTACAACAACGCGTGTTGACGAGGACAAACGCAACGAGACCACCGCGGCGGCCGACGATATGCGCCAGCTCACGGAGCAATTGCTGAACCAGCTCATGTCTGCTGGGGGTGACGATGCGTCTTCCTACGTCAAAGTCGATCGCGAGTCGTCGGCGGTGCGGTTCCTCATCCGGTCAAAAGCGGCGGTATTCCACCCAAAAGATGCGACGTTGATCCGATTGATAGACTTCGGCAGGGAGTTAGACGATTGAGATCTAGTAGCACATCTATGGTCTCCATTGGTTCAACCATCTCATTCAATCACATTCCATCTTCAAGCATTCCACAAGAAGGTTAGCCGGCGAACCAGGGTACTACTCAACTCCACACTGCTCCCACAATCCCACTCTTCACTCGCTGAGGAACCTGAAATTCAACGTCAACAGGTTTCGATCGGGATCTTTGATGGTGGACCGGCGATCCCCCCACGGCTTATCCTCCAGATGGCCCGTAATCACCCCCTCCCCTCCAGCAGCAACCTCGATGTGGAAGGAGTCCAGATCATTTGTATGCGCTTTGCCCAGCGCAGTCATCGCCGCTGACACCGTGGTTTGGCTCCCCGGACCCGGCTTGAAGTCGAGAAATAGATGTTGGCTGCGGACTTGTCGCCGACAGCCACAGAGCACATCGTCGGAGCTCCAGTGGCGTCCCCGGCGTGGATGCCGCCCAGCTCAAGCCGAGAACCCGGGTGTAGAAGTCGGCGGTGGCTTTGATGTCGGAGGATCTCATGTGTGGGATGATCTTCCATGCTAATTGGATCCCGGGAACACTGGATGATATGGTTGATTGCAGGTGAATTGGATATGTGTGGCACAGATAATGAGTGTAAATCAGTGAAAACGGTGGTGTATTTTACGCATTAAATCGGCGCTTCTCTGGATTCCGGGGTTCTCTATCAAAGATGAACATTCGCAGTATCATCGCGGACCTATAGATCATCTTGTCCGAGATATGTAACCTTTCTCCACGCATCATCAGCCAATGCAGGAGGGGTTGTGTGAAGTTTAAGGGATCAAACCCTTATCCGCTTAATTGAAAACGCGGTCTGGACGCGTCTCACTGTAGCTGAAAGCCAACTGATCCACTTCACCGCCCTCGATGGTTTTTCCCTCCTTTCCGTTGGCTTCTCTTCTTGCAATCATTAACAAACTAGCACATGTCTCACCGTTTGCCCTCTTCAATCCTCCGTCACCGCATATTCCCAATTCCTTCCCGCCGGCATTTCGCCTCCTCCGTCCACTTCCGCCGCTTCCCCCCGACAATGACCGTTGACGCCCCACGTGCCACGACCCCTCCCCCGCCCACCGCCGACTCCACCACAGCTGCCTCCGCCGTGCACGCCGCATCGCCGCCGAACTCACCGCCCCGCAAACGCGTCAAGGCCGCTGACGAGCCCGGAGTTACTGCGTCGATCTCCGAGACCCTTGCTGCTGCCGCTGCGCCTGTCGCCGAGAGCACTGCTCCTGTTGTTCCCCCGCTGTCCCCCACCAAGCTCGCTTCGCACCCCCGTGTACCCGAGCCCACCATGTCTGCCGACGCCGAGCCCCCCACCAAGCTCCTCATCTCGAAGCTGTCCGACAAGGGCCGGCTGCCCACCCGCGGCTCGGAGTTCGCGGCTGGCTATGATCTGTATGCCTCGAAGGAGACCGTGATTCCTGCCCGCGGCAAGGCCATGGTCAGCACAGACATTGCGATTGCTGTGCCTCTTGGAACCTGTACGTTAGAAGCAGACCCAGTTGAAGATGATTCAAGGCTCAGTTCTAACATCATCGCTTACACATTTACAGACGGCCGTGTTGCCCCTCGTTCTGGCCTTGCGTCCAAGCACTTCATCGACACCGGTGCCGGCGTGATCGACGCCGACTACCGCGGCGAGGTCAAGGTGCTTCTCTTCAACCACGGCGAGTCGGATTTCACCATCGCCGAGGGTGACCGTATCGCCCAGCTGGTGCTAGAACGCATCGTGACTCCTGATGTTATGGAGGTCACCGAGTTGCCGGTGAGCGTTCGTGGCGCTGGAGGCTTCGGAAGCACTGGAAAATAAGTAGTCTGCCAAAGAGAACTGAAGTTAAATGAGTGTGATCTGATATGCTTTGATTATGGCTTTAACTACCAGGGATTAGACCAAAGGCGATGGTCCTAGACAACTGGTGCTGTTCCAAGAAAGGTTCGCACTGCGATAATATCCAAATTACATTCGTATGCCAAAAGTCCACGCAGTTATGATCGATGTCTGTTATTCAAGAGTCTACCATGCTTTCTGTATGCAAAAGTAAGCGCATCTATGCATCTATATGTCCTTCCAAGTCCTTGTCTACAACGTCTCTGCCTTGAACTCCGTCTTCGGATTTCGCAGGGACGACAAGCTCCGCACTAGTCTGAGCTCCGCCGCGCGGGACGCCATCAGCCGGCGTCTCTTCTCGGCGGCTGCTCCGCCCTCCGTGTCTTCTCCCGGCGAAGCATCCTCTGGGGGTGTGAGCACCGCGGCGGTCTTGATCCCCTCGGCGGTCTTGAGTAGGACCTCATGCATGCTCCCGATAACCTTCTCAGCAGCGCGCGCCAGCGGGAGGTCCAGCGCATCAACGCTATCGGCACTGAGCCAGGACGGCTGGGCCGCAAGCACGCCACCAGCATCGGGGGCGGAAGAGAGCACAGCTTCTCGCATGCGCACGGCGGCGAGTGCGCCGAACATGTCGCCGGTGCCGGAGAAGTAGCAGTCGATCGCGGGGAAGACCACCTTGAAGAGCCGGGCCGCGCCGGTGGATTTGCGCGACGAGCCGACGACGCAGAGCTGGTTTGCGGAGGCGTAGGGGGCGAATGAGACGGATGTGATGAGCACGTGGGGGACGTGGTACTGGTCGTGCAGGGCTTGGATTGCCTGTTTGAGGGAGTCCATGTCGGTGATTGTGATGCCGGAGAGGAGCCTTGCGGGACAGGTCGTTAGCACTTCCAACTTCTCGTGACTCATGGATAGTGGGGTACGTACTCAGCTTCAAACTGGTTGGGCACTATCAAGTCCGCAGATGAAATGAGGTCTTTGTACGCCGGCACAACATCCTCGGCCACATACAACCGGCCATGGTCGCCCATTACGGGGTCCAGCACCCAGAAGAACTTGCCCGGCGGGGCCCGCGCCCGCAGGTCCTTCGCAATGTCGCCAACCGCCCGCACGGCGGCCGCCCCGGGGATGTACCCGGACAGCATCATGTCAAAGTCGTGGAGGTGTGATTGTCTCAGACCCTGGTACAGTGACGTGATTTCCTCGGCGGCCACCCGGGAGCCGGTCCACTGGCCATAGCCGGTGTGGTTGCCTGTATTCCGTGTCAGCGCATGACGGCACAACGCCAGGTTCGTTGGAGAGGAGAGAACACATACTAAACTGGACAGTGTTCAACGCAGCTACATCACACCCGAGAGACTGCAGAGCAAAAACGGCGATTTTGTTGCCGACGTAGCTAAAGTTATTGGAGGGTCAGTCAGGGATATTCGTTGGTTGGTTTACCGCTTCATGCACCGATCCCGGATTTTGCAGCGTACCCCGATACCACCTACGCAAGAGTCAGCTAAACGTCATATAACAGCCGGGACAGGAGTTCCCAGTCCCAACACGGTTGAGCTTACATGGCTAGCAACAGATAGAACCCGGGTTTCGGGGATCAAGAAGTCGTCCTCCATAGTTGTGTCTGGGACTGATTCTCTGGGCGTAGAGTTTGGGGCCTGGTTTATCCACTGCGCAGGTCTGCTTAATTCAGACTCACGGGTTGGCCGAACTCAAGAATCCCAGGATGTCAAGTCCCGGGTTTCTTTGTTTGGACCTCGTAAAGTCTCAGGAAGTCCGTTCAGCACACGGCACACGGCAGTTCCTGTGTCACTCTTTTGGCGGGGCAGAGATATCCGCAAACTGTAGAACAGCCGTGGAGGATGCTCCTATATCGGAAGAAGGCGAGAGAAATGCAAAAACGATGATGTCGGCTTGGAGGACTCTAGAATGATATATTCGGAGACTGGAACGTGAAAAATTCGAATGAGGATTGCTAATCTGGTTTTATATGAGCGAAGAACCTGGAAATTTTGATGTCATTAGTAGTCTTAGGGTTGTGACTCGCTCTAACCCTTACTCTGCCGTTAGTTCACGTTGTGACACATCAGAGAACAGGCAAGCCCTGGTTGCTTGGCATTTTCCACTGGCCGTGCACTTCTATCAGGGAGGTTGACCTGATCATTGGGAGATTGCTGAAAAGGAAGGGTTAGGGTTTGCAGCCACTCTTTTCGTCTCAGTCGGAGTTTGGATGCTGGCGAGCTGCGGTCCCCCATTGATGTTACGCCGGTCACGGATCATTCGATTGTTGTTGCATGGAGTTTTGCACACACCTCTTCAAGGTGCTACTACTAGAACTACCACACTCACTACACAACATGCACGAGTACGCCGGCAAATGTGACTCGGGTCATCCTGCTGGAAGCAACAGTCTTTTTTCACGCGTTAAACAAGACGCTTCTAAGGAGAAACCCTGAATTAGGACAAATCAAAACCAAGGCCAGCAAGCAGAAAAAGAAAAGAATCAGAAAGAAGACAGCTCCCATGCGTCCCACACAGTCCCTCCAATATTCCGTGTGTCCCTTCACCCTAAAGACATGTCCCAACGCCAAAATATTTGTGTGTCATATTTCGCCAGGATTCGTGAGTCGTAGTTCATGAAAAATAAGACCAAGTTTACTCCTCCTCGCCGATCTAGAATTTGCAAATGAGAACGGGTCAGCTTCAGACAAATATGGATACGAATTGGTGCGGGAGTACTGGAAGGGCGTAGGGTCAAGCGATGCATGAGATCTAGACAATGCGGGTTTCACCAGTCCGCCGGGAGGGAGTCTTTCTAGGTGGAATATGGTGTTCACTACTAACCTTGGGGGCAAGGTAAAACCGCAGGTAACTGCTGCCCGACAGGTTGTACTCAACCAGCAAGGGAACCTCGCTGGACAGGCAGATCTTGACCTGGTTCGACAGGCCGGCGGCCTTGCAGAAGTTGACGAGGTACTTGAGAGAAAAGGTCAGGCTGACGGGCTCGGTCAACTCGATGTTGACGTTAAGCTCGGGCTTCTCCACATCACTGTGGCTGCGCAGGGTGACGGAGCCGTTGCCAATATCGCCCAAGCAGCTGAACTTGATGCCATCCTTGCTCGCCTCGATCGAGACTAAGTTGTTTAACATGCAGAGTTAGCATTGCTCGACTCTACCGTCACAAATAACCTCCCCGTGGCAAACGCTTGGCTTTAGCTGTAGACACAGATGCAACGGCAACATCTCGTATGTTTTAAGCGAACGTACCAGATTCCGACATGGCGAGAAGATCGGTGCAGATTCTGCGGAACTCGGCGGAGGGCATGGACACGGTGGCAGCATATTCGGTCTCAGGGATACCCAGGTGCTCCTGGTCAATATCCATGAGCTTCAGGTCGTATTCGGAAATACGGTCGTTGGCGCTGCTCTCAAAGACGATGTTGAGGCTGTCAGGCGCATCCTCGGCCTTCAGCGTCAGCATGTCGTCGTTCTGGGCGGCGCGCAGCACCTTTGTAAGGGAGGTGAGGTTGAGGCCGAGGGCGATGTTGCGGTCGCAGCGGAAGGGGGAGAAGGCCTCGGCCTTGAGCATCATCGAAACGAGGGCCACGTGCGAGTTGTCCATGGCCTGCAGGGAGATGCCGGAGTCGTTGCAGTCGAAATTGCAGTCCTGCACCAGATCCTTGATGGCATCAATGACCTTTTTCAGGACATTGGCCTGTTCAAGTCGTGCCTCGAGCATTTCTGTAGAAGGGGGGTTCAGGTCAAGGAGGTTAGAGCACTACACAATGATTTCGGAGGAGTGTGCTACTGATTGGGATAGTAGAGATGATGCTTCCAAGCGAGCTACGTAGGACAAGCTTATGCGGCGATCGAAATTCGTCTGCAAATGCCGACAACAACAATTCGGAGGCTGTGGCGGAAGCACAAGACAAAACTGTCAGGGTGTCCCCACGCAATTGACGCGGGGTCGATTGAGCAAAAAAGAATGGGACTTCTGGTTGCACTACTTACTGTCGGTTGTGAAAAAGAGGGTTTTAAGGTGATGAAGGTGAAGGGTATTGTGTAGTTGGAGGAACGAAGACGAAGACGAGAGTACTTGACAATGGAGGAAAGTGAAGTGGAAGGGTGTGATGGTGATGAGACGAAACTCTCGGATGGAAGAGGTTGTGTGAACAGAGAGTTTGTTGTGGGGGGAATTAATGTGAGCATTATACTTAACGCGCACCTAACGCGTTCTAATTTACAGGCACCTCCTTTTCGCGTTTGCCCGGCGTTTTCAGAACGCATTGATATATATGGCCGTCCATCATTAGGGTTTATAACCCTAGTGATGGACGTTAGGGTTGAGCCTGCATCTTCCCCGTATTGCTTTCACATGCTTGGAATCCCCATGACAAGATTACGAACACTAGATCTGGTTTTCTTTTTACAGCCTTGTGGTGAAGGCCTGAAGGGAAACTCCATGCTCACAAGTGGATAGTATTAAGTGACATCTCAGGCGAGTTTCCATACGTTGGATCCATTCCGTCTCAGAAGAATTACTGACTGATGAAGGGGAGGTCCGAATACGCCTTTGGCAAGAGCGCCATCCCGGCGGTGTCCAGTGAAAGAAGCCGAATTGGAAAACCGAAGGCTGGGACATATGCTTGGTTGTGTAACGTGTGTTACAAACGGGGGCCACAAACAGAGAGCCATGGGTCTGTATAGCAAAACCCCACAGAACTACAGAACGGAGGAAACTATGCGGTTCAGTTGAATTAACATCGGAAGACGCTAGGCTGATCATGACGGGGAATTTTGAATGAAAAGACGCCATCAGTGCTGAGACGCCACCTACACAAGTTCGAGAATGTGAGTAGACGAGGCTATTCACCCATAGGCAGTTTCCGAGAGGACCGGTGACAACCCGAGAGGCAACAAATACGTCCGCCGTCCGGGGGGTTATGGGCAATTCCCCGGTGACCCCACCACGATGCCGAATTTGTACAAGATCTGTGGCTTCAAGTTGAAATGAGATCCAGATATCAAAACAGAGATGGCTTTCAAAGTCACGTGTAAGCTCCACTCACCGAATGATGATGTGCCCAGATATGGCGCGGCCCGTGATTGGGCTGTGAATGATCGGATACGAATACGTTGGGCCCCTGATTGGCGGTGCAGCCTTTTGGCCAATGGCATAACTGGATTTTATATGGTGGCTTCCCAATGAAGCTTATGTTAACCCGAGATTCAATTCAGCGATAAGATTTTATTTTTTTGGTCTGATCTCTGCAAATTCGGTACGAGCTCGCTTTCGCGATCTGTTGTATGTGCTTGTATGCGGTAAAAAATACATGCTCTCCCCTACAGGGCCGGGTATTCTGTGCTCCCTCTTTCTCTATATCTCGCGACTGGTGGTCCTATGTCCCCTGTGGAATTGGAGGCGCGCGCCCATAAAAAGTTTAGTGGGGTGGAAGAGCCCGGTTCCAGGCCTAAAAAACATTCCCATTTCGAAACTACGAGTACGATCAAATCTCTGCAGGCTCTTTCCGCCAAACACTACACTAATTTTAAGATGGGCGGATGCTCTTTTATATTAGCCAGTCGCCCCTTGTAGTTAAGCGGACCGAAAGGATAAGAGATCTTGGTCCCCTTATCCTTTTTGCTCTGGTAAATTTCCTTCTCCTTTTTTTCCTCTCCTCGTACCTACATCAACACCTCTTCTTGATGTTGGAGCCGGCTTGAGGACTTCTTTCGATCTTTTCTGTAGTCCCGGTGTCTTGGGTTTATCTCTTCGTGTTTTACTCTTCTTCACCTTCGTTCATCGTCTGTTTGTTTTATTTCCCCCTCGTTCCTCATTTCTCGGCGCGCAAAAATGGGTGTCCTCCAAGATCTCGCGACCGGCCTTGAGCCTGTCTATGCCCAGTTCCAGCAACTGGGCTTGACTCTGCAGATTGTTACCGGCTTCTTTGCTTTCGTCTTCGTCTCGGTGCTCATCAACGTCGTGCAGCAGATCTTCTTCAAGAACCCTAATGAGCCCCCGGTCATGTTCCATCTCTTCCCCTGGATTGGAAGCACTATCACCTATGGCATGGATCCTCCGCGCTACATGCGCGAGAAGTCTGCGAAGGTAAATATGTTCCTGTTTGTATTCTTGGGTGTGATATGGTGGTAGCACGCTTGGCCTCTGCCAGTGGGCATCCGAGACACTGAGAGAACTGTGTCTAGCTCCGGGAACCCAGCACTGACTATTATGACCGCTCTTTGCTTTTCTCTAGTACGGCGATATCTTCACCTTCGTTCTCCTCGGAAAGAAGACCACTGTCTGCGTCGGCACTGCTGGAAACGACTTCGTCTTGAACGGCAAGCTTCGTGATGTTTGCGCCGAGGATATCTATACCCCTCTTACCACTCCGGTGTTCGGCAAGGATGTGGTCTACGATTGCCCCAACTCTAAGCTGATGGAGCAGAAGAAGGTCAGCAACATTTCCAAGCGGTGGAGGAGCATGTCCGTGGCTCAAGCGAACTAACATCGTGCGATCCGTAATTTGCAGTTCATGAAAGTTGCCCTGACCACGGAGGCTTTCCGGTCGTACGTTCCCATCATCGCCGGCGAGGTCCAGTCCTATGTCAAGACCAACCCCGATTTCAAGGGCAAGTCGGGCGTTTGCAGCATCGACGCCAAGGTTGCTCAGATCACCATCTTTACCGCTTCTCACAGTCTCCAGGGCAAGGAAATCCGGGACCTGTTCGACGAGAGCCTGGCCGACCTGTACCACGATCTCGATCTGGGCTTCACGCCGCTGAACTTCAGCTTTGGCTGGTTCCCCTTCCCGTGGAACAAGAAGCGCGACCATGCCCAGCGTACCGTTGCCCAGATCTACATGAACGCCATCCAGAAGCGCCGCGCCGAGGGCCGTACCGACGGTCTGGATATCATGAGCCGCCTCATGAACGAGTCGTACAAGAACGGAAACAAGGTTCCCGACCACGAAATCGCCCACATGATGATTGCTCTCCTGATGGCTGGCCAGCACTCCTCTTCGTCGACTAGCTCCTGGATCCTGCTCAGACTGGCCCAGAACCCCAAGATCACTGAAGAGCTGTACCAGGAGCAGATCCGTGTGCTGGGTGCCGACCTTCCCCCTCTGACTTACGAGGATCTGGCCAAGCTTCCCCTGAACCAGGCTATCATCAAGGAGACTCTTCGCCTGCACGCCCCCATCCACTCGATTCTGCGCAAGGTGAAGCAGCCCATGGCTGTTCCCGGCACCAAGTACGTTATCCCGACCAGCCACGTTCTCCTCGCGTCACCGTCCGTCTCTGGCACCAACCCTGCGTTCTTCCCCAACCCCGAGGTTTGGGACCCCCACCGTTGGTTGAAGGACTCGCCCAATGCTCCCCGCATCTCCACCGCCGAGGTTGACGAGGAGAAGATCGACTATGGCTATGGCATTGTCAGCAAGGGAGCTGCCTCTCCGTACCTGCCGTTCGGTGCTGGACGTCACCGCTGCATTGGCGAGCAGTTTGCCAATGTGCAGCTGCAGACCATTGTTGCCGAGTTTGTGCGCCACTTCAAGCTTCGGAATGTGGACGGCGGCGACAGCATCATCGGAACTGACTACCAGTCGCTCTTCTCGCGTCCTCTTTCCCCGTGCCCCGTGTACTGGGAGAAGCGTGACTCGGCGTGAGAACGTGAGGGGGTGAAGAAAAATACCTTGACAAAAAAAACAAACAAAACTCACGAAAGTCCTCCCACTCGGAATCGAAAACACATGCCATGTCGAGGCTAATATGCTTGGAAACTTTGAAAAAATGTTCTTGCTTTGGGAGTTGTCACGGCGCGAAGGTTAGGGCGGAGTGCTTTTGCGACATTCTTCGAACTTATTTTAATGATGCTATAGACGGGCCCCAAGGTGGTCTGATGAAAGACGGAAGGACAAGAAAGGATATCTTATCTTGTTTTCATTTCTGTCACCAAGTTTAGATCTCGGGCTATTTATGCACGCCCAAACTCACTCAATGTTCTAATATACCTCTCTCTAATACCAAAACACAATCGAAAAGGACCATTATGAAATGCGCGTACAAGGCATCTGTCGTTGAAATACACGTCTGAGTGAATGGCTATCAAAGCCAAGGCCGAATGGTGGTCCTGACGCGGCTGTACGAGTGCGCCTTGCTTCATGTCAAGGTTACGTTTGAGTTTACGAGCACTTTGGAGCTGGAGGCTAAGCCTATGAGGATATGCAATTCTTGTTTCCCGCGCAGTAGCGGATTTGCAAGATACTCAGCAGCGTTTGAGGAAATCTGACAACAGTGACTTTATTTTTTGGGGGGGCGTTATGGTCGTTCCTCTTGTTTACTCGCCTTCACGGTATGCACGGGCGTATTTCCGTCCCACTATCAAACATGAGATGAGACAAAGACAGCCAGAACGTCACATCCATTTCTTCTGGCCTTGCAACAACTAGCGTTTAACAGTACAGCCACACCAAAATGTTTTGAGTTGAACCCTCACTATTTTCTATTTGATGCCCCTTGTAGTTGTTTTTCTTGTGCTGCTTTTTCCTCTTCTCTTCTCTTTTCCTTCTTTCTTTCCAATTGATATTTTGTAATTTCCGGATCTGCGTGAAATTGTGTTCGTTCCGTCCTTCCCTTTGTCTCTCCCATTTGAAACCCGTCCCCCCTGGCAGCCGCACAATCCGACAATCCCGATGACGTCTTCCGACCTGGGCCCCGTGGTGCGGCTCTGGGGCATCCCCGTCGCCAAACTCCCGCCCACGGCCGCCTCAGCTGCGGACTTGACCCCCTTACTGCGCTCGATCCTGGCGGAAGCAATCCCGTTTATCGATAGCGCAGCGCCGAAGACCGGGACGGCAGACCCGGCCGTGTGGAAGAAAAAGGGCCGGCGCACGTTCCCGGCCGCCGCCGCGCCGGTGCACCTGTACGACCGCGTGGTCAGCACGGCCGAGCTCCGCGCAGTCCGGGAGGCCGAGGGGGAGGCTCCCACCGCGCCGTGCGCGCCGTCGACCCCTGAGACGTGGGCGTGTCGCGTCAGCGTGCACGACGACGCCATCCGGCAGAAAACGGCGGCCTGGCAGGAGTTCGTGCGGTGGTTCAAGGACGAGCACGCGTACGCCGAGTCGCAGTTCGTGCCGACCATCTCGGCCGCCCACACCGCGGCCACCTGGTCGGCCGCCTGCGACCCCGCGCTGGAGATCGACGTCGCCGGCGAGCGGTGGGGCCGGTTCACGCTGCGGCTCGAGGAGATGCGCCACCGGCTCGGCGGGCTGCTGCGCGACCGCGTGTTCGCGGTCCTGCAGGCCACGTGTGCGCGGGTCGACGCCGGCGTCCACGACTCCGAGTTCCTCGTCGTGTCGCTCGCGGTGCCCGGCATCCGTGAGTCGCCGCTCGCCCGGCTGAGCCGCGACCCGGCCGTGGTCATCGGGGCGTACTCCAGCATCGAGCGCTTCCGCAAGCTGCCCAACGGGGACATCGAGTGGGTCATGGCCACCGCGTCGAACGCGTCCGGCGTGCTGCCGGCGTGGATCCAGGCAATGGCCGTGCCGGGGCAGATTGCCCGCGACGTTCCGCTGTTCATTGGCTGGTTGGATGTTCAGCGTCTGAAGGGAAAGCAGCGCTCTTCCGAGGCTGATGAAGATCAGCCAACAGAAGCCAAAAACGACAAAGTTAGTCATGATAGTTCATAGGTCCGCTGACCCCCCTTTTCTTGTTCCCCGGTATGAAGTGTGAAGAAGATTGTAAGAGATAGACTTGGCTTCGTTCTGTTTTTTGCTTTGTTATCTGGATTATCCGTGTTCGCATGTTATGGCCATCTGCATTCTTTTTCTTGGATTTTTGTACTCGATATCCCGATATCCGCGTTTGATGCACATTTTATTTCCTGACTTAGTTCCTTCCAGTTTTCTAAATGCGTTGCTCCTTCTTCGTTTCGTGGCCGATGATGACTACGTCGAGTTTCAGGTTTTTTCTCGATCAAATAGGGTCGTGTACCATCTTCCGTGTTCTTCAATACCAAGCTTTTGTGTTGAGGCTTTTCATCGCATCACAGTTTTTGTTGCTTCCTATCTCTTTGTCTGCTCGCTTACATACTTCCATGGAGCTGGGACACACTCATGACGCCCAAATTGTTCTCTCACCGGAGCCAATAACAGGCGAGATTCAACAACTGATCCAGAGTCCATTCGACAACATCCTCCCACCCAGCAATGATGCCGGCACCAAGCAGGTCATCCGAGAATTGCTAGCTACAGGTAGTAGTCGGGATATCTTGGAATTTGCCGTCCGGGCCAATTCGTCGTACCAGGAGCACCGCCTTCGAGAGGAAGTGAAGAGTCTCACGACAAAGGTCGACAAGGCCATAGCCCTGGGCCAGTCGACATCGGACAAGCTCGACCGGATTGAGCAAACGCAGAAGGATACTCGCCATGAACTAGTGCAACAGCTGGACAACCTTCGCCAACTGATATCCTCGACGTCTTCCGGTGCGGCCGCTTCGTATAAGGCTGATGTTGCAGAATTGCAAACCCGCATGGAGCAGTTCGAATCGCTTCAGAAATCATTGCACAAAATGCTATCTCCCATCATAAATACAAAGTTCCTAAAGCTCGAACGACAGATATCAAACAACAGCACCAAGGGGGCAAAGAATCTGGATGCGTTTGGAAAGACAGTTCTGACCCGCGTGTCTGAGCTTGCTGAAGCTGTTACCAGTGCCAAAACGGCTCTGGCCATACTCACAAACAAAATGGAAACACAGATGATGCAGCTTCCGATACAGTTTGAAGAGCTCCGGAAAGAGATTGAAATGGCTACGGGACGTTGTGATGCAATGAGTGTCTGCCTCGACCCCGATGTGACACAGAAGGTCTCACATGCAGCGCGAGGACCAGAGTGTAAGTGCCCCAGAGCTACGCCTCCGAATTGCCTGCCTGCTTGATGCTAACGAATTGCACGTATAAACAGTGTCGATGCGAGCTTCTGATAAGAAAAACATGACTCCTGAGTACAAACAGTGGCAAGCGTACTACGCCCTGTTTGTGAAGAACTACCAGACAACAACACTATCGGAAACCGACTTCATATGGATGTTTCTGGAGCATATGCCATCTGAACAGCTTTGCCGGCAGATTCAACGGAACCTCCTGACATCTGAAATTTCGAACCGATATGTGAGACTGCGATCGCACCCTGAGGGTCGTCGGAGAGTGGATTTGCTTGTTGGTTTGACTTGGGAGATGGCGCGGCAGGTTGTGAAGCGGGTTCGGCCACCATTTGAAAAGCATGTTACTGACTCTATGGAGCGGAAGAAATAAATAACGTAAAAGCTTTGGACTGCACTCTTTTTTTCCAGGAATTGCTAAGAGAGAGTGACGGAAAGACATTGCGTGGTGGGCAAGTTACCAGTGGTCGAGATATAAGGGTTATACCCTTGACGCTTTCAGTCCCAAGATTTTACGTTGAATCGAGTGAGCATTTTGAACTTCGACCTTTCGCAACAAAATCAACCGGGACACCTATTCTTCCGTTCTTTCTATCTCCTCTTCTCACCCACCTCTCCCGTGCATATGTTCATTTTTCAGCAGTCATTATTCCATACCTTCATCAGAGCTATCATTCCCCTCATCGGCATTAATTTAATCGAACTTTTTTCTTCAACATTGCGCTCAACTCAACTTATAACTCTACCTCCATTTTCGCTATTCGCAGCCCTCCTTCGAGGCCATCTTATTCAACATGGGCGACCCCCCACCCCCTCCCCGACCTATCCTTAAGCTGAATGTATCCAGCTCCAGACTCGGTTCATTCTCCGACATCAATTCTACCCCGACCGCGAGCACTCCCCTCGCGACACCGTCTACGCGCATCAAAATCAACACCAAGCGCTCACTCCCTCCTACCCCAGCCGACGGGGGCATTCCGTCGATTGTGACCACTCCCGCAACTACTAAAGCCGGCCGCCAGACGAAGCCGACCGCGAAGAAGCGCGAGCACGACGAGATTGGCGACGAGGAGATCACTGTCCAGGCGCGACGGCCGCAGAAAAGAAGCTACCTCAAGATTAAACCCACCGCGAAGGGCGGCTCAGACGCGCCCCGACTCATCATTCGCCACAAGGGCCGGCCGCCCGTTCGCATTTCCGGCGATGGATACGACTCGGAAGCCAGCGACTTAGAGATCGACCCGGCGATCGAGGAACAGATCATTATGCGCATGCTCCCCACCGGCGAACACCAGGATTATCTCTTGAAGGCGGTTGCTGAGAACCGCATCTTCTCTAGCGATGGCGGTGCCGATGTGAAGCTTCGCTTTCTCGAGGAAGAATCCCGTCGTGCCATTCTCACAATCCTGGGACAGCCGTATGTTGCGGTGCTCGTCGATCTCCCCACCATCACCGAAAGCATGAAAACCTGGGACCGGAAGACGCTCATGAAGTCTGCCGACATTTCGCAAATGCTGCTGGTGTTCAAGGCTGTCGCTAATGACGACGAGGCCCGTACCACGCCGCTCCCATCTGCCGTCCAGCCGGGCTTTAAGTGGCCGCACGGACTTACGCCGCCGATGCACGACTGTGTCAACCGCCGGTTCGCGAAAACCATCAGCCGCAAGGAGATCGAGGACAAGGAGGCCGAAGTGGAGCGCCTCCTTGCTGCGGATCGCGCCGCTCAGTCGTCTAGATGGGAGTGGATGGACGACCGACGCCAGAAGACGCCGCTTGGTCTCATCGAAGACGAGGACGAGGATGGCGAGGGTGAAGAAGAGGACAGCTACTTCCCGCAGCAGCCCGACGAAGAGGAAGACGACGACGTGCTTGGTGATGCTGATCTGGAGGCCGATCTCGAGGCCGCCTTCGAGGAGGCTGACCAGGAGTCAGCCGTCACTCCCGGCACCAACCTCGAAGCCGTCACGCCCATGACCGCCGCAGCCACTACACCGGCGCCCAACCTGCAAGATAGCGTCGAGCAGGACGAGTCCGAGGAGGACGAAGATGACGATGACGACATGGACGAGGACCAGCAAGCTCGGGCTGACGTCGTCAAGGGCGTCAAGGAGGATATCAAGGAGCTCCAGGCACAGCTGCTCTCGAAGGAGGCTGATCTGCTAAAGCCTACGGTCGCCAACTCATCCATTCTGAAGAAGCGTGTGCTGGAGACGATCCGGTCTCTCAAGGCGGAGATTGCCTTGAAAAAGTCCTCGATTAACGAAGAGGAGGAGGAAGAGGAGGAGTGAGGGAGACCAACACTATCTCCAACTTGAAGAGTCTGTTTTTCGCATTCTTTGTTTCTTTGTTTGCTGGATTTTCTTTTGGGGGAGTTACAAACGCCGAGGATAATCGGAGGTTCATTTTCAACGGATCATTGGGAGCAGGGGCTTGCTTTTAGACGATATCATAAACTGGGGCGTTTGGAGTGTGTTTTTCGTACCATTGGTTCTGGTCAGGACCTTCTACTCTCTTTCCAGACAGTCGATCTACTTGAATTCGTGTTTTCGATTGCATTGCAACAACGTTGCTCCAAAGCTGCGTACATAACTGTAGTTTGATTTGTGTATCATGGATGTTTTACAAAATGATAATGTACATAGGATGCTGTCGAGAGCACTCCCAACGGTCGGTAAATCCACCTCCACGCAACTTGTATCTTCTCCTTCTCCTCTGTTCCTCGTATCTGTACAGTACACGGCACCTATTACATTGTGTTGAGGTAGTTGGCCTCGCGGATCTTGCCCTTCCGGTCCTTGCGCATGGACTTGGTCAGCTCCGCGCGGCCAGCCGCAGCGACGCGTGCGCTCTCCAGCGTGCCGTCCTGGGTAGCGGGCAGGTTGATGCTCTGCTGGTGCAGCGGGATCTTGGGGGCGAGGGCTTCGAGGTTGCCTTCGGCGAGAAGCTTCGCTTCGAGGAGTCGTTGTTTCTTCAAGGCCAGTCGTCGTTGCTTCCTCGATTTAGCTATTGAGGGAGGAGGAAGAGTCAGTTAGCAGCGGCCTATGAAACACTTTGTCGGCTAGCCGCAACCGACAGGGGATCGCAACATACAGTACTCGTCTCCGGCATTCTCGTCGGCCTCGTCGGTGGCCTTGGTGGCCACATCAAGGCACTTCCATAGCCACTCGGGGTACGCCTCGTCTGCCAGGGCAACGGGGTCTTGCTTGTTGTTGAAGTAGTTGAGGCCGCTAAGGACGGTGCCAGCCGGGCACGATGATTTCGACTCCGCAGTCGTAGAGTCGGGGGCAGCAGCAGCATCTGAGGCTTCGGGGGTTGCTGAGGAAGAGTCGGCCACGGCAGCGTTGAATCGCGGCGACAAGACGGAGAACGGGCGCGAGGCCACGATTGGGCGACGCGTCAGGGCGGACGACGCCCTTAATATACAGCTTCTGCAAATCATGGCGGGTGATAATGAAGGAAGTGATTGCTGGTGAAATCACGGTTTTGGTCGTGGTTAAGGCGTGAAGTAAGTTTTTGGCACAGGGATTTTTTTTCCAGGCGCCCAGTACCTGCGATGCGCAAAAATGCGTCTGGGCGGCTAAATCGCGGCAAATAGTCCCAGGTCCAGGGAAATACGTGACGACCCTGAGCAATTACAGACACCAAGGACGACAGCCTCCAAGATCACATTTAGAAACAGGGAAAGCGTTCAGTACGTTATGGTAAATATCAGTTGATCTGTGGATATTCTATTGCTCTCAAAAAACACTCTTCAATTGGTGAATACATGTACAGTACATTCGCCGCAAAGCTGCTCGCCACAAATGCCATAAGGACCGTAACAAACAGTACGAGCTCCCTACAAAATATAACAAAAATAAACATCGTCTCTTATTCTCGATTCGGTGTGTAAGAGAAAGTCAAGAACTCCCCGGACTCCAAGTTGTGTTTGAAGTCGTCCCCCAAACCGCACGGTGATATAGACGCGGAGAGACCCTCACGCTCGTATCAAACGCCGCCGTCATCGCATTCGCACGCACCCGAGCCATTGGTCGTTTATTTGCCGCCCTCGTGCTTCTCGATGTAGTTCTGTTGTAGGAAAAGGGTGCCCTTGACCTTCTTCTCCTTCAGGAGTGTCAAGTACCGTTCTGGAGATGTCAAAATTACACAGCGTTAGCATTTGGCCGTCTCTCCGCTCGAAAAGAAAAACGCGCATGGGCAGCACAAACCCCTTAGGTGGCCGCAGTTCTCAAGATGGTTAACACCCTCGCGCATGTAGCACTTTCCCAGCTCCTCGCCAACCAGGCGCACCATCATGGCTCCGACCCATTGCTCGCGGATGATGGCGTCCTGCGCAGCCTTGAAGGCCTTGTTGTCGTCGTAGTCCACGCCGTCGAAGGTGGGCGGGACCTTGGGCTTCTGGGCCAGGAACATGGGCGACTCGGGAGTAGGCATCGTGGATCGGGATTGGTCGTAGGTATTCGGGTGGTGGATTGGGTGGTGGTTGTGCGAGGCTTCGAAGTCGGAATCGGAGTGCTGTTTGAAGGTTTCTATGCATTTGTTCAGGTACGGTAACAGTAAACCTTTGCTTCGGATTGGCTGCTGCTCGTAAGTTTTGGCCGCCTCAGATATCAGGCCGAAAGTGATAATACCATGTCCTATTGTTATCCAACGTGACTGGAGATAAGCACACCGCTTTTCTTATCTGCACAAACTAGTGGCTCCCCGCCTAAAAAGTTTTCTTTTTTTGGCAGGACTTTTGGAAAAAAAAAATTGTTGCCATCCCAGCCTCTTCCACTTTTATAAGAAAAAAAAGTTTTCCTCTCTGCTTCTCTCTCCTCCATCTTCTTTTTCTTTTCCTTCTCTACACACTTTTCTCCCCCCAAACATCTTTTTCTCTCATCATTGGAAATTCGTTCCAACAATTTCTTCCCTGAATTTCCATCCACCCCTTTTTCAAACAACAATCCATCTTCATCACAATGGCCAAGGATAAGTCTACCAAGGCCTCTTCTAAGTCCAGCATGGGCCCGGTTCGGTCTGCTGTGACTAAGGCTTCGCAGACCCCCAAGGCCAAGTCGAAGGAGGTTGCGGCCAAGGTTGCTTCCAAGATTGACAGCAAGAAGATCAAGCAGATCAAGAAGCCTGAGTCTTCCGACGAGGACAGCGACTCCGACTCATCCGACTCTTCCGAGTCCGAGTCCGAGTCCGAGTCCGAGGAGGTGAAGAAGCCGGTTGCTAAGGCTAACGGCAAGACCAACGGCAAGGCCAAGGCCGCCGTGTCCGAGTCGGAGTCTGATTCTGACGACTCGGAGTCTGACGAGGAGGAGGAGGTCCCCAAGGCCAAGGCCAACGGAAAGACCAACGGCGCGAAGACCAATGGAGCTGCCAAGAAGGCTGAGTCCGAGTCTGAGGATGATTCCGACTCCGACTCCTCTGACTCGTCCGAGGATGAGGAGGAGGAGAAGGCCGCTGCTAAGGATGAGGTTAGTAATTGTTCCCCAGGCTGATTTGATCCTATCGAGTTTGTTCTAACCATTCCTGTTTCGTGGTAGGCCGATGGCTCTGATTCCAGCGATTCCGACTCCGAGTCTGATGAAGAGGAGGAGGAGACTAAGAAGCCCGCCAAGGCTGAGGAGTCGTCCAAGAAGCGCAAGAATGTTGAGGAGGAGACCGCTACTGCTAAGAAGACCAAGACGGACACTGAGGAGGCCGCTGTTGTCTCGATCTTCGCTGGCAAGCTCAGCTGGGATGTTGATGACGACGGTCTCTTCAAGGCCTTCCAGCACCTTGAGGGCTGCACTGGTGCCCGTGTTGTGACCTTCAAGGATTCCGGCCGCAGCCGTGGATTCGGATACGTTGACTTCACCAGCACCGACCTTGCCAACGCTGCCGTTGCTGCCATGCAGGGCAAGGAGCTTGAGGGTCGCCCCATGTCTCTCGACATTGCCGCCGCTCGCTCCGAGTCGGCCCCGAAGGATCGCGCCCAGGATCGTGCACAGAAGCACGGTGATACTGTCAGCCCTGAAAGCGATACCCTCTTCGTTGGCAACCTTCCTTTCGAGGTTACTCAGGACGATGTCCGTGACTTCTTCAGCGATGTTGGCGAGACCACCAGCATCCGCCTCCCTACTGACCCGTAAGTCTTTGCTTTCTCTCTCTTGTTTGTTCATTTTCGCCGATAAGGATATCTCTAACCGGTTGTCTAAACCAACAGTGAGTCTGGAAACCTCAAGGGATTTGGATACGTGTCCTTCTCCTCGGTCGAGGATGCGAAGAAGGCTTTCGATGCCAAGAACGGTGGCTACATTGGCAACGGCCGTGCTAGCCGCTCTGTCCGTCTTGACTTTGCCAGCGCCCGTCCTCCCCGTGAGGGTGGCTCTTCCCGTGGTGGTGGCCGCGGCGGCTTCGGAGGAGGTCGTGGCGGTGGTTTCGGAGGCGGCCGCGGTGGTGGTGGTGGCTTTGGCGGCCGTGGCCGTGGTGGTGGCCGTGGTGGCTTCGGCGACCGTGGCGACCGTGGTGGCCGTGGTGGATTTGGAGGTCGTGGAGGTGCCCGCATCGATGCTCACGCCTCGGGCGCGAACAAGATCAAGTTCGACGATTAAGCGGGGATGCGTTCCCGTGAAGTTGGACAGCTGCAGAACTGTCTTGAGGGTGGTTACCTGAGGGCTCTTGAACCTTTTTCTTTTCCTGGTCTCTCACCGAGTACCTGCGTGGTCATTTTGGGATCCTTTTGAGGGCTTTTATTTGAACTCTGTGACAAGTGGGCTTTGGAAATCTTCTATGAAGACTTGTGGGCTTTTTCATTCTTTGAGAGATTCATACCATCCTTTTCATGGCTCTCAGTTGGTCCGCGACTTGATATCTTCACATCTTTCAGGTGTGTTGAATCCTGTTGAGGAACACTAAGGGCCATGATGATGGTAGCCGAGGGTATTTTGAGAGAACCGTGGGCTCGTGGCTTGTATGCTACTGTGGGAAGTCTTTGTGATGATCTGTTCTCCTGGACAGTCCAGCACACTGACACGATTGGACGATCATCCCTTGATGATACCGCTTCATGCTCTTGAGGGTGGTTCATCATTGGAATTTTTGTCAGGCATCTTTCTGAGGGCTTATCCGAGGGCTACTTCTATTCTTCTCCCGAGGGAACAAAGTGTCTAGAGAGGGCATCTGAGGGCTTTTATTCGTGGGTTCTTCCCGGCCTGTACCGGCCTTGACTCTTCATGGGTCCGAGACTCTGGGGGACTGAGGGCATCTCCATCTTCGAGAAATTACTGTTGCTGCTGGCTCTTCGCTGACGTGGTCGGTGATCCCAAGACATGGATTCTTTCTGTCTTCACAACTTCTGGGGGTTTCTCTGTTTATTGCGGTTTCTTTTTTTTTCTTTTCCTTTCGCTAGTTTTATGATTCTTCTGCTTCTGGCTCAGTCTTAACATTACTTTTCCCTCTTCATTGCAAGTTGCTCCCTTCTGCCAGTTTTTTTTTTTTTTGCTTTCTTCTCCCGCTTCCTCGTTTTGTTTTTCAGATTCTTCTGGTAAGTTGTGTCTGTTTATGCATCTTGGTTCATTCCTTTTCAAGTCAAGCCCGTTTAAGCAAGCATGTTCTGCCTTGTAGTCCTACTTGGTTCTACTGTTTGAGTAAATGTCGGTAAGATCTAGGCGTTACTGGGCGAGTTATTTAGATAAAAGTTTTCTCATACACATCACCATCTCCTCAAAAGTTTCTATTATGCCTATTGTTATTCCTATGCCGGCTGTATACTGTAACCAGGGGACATATATGCACCTGTTGAACCTGTGACTCTATGAGCCCCTATAACTCTGATCCTGTCGTCTACACACATGTAATAAAACAATAATCAACACACCACAACTACTTTTATCTTACAGGCCCTTCACAGGCTCATCTGGGCGGTCTCCCCAGCTTCCAACAATCTCCATGGCCTTCTCATCTCCATCTCTCAAGCGATCGTCACCGAGAGCATCAGCAAGGAGACACCACGGATCACGGCTGCCACCCCAGCGCAGCATCTTATCGCGGAGCTTCTCACCGGCCTCCCGATCCAGCGCGCCGCCATCCTCGCCGCCCCGGAACACAACACGCCACACGCGCTCGGCCAGTACACGGTCGAACAGGTAGCTGTAGTAGGTGGCGCCGTAGCCGTACAGGTGGCCGAAGAAGCCTTGCCAGCGGGTATCGCGCGGGTCGCGCGGACCAACGGCAAACGCGGCCGCCACGTCGTGGAACATGGCGGTCGAGTCAAAGGATGCCGCGGCGCCAGAGCCGGAGATCGAGTGGTATGCCTGGTCCACGGCCGCGAGGACCAGCTGGTGCTCGGAGTCCAGCGCGGAGAAGCGGCGGAGCACGCGCAGGCGGTCGGCGACCAGCGCGAACGGCAGCGGCTCGTCGGTGTGCCAGTGGCGCGCAAACAGCGCCAGCACGGAGGCGTCGGCGGCGAAATGCTCCATCAGCGTCGACGGCAGCTCGGCGAAGTCGGTCGCGCAGCGCGTGCCGGCGACGTTCTGGAACGAGGTGCGCGCCAGCACCGAGTGCACGGCGTGGCCCATCTCGTGGAACAGCGTCTCGACCTGGTAGAACGACAGCAGCGCGGGCTCGTGGGCGCCGCGGCGGCCGGCGGTCTTGGGGAAGCTGCACACCAGCGCAATGGTGGGGATCTGGAACACGGAGCCGCCGCGCGTGGACGTCGACGTCGGCAGGTGGGCCATGCCGTCGGTGGCGGCGTCCTCGGCGGACTCGAAGGCAGCGGGGACGCGGCCGTGCGTCATGTCGGCGGCCGTCTCGTCGATCTCGGCGCGCAGGATCTCGCGCGAGCAGCGCAGCGTATAGTGGGCCGGGTTGGGCAGCTTGGAGTCGCGGTAGAACAGGTCGCAGTACAGCACGGCCACGGTGTCGCCGGCATCGGTGACCACGTCGAGCCGCCGCACGTCCGGGTGCCAGGTCTCGCCAGGCTCGGACTCGCGCGCGACGAACCGCACGCCGTACAGCCGACGGAACAGCCGCGACAGGCCCTGCATGACGGTGCCGACCGAGAAGAAGGCCGAGAGCGAGTCGTCATGCTTCGTGCGCGTGGCCATCTGGTTGCGGATGCTCGCCATGTAGAAGTCTTTGTCCCACGCCTCCAGCCGCGCGGAATCCACGCTGGTCAGCTCGCGTTTGCGCGCCGTCAGCTCCGCCACCTCGGCCTGGATGGCCGGCGCGTTGTGGTCCTTCAGCGCGGTCAGGAACCGCATGACGGCCGCGGGGGTCTTGGCCATCATGCGGTCCTCGAGGCTGTGGTGGGCGTAGCTCTCAAAGCCGGCCAGCTGGGCCAGCTCGGTGCGGAGGCTGATCAGCTGTTCCAGCTGCCCCACGGTGCGACGGGATGCGGTGCGGCTGGCCGAGTAGATGATCTTGCGGGTGTCCGCATCGCGAACCTCGCGCAGCGCGGCGGCCGACTCCGATCCGGCCATCGGCAGGTGGACCCGGCCGTTCTGGGTGAGAGATGAAGCCAGGCGCGGGTGTAGACCGAAGAACCTGGACGACGGGAGCACCACGTACGGCGTTTCAGGCTCGGCCTCGGAGATGAACTGCGACCCGACCTCGCTGATCTCCTGCGACAGGCGCACAAAGCGCTCGCGCTGGCGGCGGGCAAGGTGGATGCCCGACTTGGTGAAGTCGCTCTGCAGGATCTTGGCCACCATCTTCTCCTCGGTGGTCCAGGTGGAGGTGATCGCCTCGTCGGCGATGGCGATGCCCAGCTTGTCGCTGAGGCCGCGGGTGGTGTTGAGCGTGTTCATGTACTCGTACGCCATCGACCACGCGTCGGACGCGGCGGTCTGAATGCGCGGGTCCGGGTGGGTCACGCGCACAAAGTCGCACACGTCCAGCACGCGGCACAGGAGGTCGCTCAGCCGGTCGAGGTCGCGCACGATCGAGCGGAAGTCGTCGGCCGTCGACGCGTGGAGCACCTTGTGCACGATCTGCCGGGCCTTCTCGATGTTGCGCTGGGCGTACACCTGGAACCCGTCAGGGCTGATCAGGTATTTGTTCTTGAAGAGACCGACGGACTGTTTCGTCCACGGGGTGATGCCCCGCCGCAGAAGTGACGAGGATGCTGACGGCGCCGGCGCATCGAAGAGTTCGCGGAGGAGCGCATCGTCGCCGTTATGTGAGGGGGAGAAGTCGACCAGAGGCGTCGAGGACTGTGCGGCCGGAGCCGGCGCCGCGCCGGACAATGGAGTGGTCGAGAGAAGGCGGCGAGAGACGTGCCACGCCGTTGCCGTTGCCGGAAGTGTCGCCGTTTGTCGCCGCACGCAATTGGCACATACCCAAAACCGGCTCGCCGTTCTCGCGGCCTTGATCATGGTCGTTCAGGAGGAAGCCGAAGATCGGTACATAATCGGGATGTTTGTATAGGTGTTTGGAACCGTAGGACTCTAGCATGGAAACATAAGGAGTAATATACAAAAATGGGTCGGAAAAAGAGTATTGCTGTTAAATCGAGAACCAGAAACTGAAAACACGAACTTCGAGGGGGCGAAAAGGAAGAAAAAATGAGACCCGATGTCGGTGTTTGCAACTTTCGGCAACCGAACTCGTGAGGGTTTTTCGACATGCCCCTATAGCTGAACAACCGCCCATATAGTCCCAAGTGCTCAGTCATCCCTGACTCATCCGTTTTATCGTGCGACAATTGGCTTGAGCATCATGACGGAAGTTTTATTTTCTCACAAACAACATTGAAGAAATGCTGCGGTAGAATCCCGAATTGCACCTTTCTTCGGCGGCTGTACCACTTTCTTTTCAAATCATCGTGCACAATGGCTGCTCGACTCCTTTTTCAGCGCGTAAGCATTCCTTTTCCCGCCCGAAATCGGGGCCCTGGTCGTCAATTGGGCCGTGGCCATTGTCCACCCGGCTCTCTCCGGCCGATCGAGACCAAGCTCCGATGCCCCGATGTTTAACTAACATGACCGTTTTCCCTTCGATGTCCGGATCAGGGGTTCGCGCTGCCGGCAGCTACTCTGGTTGTGACCGGTGTTGCCTTAACTCCTCAGATTGTCCATGCCGAGGCTCCCCCATCAGTGAGTATTTCGGTGTCCAATTGTGTTGTGTCCCGTCGTCTGTGTGCTCTCGGCTTTCGCGAGTCAATTGCCGCCTCGGAGAGGTCCCGGGAACTAACAATTGGCTTGGTGACCTCTACTATAGAGCCGCAAACCCATCTACGACGGCTTTGATGACCTCCCGCTGCGCCCGATCCCCGTCCCCGAGAAGACCAAGCCCGCGGCTCCGACCACACCCGCTGCGAGCGTACCACACGGCCCGACCCCGACCGAGCGACTGGCGGTGGAGATCGGCAAGGCCCGGCTATGGCTCTACCAGCAGTCCGTCGCCGCCGAGACTGCCGTCAACGACACGGCGAGCCGCGCGTTCGACCTGGAGCAGTCGCTGACGAGCACGATTGCGTCGCTGGCGCCGCCGCGCGAGTCGGGCGAGCGGCTGCTGCCCGGCGCCATCTACGTGCTCGTGCTCTCGATGGCCGGCACCATTGTGTCGCGCAACCGCGGCATCCTGCTGCGCGCCACCGTGCCGGCGGCGTTCGCCGTCGGCGCCGCCTGGACCTTCCTCCCCGTCACCTCGCGTAACGTGGCTGACTTCGTCTGGACGTACGAGCAGCGCGTGCCGGTGATTGCGGACACGCACAAGCAGATCCGCGAGGGCTTGGAGAAGGGCGTGCGTTTTGCCCGCGTGCACAAGGACATCGGCGTGCAGTATGTCGACGATGCCGTGACGAACGCGCGCGAGGCGGTGGAGGGTTGGGTTCGTAAGGGGAAATAAAAGGCAGGGGGAAAAATTCCTCAGGGGCTTTTGATAGAGCTGTACCCGTTTTCTTCTGCTTGCTATCTTTCCTCTTTTTTTTGTCCTCTTTTTTGTCTTCTCTCTGGGTGGGAGTTCCAAGCCACTGTTACATACTGTACAATTAGACGAAGCCGGAAGACTCACCGGTCACCAGTTGGGCGAAAGCATGCACACATATATATTACGCAAAGGCTCAATAAAGATCTTTTTTTTGGTGGTTTCAACTCCTGAAATCGTACACGTCTACACTCAAAGTGCGTTGTTTCGCTACCCAATGCTCTCCCCTGTTCTCATGCAGCCGACGCCATGGCGGTGGCGACCGGGGCTGGATCCTCTGACACAGTCTGGACCGCGCGAACACCACGTTCCGATCGGGTGCTGCCCGTCTTGTGCTCCGCCTTCCGCGACTTCAACATATCTCCTCCCGCGGCATGAGCCGTGCTGCTCACTTTACTCTTCAACTGCTCGAACGCCGCTGTCCGAGAGGGCTTGGGCACGAGACCCAGGTGGTCATCGACGCTCGACGCCCGCAGCATCAGCTCCTGAAGGTCCAGCATGTGACACAACTCGGTGTAGGTTTTCGCCTGTGTCAACTCGCGGAACTCCTGCACGCGGCCGGGGATCATATGGGAGAGCAGGAACTTGGTGTTCCCGAACTTGTTCTCGACGTCCATGGCTGCGCGCAGGAACTCGGTGGCCACCTCACTCCAGGAGACGAGGCCGCCGTCGGCCGCAGAGCGGAAGCAGCTCGCGTTTGTCTCGGCCGCGCGCGCAATCATAGCGCCGTCGGCGCCAAACTCCTCCATCAGCTGGACGGCGTGGTCGCGGCCGTCGACGTCGCCGTTCATCACACACGCAACGCCAAACTCGTGGCACGTGTCGACGATCATGCGCAGCTGGCCGCGGATGGCCGCCTCGCGCGGGCGCATCGGCGTGGTGCGGCAGTGGATGGTCAGCGCGTGGATGCCCGTGGCGCAGAGCTGGCGCACGAGCGCCTCGGTAAGCAGCGGCGTGTCCAGCAGGCGGATCTTGACGCTGATGCCGATGTCGAACTCGGGCACGATGTTGGCGACCAGCGCGCGCAGGATGTCGCAGAGCAGGTCTGGCGTCTTGAGCAGGGCCGCGCCCATGCCGCCGCCGGTGCTGAAGGGCTTCGGGCACCCCGCGTTCACGTCGATGCCGGCCACGTCGGGGGCGACCAGTCGCGCGGCTTCGACTGCGCGCGCGGCGTCGGCGGTGCCCATCTGGAATATCAGGCGCCCGGCCTCGAGCTCCGGGTGGATCCGGAAGATCACGCTGTCTTTGACATCGGCGGGGGGCACTTTCAGGCCGAACGACGGCGTCCGGGTGAAGTCGATAGTGCCGGCGCGTTCGTTGACTCGTCGGGTGGTTCCGATCATCGAGCGGTCGACGGTCTCGGGGCCTGTGGAGATAAAAGAAAAACAAGTCAGAAACGCACACGGTAATTCAGGGTTTCTTTGAGTGCACTGCACTTACCCCACACCAAATCAGCACCGTATTTCAAAGCAAGAAGTCGGCTGGGCAGTTCACCAGATCTGACCATGGGAGCCAGCACGATCTTGCCGCGATAATCAACGCCCCGAGGGGGAATAGGAACCTTCTTGATGTCTGACGCCATGGCTCTCTTCGCTAACCGGGAAATCATAACAGCTGGGAAAGGTATAGGAAGAAGGAAAAAAAAACCAAAAACAGAGTCAAGATCCACACATTTTACATCGATGGAGACAATAAAAGAGGCAAAACGACGTTTGTCGTTGAGGTCGAGGCTGTTTAGCGATATAAAGGCGGTCAACAGAAAGTCTGGAAGGTGGCAGAAAATTTCGCGACTGACTGGAGGGGCGGAAAAAGGGTTGACAGTTCGGAGTTAGGCAGGTTCCGGGTCAACCCTAACCCTAGTTGCGGTTCCTCGGATCACGAGTTGGGGAACCACGACGACAGCCACAGTTGAGGCTGCACAGCGAAATAGAGGATAAATACTGTACTCGCAGTCTCATACAATGCAGGATAATCTGAGTGGATTGTTTGAGCTACATACAATTTGTACAATATCCACATGTATGCAGTAGTATCCAGGAGCACGCATGTTACCCGGTAGAGAATCAATTTTGCAAATGTGATGCTATTGCCAGCGCTCCCAGGAGAAACCACCAACCCGAACCCTAACTCTAACCCCTTCTCCAGCCCTAGCTTCTTAAGAGGGCACACTAATCATGATGTTTCTCAGAAAGACTCTATTAGATACTCCAAAGCCACCCATTGATCCCGTCCAAAGCATCAAGGAACAAATGCGTGGAAGATTGACGATAAAATACTCTCTTCGGTAGACAGGAATGCGCACTGTACCAAAACGCACGTCTGCCGCGGTAGCACAGTGCACATTAGGCCAGCTCCTTTTTTTGTAGCCTCGGATAACCAGTTCACGCAATTTTTCTCTCGTGGCCATTTGAACTCTTATTCCAAGTTCTTATACCACCAACAACCCGCGCTCTAACCGAATCCACATTATCTCCCGCCATTATACAAATCATCCAAAGCCTGGCGTGTTTCGTGGGCTGCTGGGGCTTTATCGATTCTGTTTTCCATCTAATCTTCTGGCGAGTCTGTGTTTTATATCCTCGTCTTCGCGTGTCTTGGGTCGAGAGCGTGTTGAAATATTTTCTCGTGATCCTTTGATCTGGGCCTGTCTCTGTCACTCTGGTCGCCACGGCATATACTCTCTATACGGCTCTCTGCTTCTTGGACAGACAAACACACGCACTCTCTCCTGCATATCCTCATTCTTGTCCTCATCGCGTCATTCCAGCCTCTCCTCGCTTCTTTCCCCCATCTTGGTCTGGAAGCTCCATTCCTCCTCACCATTGATCAGACGAGCAAAAAGCCAAGACGCAGATATATTTTGAACTCGGCCAGCCCGTTCAAGCTTTGCTCCCGACACCGGAACCGACACAGGTTGTCTGGATATATTCTACCACCCAAAGACGGACAGACGCTCCTTTTTTGTGGCCCCCGTCCCGGTCCAACGGCAGCGCTGTATATTCCTGAAGGGACCACCTGCACAGCCAATTTCTTACTGGCCTATCATCCAGCTCACCGGCTCATGTCTCCCCTTGCAACTGGCCGATCTTGCGTGCTTTCAGCAGCCGTGTCATCACTCCCGTCGTGCATATTACGGCGTCCCACCGTGCTTAGACCCCTGAACACATCTCTCCAGGCGGCTGCTTCAGCGGCCTACCCACCCAAGCTGTCCTTGCTTAGCGGCCCACGCCCTGTACTCCCCGCCATCAGACTATATACCACCCTGAACCCACTCTTTCCTGCCGTCCGCCCACGCGCTGCAGGTCAGAAGCCAATGGCGTTTTCTTCAGATTCTTCTTCTGCCCCTCCCCCTCCAAATTGCTCCCCTCCTTCAATTCTTCTTTCTTCTTCTTCTTCCTCTTCTTCCACTTCTCGTTCTGCCACCCAACGAGCCCAACAGATCCACCAACATCTTTCTGGCGCAAAGTCGGCGGCATCCTCTTATTCTACTTCGTCTGATTCATCGTCGTTCACCAAATATTTCCATCGTCCGTTGACGCCCGCCGAAATGGCTTCTCCCTACACTCTCCGCAAGGTTGCGGCTCCCAACACGCTGGAGCACCGCGTTTACATTGAGCAGGATGGCGTGCCCGTCTCGCCTTTCCACGACATTCCTCTGTATGCCAACTCGGAGCAGACCATTCTGAACATGGTGGTTGAGATTCCCCGCTGGACCAATGCGAAGATGGAGGTGAGTGAAATGTTCTCCGTTTTCGGACCTCCGACCAGCTCCGTTTGCTCGAGGTGGCGCTAACAGCCATGTTTTTTTTTTGGTGCCCAGATCTCCAAGGAGGAACTCCTGAACCCCATCAAGCAGGACATCAAGAAGGGCAAGCTTCGCTATGTCCGCAACTGCTTCCCCCACAAGGGCTACCTGTGGAACTACGGTGCCTTCCCCCAGGTAAGCTGCCGCCAATACGGCCCAGTTGCCGATACTTGAAGAAGACAGAGCTTGGAGCTGGTGACCGTTGATGCTAATTGCTCTCCCTCTATCTCTGATATTCAGACCTGGGAGGACCCCAACGTTGCCCACCCCGAGACCAAGGCCAAGGGCGACAACGACCCGCTCGATGTCTGCGAGATCGGCGAGCTGGTTGGATACGTCGGCCAGGTGAAGCAGGTCAAGGTTCTGGGTGTCATGGCCCTGCTTGACGAGGATGAGACTGACTGGAAGGTCATTGTCATCGACGTCAACGACCCGCTTGCCCCCAAGCTCAACGACATCGAGGATGTTGAGCGCCACCTGCCCGGCCTCCTCCGTGCCACTAACGAGTGGTTCCGTATCTACAAGATCCCTGATGGCAAGCCTGAGAACTCGTTCGCCTTCACTGGCGAGTGCAAGAACAAGAAGTACGCCATGGATGTTGTCCGTGAGTGCGCCGAAGCCTGGGACCGCCTCATCTCGGGCAAGGTTCAGCAGCCCGACCTGTCGACGTAAGGATTCCCCCCTCTGATTATTGCTGGATTACATTGCTTCTGGGGTTGTTACTAACTTTTTTGTTGTATCCTTTCCAGCACCAACCTGACTGTCAGCCACTCCCCGGCCCGCATTGGTGCCCAGCAGCTCCCGGCTCTCCCCGCCCACCAGGAGCTCCCCGCCGAGAAGATTGACAGCTCGATTGATAAGTGGTTCTTCATTAGCGGTGCTTCTTCTTAGATGCCCGAGCTCAAGTCGTTCTCTGAGTTAGACTTTCTCCAAGGCAAATAAAGAAAAAAAAAACCCCCCCCAAAAATTACCACAAAACTTGAGGGTTTCTTATAAAAAAGAATTTCATGTCCTGGAGTCAACCAGTTAAAAAAAAGTTAACCGGGGAAAACTCAAGTTGCTCGATTGTCATGTAATTTACTCTATGATATCCAGCAGTAGGACAGTCCGAGTGGCAGGCTCTTGACCAGCCTAGCTTCTTCGAGGCTGTCTCTCTTAAATCACATCTCCTTTTCCATTAGACGAATACCATTGTGTTGAAGAATCACAAGATTTTTATTTGTAGACTGTGGATTTCCACCGTGTCGCTGAAAAGAGAAATGATGTATGCTTGAAGGAAATCCATAAGAGAAGTAATGTACATTGAGAAATATAGAAATCCAAGAGGATCGGGTTGTATGTAGATTTGATAGTACATGAAGGTCGTAGCGGCCTGGTCGTGAATCTTTGTAGCGGGTTTCTTGTACAGAGAGAGAGAGAGCGAGAGAGAGAGAGATTGTTGGTTGGTTGGTGAGGTCGGGAGATGGGCGTGCGTGGATAGAGGAGCGAGGGACGACTAGCCGTCGGCCAGGTCAGACTGCTTCTGGAGTGTTCGCGAATGGCGGTCGACCTCCTCGGTAATGACCTTGATGCCCATCTTATCGCAGTCGAGGTCCATAACTTTGCCGTCCTCTGAGAGAGAGAAAAAAAAACATGGAGGTGTTAGCCGCGGAACCCTCTTCAGACCACGCACAACAGCTACGGGGCCACGTCCTCCGGCCGCTACCAACGCAAGAAAAACCACCGGCGGGACACAGTTGAACGTACTGAACTTGATTTGCAACGACGCAGGCTCGCTCGAGGCGCGCGGGAGCAGCGTGGTCGAGATCACGATGCCGGACTGGCGCGCTTTGGGCGGCAGCTGCGAGAGGAACAGGCGGGCCGAGCGCGAGCGCACCGAGAACGGGTTGAACCGCGTCGAGACCTCGGTCATGAATTTCGTGATCATTTTCGCTGGGTGTTCAGGGAGTTTTTGCGGTCTGTTGTTGTTCGTCGTCGAGATGGGCGGCGGGCTTTGGGATGAGCAGCAAAAATCTCGGGACGTAAAAAAAAAAAGTGATTCACGCCCGGAAATGACTGACTAAGCACAAACGCAAGGAGCTGTATCGTCACGGTCTTTTGGGCCGCCCTGGCAATTTCTGAAGCTTCTTCTCTTCTATTCTGCTCTTTTGGACGATTAAAATCCTTCTCTCTCTTTTTCTTCTTTTTTCGTGTACTTGGTTTTTGATTTTCTGCTCCTCTTTCGTGTTTGCGGTGGATGTTGATTTACTGACCCGAAACCACCGAGCATATCTCTCCAGCTGGCAGCTAGTCGAGCCCGCCGTCATGCTGGAAATCGAGTCCAGAAGGCAATGAAATCCGGACGGCCGCCGGATATCATTCCAAGTTCAGCGGCCCTAACAGACAATGCAGAACCAATGGGCTCCAGCACAACAACCTTTACTGTTGCGCCCAGAGGGCCTGGGGAAGAAGCAATCACAACTTCATCTATCATCGTCGCGCCCACGTCGGCGCCGGACGACGCCCTCCCGGCTCCAGATCTCGTATTCACAACTGTGAAGCGGCTGCTAGATTTCTTGATAGGCGTCGCCGTTAAGATTGATGCGGTGACTGTATCCGGCGTCAGACACACCAATTACCAGGCCGTGTCCCGCGCGATAGAGGCCCGCGGCCATGGATTCCGCCTCTTCTTCCTCGCCGAGTCTCAGCTTCTTCTCGTGACTCTCCCTCCCCAGGCAGCGTCATGAATCCCTCCACTTAGGCCTCTTCTCTAAGCTTGTAGCCCAGATTACTATGGCCGGACTACAGCGGTCGTGGGTGTGGACTGGCTCTCCTACATACCCGCTCAGGCGGGGTTCTTCTTCCCGTGGAGAAGGCGATTCAGGCGGCACGCCAAAACAATTTCGCCCACGCGAGGGCCAGTGGCCGACGATCGTCTTCTAGAGCGGACTCTCGGAGAGCCTGGCTTCCCTCCACGCTATTAAGCGGTTCTGGTTCGCGGCCTCGGCCCATGATGTTAAGATCGTTGTGCTCGCCAAGGCGTTCCCACAGGACCGCCGCTAGAAGCGCATCTTGATCGAGTAGTGGATAGACAGCCCGGAAGGACTTCCGGCCGCCAATGTCACTGCTCGCCGTGGTGCCACATTGACGCGCCGGGCGATAGCTATGGCGACACGTCTGCAGCCAGTCTGTATACAAATAATTCATGCTGTTTGGGCCCTTCTGGATCCATCGTTTGATGATGCGACCAAGACATAGAAATGCGATCAAGACTCGTACAACCTGATTAGAGACCCGTTATCCCTGGGGTTTGGGCTTTTGCTTCTTCGTCCCCGGTGCATGCAGGTGAACCGAATCACTTCCTCATCGATGATTCGAGCTTGCGAGAGGATGCAAAAAACATATGGTTCATGTAGGGTAATGTGTTTCTGTTCTTCAGCGCATGTATGACCTATGATATTTTGTCTTCCGAATCTAGGATCTTTGGTTGCTTGTAATTTTGCCTCAGAACATACCCCAAAGGCGTTGTGTCATAGGAGGAGCAACCCTAATTACGTGCAATGATTAGGGTTCTCGGTGACAAGTCCCCTCCTAGGTTTTTGCTCCCCAAACTTCAAGGACAAAGTGGCCAGCTTTACATCTAAACCAACCACACCTCACGACATTTTCCACACCCATCCTGTCCAAGCCTGCCTGGTGGACTTTTTTTTCTCACTCACATAGTCATTCAAAATCTCGTTCCACCATTCGATTTCTCATCTAGACACAAACCGCATCAATAATATCTCCGCCAAATGTCGTTCGAGGGCCTTCAGCAGCGGCTGACCGCCCTGCAAGAGACGACCGCCCAGGTCAAAGAGCTGATCGAGAGGCTGGCCACGCTCGAATTTTCGCCGGGATCGGTGCCGCTGTCGATCTCCGAGGAGAACAGCGTCAGCGGCGAGCTGAGCGCCGAGATTGGCCAGACGCTGCGGGATGAAGAAGAGGACGCCGAGGTTCTGCTGGAGGAGGTCGAGGACCTGCCGGCCGGGACCAACGGGAGCGAGGCGGCGCATCGGCGGCGGCGGTTGAAGGACGGTGTTGAGACGGTGATTCGGGATCTTGCGAGGTAGGTAGCATTCTGTTGTTTTGTTTTTTTTTGGTGCTGTAGACTGTTGTTGTTTGGTTCTAACATGTGGCCTTTTGGTCCCCCTCCCTTTTAGTTCTAGGATAGCGTTTCGACAAGCCCAACTCTCCGCGAAGCAACACCTCCTCGACGCGCAACGTCTCGAGCGCAAACTCCTTGTGCAGACCTACTACCAGCCGACCTCGGGCGACGCCTCCCCCGCACCAGGCTCGCCGGCCGTCGGCAGGCCCACGACGCCGAGCGACGCCGCCCCCCCGCTGCAACGGCCGCGCCGACGCACAATGCAAGCGGGCAGCGGCGGCGGCGGGGGCCACCAGACGGCGCTGAACGGGGAGGAGCAGGCGGCGGTGGGGGCGAGCACGGACGTGACGGCGGCGCTGCGGCGCACGCACGAGCTGATAGCGGGCGAGCTGGCGCGCAGCGACTTTGCGCACCGCACGCTGACGGAGTCGACGGCGGCGCTGGCGCAGCTGGACGAGTCGTACACGTCGCTGGACTCGGTGCTGGCGGCGTCGCGCGACCTGCTGGCCACGCTGCTGACGTCGCAGAAGTCCGACACGTGGTACCTGCAGACCACGCTGTACATGCTGCTGGCCACCGCCGCCTGGCTGCTCTTCCGCCGCCTGCTGTACGGCCCGCTGTGGTGGCTGGTGTGGCTGCCGCTGCGGCTGGTGCTGGGCACCGGGTGGCGTGTTGGGTCGGCCGTTGTGCACAGCGGGGCCGGTGGTGGTGGTGGTGGTGCCGGTGCGGGGCAGGAGTCGGCGGGGGCGGGGGCGGGGTCGGCGGGTGGGGGGAACCAGGCGGCGACCAAGGTTGTTGGTCTGCCGGATGAGAGTCTTCCGACGGCCAAGGTCGAAGCTCCCAGCCCAGCGGTGTTGGAGGAGAAAGACGCGGGTAGTGGGCCGGAAGAAGACGCTGAGGATAGCATGGTGGAGAAGGTTGGGAAAATTATCGATGGCTCTGTGGACTCCGATGAGGCGGCTGACCTCGAAGCGGTGGAATACGTGGCCGTTGAAGCGGAACCTGTCCGCGAGAAGGACGAGTTGTAAGGCAGCACACATGCGACGCACGGCCGTCATGGTACTATTACGAGCATAATGAAACGGGAATTTAGAGTGTATAAGTTACGGAGGTACATGGAAAGAACTTTTGAAGACACATGCGCGCTACGCTTCTGTTCTCAACTCTTTTTTCTGAGTACGGTGGAGTCTGTCATGGTATAAACAGAGAATCTATCTAGGCCTGCTCCAACTCCAACTGGCGCTTGGTCTTGACGACCGGGATGTCGCTGATCCACGGGATGCCCAACTGCTTCATCTCGATGGCAAGCTGGAAGAGGTAATCCAGGCTACAGGCAGAGAGTCGCACCGGTCAGTCAAAAGCCGGTTCCGCAGTCAACATCTCCAGCAACAGGGGGGGAGGGGCCACAACTCACCTTTCGCACTGGGTCTTCGCCTTGTGTACGTTATCCCCCCACACATACACGCCGTGCCGACGAACCAGCACGGCATAGGCGTCCGGGTGGGCGTCCATCGCCGCCTCGAGGAACTCGGTCAGGTCCTCCTCGTGGGCGGTGTTCTCGATGACGGGGATGCGCAGGGTGTCGTGGAAGCCCAGGTTGCCGGGCTTGGCGTGGCCGCGGCCGAAGCCCTTGATCTGCTCGATGTTGTTGATCTCGAACACCGTGTCGCCGCGCGCCTCCAGCACCAGCGTCACCAGCACCGCCCAGTGCGAGTGCGTGTGGATGCAGCAGCCGGCGCCGCGCTTCGTGAAGGCCGCCAGGAACAGCGGCGTGCACTGCGACGGGCGGCCCGACGGCGGCGCGCGCACGTAGGTGCGCGGCGCCGGCGACGGCTTCTGCTGCGAGAGGAGGAGCACGTACAGGTCCTCGGCCTTCATCAGCTCCTTTTGCACGCCCGACGGCGCAATCCAGACAAGATCCCTGGCGGTGGGCGGTGGGGGGTTGATGTGTTAGGGTTAGGGTTTCATCGAGGCGGGAGAGAGAGGCCTTGTTGGCGCTGCCATCGCCGGCGCCGTTGTCCTTTGTTTTTTCCTTTCTCTCAAACGCAACAGACGACCTCCGGGGGCAGAAACAGGCAGACAGAAGCTTACTTGTCACGGATCGAACAGCCGCCGCCGGTTCCGGTGACCCAGCCGAGCGTCCAGAACTTGGCGCATAGCGAGGGAATCAGGTTTGCGGGGTGGTTCGGGTCGGACGACTGCACCAGATGGTGGTTTTCGCTGTGGTCGGGGGAGACTTCGGCCATGATTCCGGAATGAGTCTGTGGCTATCTTGGCGGATCTATGTATGTATGTGTGTGTATGTGAGGGGATAGCCCGGAACAGGTCGAATCGAGGTTGAGGCTCTGAAGAGATTCTAGGTGGGGTGAATTGAAGCTCTCCGACTGGAAAGATATGCGATGTGGTCTAAGGGTTAGAGGGAAGAAAAAAAATTAATTCCCTGATTATGGCATCATCAGTACAGTGGGTTAGACGATGGGCTCTGTGCTATAAGTTTTTCGCGTGTGCTTCAACAGTGGCATTTCACTGGCTCAAACCTGGTGGTGGGCTTAGAGTGAAGAAGTTGGCAGGGACAGGGTGTGTGTGATGTTATCTCCACCCCCGATATAATGGGTGTTTTTGACTCTTCAAGTGGAATAGGCGTGTATGAAGCCTGGTACGACACAGTGCTGTAAATATTGTATCACAGAACGACTACGATGAGAGGCCCTGCACGCTTGTCCGAGTGTGAACCTTAAACTGACATAGCGAACTGAATAGGACTGGTAGTACACACATATTGCTGTCAAAATAGAGTGCATCTGCTGGTGAGCACGGAGCATCTCCGTGTCAAGCTGCGATTGTGAGAAGTCAGTCCTCGCAGGCATTTAACATGCTGACAACTTGGGTCCCCAGGCTTGTCACGATGTGACGACACAGCCAGGGGGAAAGATAAGGCCGATCATGTCGACTATGGATGCAAAACGCCAGGACTACTGCCGTGAACTGGCTCGGGACGGCAGATAATACCACAGATATCGTAGGGTTCTGTCTCCTTCATTTTTCGCCATGGCCATTTTGTTCAGTACATATACGTATCTCTCTTCGGCTCCGAAAAAAGAAGAAGAAGAAGAAGATCAATTACCAGCCAGTCATGATACCAGCGCAAGATTGAGAACAGACAACACCAATTGACAGATACTCAAAAGGGAGAAACGATTATCGACAGAATGGGAAGGCGGAAAGGCCTGGTAAATGGGAAATAACCACGCTCTCGGCGTCATTTAACCCATATCCGAAGGAACGCAATATCTTCAGAACGGCGCCCTGGCCACAGACCACACACACACACACACACCACACCCGACGGGGAAGTCAAATGACACGCCAAAGGCCCCTGCGTTGTGGTGACATTCTTTTCCCTTCTTCTTTTCTTCTTCTTCAGATGAAGGCAAGCTCAGAGGAACAAAAGAAAACATGGGGTGGGCACATGGAGCCGAAAAGGGGGGGAAGGATCTGCGGGTGTTCGCGGTGCATAATTGACGACCGCGGCTGAGCATTGACAGGTGTGCTTCGGAGGCCAGCCAAACGGGAATGTCGAGACGACGAGAACTAGTGGCTGTTGATGCATGAACCTACTGTTCGCAGGCCCGAAGATGGATTGATGGGTGCATTGGAGAGGCGGTGCCGCGGTGGTCTCCCCTGAAGCACAACCCCTGAACAAATCTGGAATCATATCAGCTGGATGGGGAGGAAGACAGACAGATGCGCAAGGGCAGAGTGCCTTTCTTTCGTCCAAACTCTTCTCGGCCGGGATCGACGGGAGGGAGGTGCCCTGCTTTGCCCTCCAGCTTGCTTGCTTTGCTTGCCCTGTAAGTATGCATGCATCTCGGAGCTGTTTACAACTCACAGGAGGAGCAGGCACTCACTTCCTCTGAGTATATGTATGTAAGCTCTTCCAGGATTCGATAATGAGAGCAAGACAGGAGATGGAATCGAGGGAACCAAGCGACAGAGAGTGAGACTCTACCATCCCTTACAGTGCAGAGTACGTACAGATAGAAACAAAGAGAGACTGAGTGAAGCTTGCTTAGAGTGGTCCTCGGCAAGTCATTCCCTCTGCTTTCCTTCATTCAAAGGAAATTATACCTCAGACAGTGCCAGACGTGATTGGACCACACACACACATCCGGTTCCTGGTTTGTGCCCTCCTTGGTCTGATCTCAGGAACCACAGTCCAATTTAGGTATAGTCCGGCCACCCGTCACAATTTAACCTTTTTTTCTTTTTTTCTTTCTCTCCGTACACAGCCCGTGAGAACAAGAAAACTTTCCTTTTCACAGTGGCTGAGGGGGTCCTCAATTTAATGCGGTTTGCCTGATGATCGTCGTCGCCGGGGGGCGAGCTGAACTCCAGACAGAGCTTAGACGCGAACTGACACAAGTTCAGGTCTCTCAGCAAGAGGAAAACTGGAAGAAGAGAAGAAATCTCGCAAGGTTATGACTGTTGAGTGTGGGTGGATGTTTGTGACACTGTCACGCTTCTGGCATTCCTGGGCGTCGAAGGGGCGTGTGTCTTTGAGAATGTCTGGGAAATCCGCATGGAGGGACGTTGCCACAACATGAGAGACACAAACAGACAGTCAAAAAACAACAAAAGAGAGAAAAAAAAAAGAACCGACGAGAGTTGAAGGCGACCTCGTGCATTCATTCGTGTCACCACGGTTTTGTCATAGACATCGTCAGCAATCCCGTATTCCCCTTCTCTTCCTGTCGGTTGGCCCCCCATCTTTCACAATTACGAGCAGTCAAGGCCCGATGCCTCTCGTATTTCCCCACGCATGCAGAATGCAGACCAAGAAAAAAAAGATCACGAGAACGCCCGACTCACGAAGCTAAAAAAAAGAAAAAAAAAGAAAAAAAAAGGGGATTGGGAGGAGATTTCGCCGCTCACCAAAAGAGGCCACCGTCTTGGCCGATGTCCTCTCTTGGTGCATGCACTTCCCCAGATATCCGGCGATTTCCCCAAATGTTCCCTGCACCTCGTGTGTTTCCAATACGAGAAAGTCTGAAAGTAACAGCAGACCCAAAGGGCATAATGTCAAGCCCACGGCGAACAGCATAAAATGGCCCGTGAAAAGGCGCGAAGCGTAGCGTCTACGGCTGTGGTTTCAGCAACCCAAGCGCACAGGGGTCCAATGTCGCCTAACCTTCAATCTCTCTCTCTCTTTCTCTCTTTTGATGCAATGGCCCCATCAAGCGACGGGGCAGGGGTGTGATGGTGGTGCTGTGCTGTGCTGGCGGGTGGAGTGCATGTTGGAGCGGCCCCAAATTTCATTTCGATGCGACCTTTTCGCTGGCTTTTCAACCGCGGGAGAGTTGAAGGAAGACATCACGGGTGAGGGAAACAGAGAAAGAAAGAGAGAGAACAACAAGAACGTGCGCGAGAGACTCACAGGTGATAAGCTGTAGATCTTGGTAGCCGAGACCCTCCACTCAGGGAGAGAGCGAGAGATCACAGATCGCAGGAGGGAAACACAGCGAGAGTGTCTGGTCTTGGGGATGGGAAATGCCGTCAAACTGGAGACTCCAATCTTGGGACCGCTCGGCCCTGCTTGGCATTCTCGGGGGGTTTCTCATTCCTTTTTTTTCTTCCTTGATGCGTTTGTTGTTATGCTGCCGTTGGAGTTACACGCGCGCCCCCCCCCAAAAGAAAAGACTCTTGCTCCCACCCTCCTCAGCTTGGTTTTAAATACTGCGCTTCCCTCCTCCAGCCCGTTCCATATGCTGTGTCTCTTCTCTCTTCCTTTTTTCTTCTTTGATCTATCGTACTTCTTCAGTCGTTTCTGTCCATTCGTTTTTGTTTCTTTCTTGCCTTCTAGGACCATAATCTCTTCCCCGTCGATATTTCGGAGTACACTCGTTCGCCTTCACTTACACACATAGTCTCGCGCAGCATCTTTTAATAACGAAAAAATTAATTCTTCCGCCTCGTTCTTCACGACCATTTTATATACCCTTCTTTTTTTTCTTCTCTATAATTTCTTCATATACCCTCCCCCATCAAAATGCGTTTCACTTCGTTCGTCGTTGCCGGTCTTCTGGCCATCACCGCGTCGGCCCAGACCGCCACCGAGTCGTCGTCGGCCGCCACTCCCACCGACCTCACCGAGGAGGTGAAGTGTCTGCTGGCCTGCCCCGAGGATGATGTCGACTGCCGCTCCCACTGCGTGCCTGTAAGTCTTTCCCCCCACTTCCTTCGAAGAAAGAAAATTGCCCAATTGCGGGCGTGTTCGCGGGCGCCGTCGTGTGTACTTCTCCAGTGCATGCATGATGTCACGGTGACGGACTGCATGCACCACTTATACACGCAGCAAGTTGGCCAAGACATGAAATGCTAATTGGATGTTACTTGCTCTTCTTCGTATCACAGGTCCCCAACCCTAGCGAGGACCAGGCCAACAAGACCACCGAGTGCATTGCCGAGTGCGACCAGGGCAACGGCACCCCGGAGGCCATCGACGCCTACTCGAAGTGCCAGCAGCAGTGCATCAAGACCTACTGTAAGTCCTCGTCTCTGGCACCACCGCAGGACAATTGAAAAAAAAGAGAGAATGATAGAAGAAGTCAGAGCAAGAAAAAAAAAACCAAAAAAACTAACGCTCTGTAACTGCACCCAGTCTACAACGCCGATGAGGGCACCCCCAATGGCTCCGGCAGCAGCGGCTCCGGCTCGGGCTCGGGCTCCGCCTCGGCATCCGGCTCGCAGTCGGTCAACCCCACCGCCTCGGCCACCTCGTCCAGCGACCCCACGTCGACCGACGAGTCGGAGTCGCCCGCCACCACCAGCCCCAACGCCGCCGCCGCCATGAGCCTGTCGACCGGCGCCGGCCTGCTCGGGCTCCTGGCCGTCATCTTCGCTCTGTAAGCGCCTTCACTGGCTGTGAACGGGATGGGAGGGAGAGGCGGATATGATGTGTGTTCTCCTTTTTTTTCAATGATGGATACGCCTCATGAACCTAGGGTTTGATTGAGGTGTTGGAGGGGCGGTTCAGGGGAGCAACTGGATGGGAGAGAATTTCCTGGTGGTGCACTTCGGGGGATATTTATCTTTCTCTGGTGTGCTGGTTGGATTTATCCGGTGTATTATTTTTACCTTTTTCGGTTTTGGAAATCATGAGCCTGCGGGCTCTGTAATGCTGATATACCACCTTGTGGCAACTGCCACACATGCGTCCTTCAAACTTGACTTCTCCCTCTGATGTTCATTTGCGATATACATGTCTTGATACCCCATCCGACTATTAGCGTCTTGATCACCAATCTGCCTTATTTACACGACCAGCATGGCTGACACTGTGGTTTGGAGACAGCCCAGGCCAACGCAGATCCGTGGCAGGTATATCAAGAACACTCTATCCTCGGAACCACCCACTCTGTTTTATATTGACAACTTACAGCCCATGCCGCGATTCAAGATTCCATCGAGTCGAAGAACGATAGATCTGGAGGCTGGCGGATTGATGAGCTGCTTCCGAGTCCCATATCTTCTCCCAATTACCCGTCCCATCTTGACAAGAATTCGGGGACTCGGCTATTCTCCAACGTTTCACCCCTCATATAACTTCGGAAGGAAGGACACATGCCTTTCAAATAGATTGCCGCTGGGCGGCGTTTGAGAGGGTTGACTGACTTACTGGTCATACGAGACAGACGACGGGCGGGCGTGGTACCAAGACAGTATGTCGTGCTCATGTTGGCCTGGCTAAACTTAGACAGGAGATCAAGACATGCCGTGGGATTCTGACGGTTTGTGTTCCGGCTCGCTTGAGGATACTCTGGAAAGATACTACCAGACTTATCATGTCCTCGGGGGTTTGAGATATGCCGATTGTGTTCAAGATCTGGCTAGAGACTCTTTCAATGCAAGGAAAAACGGCCGGACTGGAGACCTGGCTGCCGAAGTGGCCGCTGTCCCCACCCAGAAACCTATGCATGTACCATATTGAAACATGGCCACCGGAAGCACTAGCGGTTAGACGGGCTCTTGAACGGGAGACGGGTCTTCGTCCTATGGTTTCCCTTGCATATTGCTGCGTTTTCCAGTCCCAACCCACTTAACCACGCGGGCCCAAACGCCGAGATCTTCCAATATGGAGACGGAATAAACGATACGTGAGGCTTGGAACCTTCCGATAGATGAAAAGGCAGAGAAAAAAAAGAGGAAAATGCATGCAAACTAAACCCCGATTGGCCACACATGCCACATATATCTGGTCTGGAGGACAACGTGTCGAGTTCGTCCAGGCGCATAGAATGCCCACATATAACCCTATCGTCGTTTCCTGCGTGCGTTGGCAGATAGAGATCGGAGCACGGTAATCTACAAGCGGGTTTGGATCCCCTTGCAAAGTGCGAGATCCATGGGAAAAAGACTGGAAAACCGCCCCGCCATTGCTTGAGAAGAGGAGCCTCTCACGTAGAATTCGAAATGTCACACAGGAGAAAAAAAAAGAAAAAAAAAAGAAAGAAGTGTATGCAGCTAATACGTTAGCCGTGGGGACTCCGGGAATACGACATGGGAAAGCCACGGTGGCCTAACTGGAAGGATTGGAATTTCGAGGAACACAAGGCTTTGGAGAGGGCTATCGGAACAGAGCTGTTTGTTTCTTCTGTTTGGCGATGATTCCCGCTGATTATATCTGGGCGATGGCGAGAGACATGCTCTGTTGTCATCTTCCCTGGGGTGCCTCCCCCAGGCAGGTTTGGGATTTAGCGCCTGAACGATCGACGCATAAAGTTCGAGCAGAAAAGGCAAAAGAACGACGATGCCGCCGGTCGGTGGATTGGTCCGATTGAGTTGTGTCGGTGGTGGTTTGGTAGCAACGAATTACGGGCCACTTTGTCGGGAGCTTATAGCCAATAATGGGTGGTCTTTTAGGGCTTCGTTCTGTATGCTTCCGGGACAGATTGACCCGGTGCTCAAACACGTTCCAGGATATTCAAGAGATGCTGCTGTATGTAACAAACTGTAGCCACGAGGGGGAAAAAGGAACGACATTTATCTGGGACGAAAGTGAGGCTAGGTAAAGGAGAGAGGAAATGTGTCATGATCGATAGTTGATATTGCTAAGTCATCGCCTTTTTTATACCGCCAACCGGTAGGAAGGAAGCTTCGCCTTGCCGATTTCTCAAGACGGGAAGGTGCAACCCTACAGACAGCTCCTTCCTGCAAACAAGACTGCAACGCTGTCCCGACCTGCCAGGGACGAGACAAAACAGCTGGGGCTGGGTGGCTCCTTCCAATTGCATTTTTTGCTGGACAAGGTTGTTTTCCAGCCACTTCTTCACAACCTCAAAAAACGACGGAAAGTATCCACGCAACCCTAAGCAAAAACCTCCTCACCGCCCGCCCCGCGTCAACCAATTGGGGAAGAAGGCGGAGTCACTGGTACCTTGCGGCACTCTTCTCCTCAGGTGGCGAAACGGCTGCATGCAGCGTATTAAACCAAGTCCCTGGTACGCAGAGGCCACATGTGGCAGAATCCAAAATTGAGAATAGCTCTCTTTTCGCAACTGAAGACTTTGGCAGCTTCTTTATAGTGGTGTTTTTAACCCATGCAAAAAGGACACGTTGAACTCTTGACGCAAATTCACTGTGCCGATGGTTCTTCGTCTTTCCATGGTGAAGTAGAAATACCAACGACTTCTCTCTCGGCTCTCACCTTATTTTTTTTTCTTCCTTTCCCTCTTCCTCTCTCTTCAACTATTTGCCTTTCCTCCCTCCTTTTCCCCTCCTCCAAGATTATCCATCTGGATATCATTTAAGAAGGAAGACTTTGTTTGCTTGAAGTTAATTCTAGCAGGCCTTTCCTTTGCTTTCTCTCTCTCCCTTTTCATTCCTCTCCTCTATCCAAGCTTCTTTGATCAGAGCTTGGCTTTGTGTGTTTGAGTCCTTTACCTTTTCCTTTAGCTACTTAAATACCCTCTGTAAGTATCTGCTATCTTTCCCTCCCTCTGTCTCTGCCACATGCACTTCCAACTACAGGAGCATCTTGCATCTGTTGGGATTGCCATCTGCTGCCATCTGCCCACAGTGTCTCCCGAGAATTCCAGTGGTTGGTCCGGACTCGCAAGGATCCCAAGAGTGAACCCAATTTCTAATCTCTTCCATCCTGCTTCTCTTCTACAGCTCAAAACCCCCATCACAACCGCCACTATGAGATTCACCAGTGGCCTTCTCGCCGCTGCTCTGCTTGCGAGCGCCAGCGCCCACGGCAGCCACGACAACCACGGCCACGACGAGCCCGAGACCGTGGCCGAGCCGGAAACCCCCGCCGACCTTCCCGAAGCTCCCACCTTCACCGTAAGTTTTTCTCTCATTTTCCTCCGCTCTCGCAACTTCCGCACTTTCGGCTGAGCGGGCGGTTACCTAGTTCCTCACACACTTCCATTCCTCACCCTTACCAAGCCGACATCTTGACACAATGAATGATGACTAACTCACATTCCTCCTTCTCTTTACTATAGCCGACCACCCTCAAGGCCGACTTCATCGAGCAGTTCACCACCGGCTGGGAGAAGCGATGGAAGCCCTCGAACGCTAAGAAGGACACCCATGGTGGTGAGGAGTGGGCTTACGTTGGCGAGTGGGCCGTTGAGGAGCCCAAGGTGTACAAGGGCATGGAGGGCAACCCCGGCCTTGTTGTCAAGAACGCCGCTGCCCACCACGCCATCTCGGCCAAGTTCCCCAAGAAGCTCGACAACAAGGGCAAGACTCTCGTTGTGCAGTATGAGGTCAAGCTGCAGAGTAAGTCTCGCTTGAATCATTACCCTCCTCAGCCCTTGTGCACTCCAATTCTAACGCAAAACCTCTTCCCTTTCTAGACGGCCTCGAGTGCGGTGGAGCTTACCTCAAGCTGCTGCGCGATAACAAGGCGCTTCACCAGGAGGAGTTCTCCAACGCCACTCCCTACGTGATCATGTTCGGCCCCGACAAGTGCGGCGCCACCAACAAGGTCCACTTCATCTTCAACCACAAGAACCCCAAGACCGGCGAGTACGAGGAGAAGCACCTTGCCAGCGCTCCCTCCGCCATGATCCTCAAGACCACCGAGCTCTACACTCTGATCGTCCACCCCAACAACACCTACGCCATGAAGCGCAACGGTGAATTCATCAAGGAGGGCAGCCTCTTTGAGGACTTCAACCCCCCCGTCAACCCCCCCAAGGAGATTGACGATGACAAGGACTCCAAGCCTGATACCTGGGTTGACGAGGCCCGCATCGCCGACCCCGAGGCCAAGAAGCCCGAGGACTGGGATGAAGATGCTCCTTACGAGATTGTTGATGAGGCCGCCGTCAAGCCCGAGGACTGGCTCGAGGATGAGCCCACCGCCATCCCCGACCCGGATGCTGAGAAGCCCGAGGACTGGGATGATGAAGAGGATGGTGACTGGATCGCCCCCACCGTCCCCAACCCCAAGTGCGCCGAGGCTGCTGGATGCGGCCCGTGGACCAAGCCTCTCATGAAGAACCCTGCCTACCAGGGCAAGTGGGCCGCTCCCATGATCGACAACCCGGCCTACAAGGGACCTTGGGCTCCTCGCAAAATCAAGAACCCCAACTACTACGAGGACAAGACCCCCTCCAACTTCGAGCCCATCGGTGCCATCGGCTTCGAGATCTGGACTATGCAGAACGACATCATGTTCAACAACATCTATGTCGGCCACTCCGTTCAGGATGCTGACAAGCTGGCCGAGGAGACCTTCCACAAGAAGATTGTTCTGGAGAAGGCTCTCAAGGATGCCGAGACCCCCAAGCAGCCCGAGACTCCCCCCACCCCCAAGTCGCCCAGCGACCTCAAGTTCCTCGACAACCCGGGCCACTACATCCGCGAGAAGGTTGAGCTCTTCCAGTTCCTCTTCAAGCGTGACCCTCTTGAGGCCATCCAGTTCGTGCCTGAGGTGTCTGGTGCCATTGCCCTTGTTGCCCTCTTCTTCGTCGGAGGTATCCTTAGCATTGCTTTCAGCTCTCCCACTGCCGCCCCGGCCAAGCCTACTGGAAAGGCCGCCGCTCCCTCTGAGAAGGAGAAGGACTCCAAGGCCACCGCCACCGGCGCTGAGCCTAGCAAGGCCGAGGTCACCAAGCGTACCACTCGCAAGACCTAAATTAAATCAAGCGGGTGTTGCCTTGAAGCCACTTTGCCTCCTTTTCTCTCTTAATTAGTTAAACCCACCAAAAAAAAATCCAAACCGAAAGATTAAAACTAACAACCCCAACCGTCCCTGATGACACTCCGATTGATACCACGCGGATAGAGAGACGCAAAGGGGGGGTGGCTCGCCCCTCCTCCCCCTTTGAAAAAAGATCGAGATTTGTTTAGTCGGAGATCAGATAACAGCTCGTCTTTTACGAAATGATATGAATGGTTCCTTTTTTTTTTTTTTCCTTTTTTCTTTTATGGCTGATGTTGCTTCTGAAGAAGGTTCGACACCTTCTCTTTTTCATTTTCTGAAATTAGAAAAAAAAAAAAAAGGTGGATGTGATGAAAGGACATGTTGACTCTTCTCCGAAATATCAAGTGAGGTCTGGAGACAGTATTCGGCAACTCCGTCCATTGAAGTGGACGGCTTGTCGTCGAGTCCTTTCTTCGGAAGAAGAAAACACCTGGAATAACCTGACGTTCTTGAGCGCGGCGAAGCTTACTTCTTTTCTCTTCTGTTTTGTGATAGTGTATCGTTTTTCCCACCTTCTTGAGTTGTGCTTGCTCTTTTTTTGATTTCCGGGCTGTTTTTTCCGGGGTTTTTTTCTTCTTCTTCGTTTTATCTCTTATGAAGAAGGTCTTCAAGGAAACCCAAAATCTCCTTTTTTTCTTCTCTTTTTTTGGTACTGGGGCGCAGAGGATGCATGTAACTCTACAACAGATTAGTTTGAATTCTACTCAAAAGACACACAAAAAAAAGCATACGTTTAGATTCATTGTGTGTGTTTTTTGATGCTTCGTAACTGGACGTAATATATGCAGCTTGGTTGGGGAAGCATGGCAGACTGATAAAACCAACCCCCTTGAAAACACAAAAAAATGACATATCCAGAGTCTCGGTGATGGGAAGAAAGACATGCATGCAGAAAGGCAAGATAACGGAGACAAAAAGAATGGAATACAACTAACGCCGGACCGTCAGAGCCCGCGTACAACAGGGCGGGGCTTGAGGTATGGAAGAGATGTACCGGGACACCTGAGGGAGGGAGTGGAGGATGAACATGAAGATTGCGAGATTATAATCACGAAAAAGAGAAGTCGCAGAGTGCAGAAGACAATTCCTGTAAAAGAACGCACAACCAAATCAAACGGCAGATGCGGAGAAAACCCAGGACCCGGGCGCGGGACCGAAAGCACAAGCAGGCAAGCAAGAGAAGGAAACAAGCAGACAGACAGGAGCCGGTATGGGCGAGGGAGAGAGGGAGAGAGAGACAGGACCAGTTCAGCAGAGCAGGAACAGGGATCGGCGGTGCCGTAGGGTCTTCTTGTCCTTGGAAGGCGGAGTCTTGGTGGTGGTTGTGTCCTTGGGGGTCTTGCTAGTTGTTGTGTCTTTGGACCGCGCGGGGCTTTTCTGGAGGAGTCATGCGGACGGTGCCGGCACGGGGACGACCACGGGAGCCTTGGTTGGGGGCACGGCGGCAGCGGTAGCGGCCTTGGCGGCGGAGATGCCGCTGTACTTGTTGATGAAGTCGAAGATCTCGTTGTGCCAGACGAGCGAGTTCTCGGGGTTAAGGACCCACTGTGTTTGGTGTTAGTTATCTCTGATCTCGGTATCCACACCGGCACACGGGGACAAGCAAACCGGGGGGCGGACACTGAAAAAGCAAAAAAAGGGGGGGAGGGGAAAGGAGATACGTACGTGGTTTTCGTCAGGGAAGTTGACGAACTTGCTCGGAACCCCCCGCATCTGCAGCGCGTTGAACATGGCCAGGCCCTCGGTGACCGGCAGGCGGAAGTCCAGGTCGCTGTGGATGACCAGCATCGGCGTCTTCCACTCGGTCACCCGCTGCGCCGGGTCCCACGCATCGAGGATGTCGCGCCGCTCCCACAGCGGGCCGCCGAACTCGCGGATCGGGAAGAAGAGCTCCTCGGTCGACCAGAAGTTGTACGTCGAGAACACGCCGTCGTGGCACACGAGGGCTTTGAATTTGCGGCCGAGCGGGTTGCCCTGGATCCAGTCTGTAGATAGGGGGGAAGTGAGGGTTGTGGTTAGAAAGGCCGCCAGAGTGTATTACAATTGGAAAGAAAAGGAGACAAGAAAAAGCTTACTGATCATGTATCCACCGTACGAAGCTCCCGCCGCAATGCCGTTCTCAACGTCAACATACGGCATGTTCTTGCTGATATGGTCCCAGCACTTCTCCAGATCGACATATGGCCGCCCGCCCCACTGGTTCTGGATGCGGTCCTGGAAGTCCTGGCCGTATCCCGACGAGCCGGTGGGATTGGGAAGGACCACCACGTAGCCCTGCTCGGCCCACACGGCCGGGTTCCACCGCGTGCTCCAGCCGTCGCTCCAGGCGCCCTGCGGCCCGCCATGGATCAGGAAGGCCAGCGGGTACTTGCGCGACTCGTCAAAGTCCGACGGCTTGACCACGAGCGCGTGCACGTCGCGGTCCTCGGCCCCCTTGAACCAGAACTCGCCGAACTGGCGTTCCTTGGAGAGCCCGAATGCGCGGCCGTCGTGACTGGCCGAGAGCAGTAGGCGCGGCGCGGCCACGGCGCCCTCGCCGGTGGTGGTGGTGGTGGCGGTAGGGTCGACGACGATGAAGCGCGCGCTGTCGACCACCGAGCTGGCGGTGACCAGCAGATTGGACGCGCCGAGGGGCGTGAAGGAGCCGACGCTTCCGTCGTTGAAGATGGGCTCGGGCAGCGCGGTGGCGCTAGCGGGCGACGCTGGCAGCTTCCACAGCACGACGCGGCCGTGCGACCCGGCGGTCACAAACAGCTCGGTGCCGTCGGCGCTCCACACGAAGGTATCCGGACTGGCATCCCATGAGCCGATGCCGTCATCGGTAGCGTAGAACTCGTGCACGGTGGCCACGTCAGCCACATCGGGCACTAAGAGCATGTGCACCTTGTCCGACTCGTACTGCCAGTCGCGCATGCGGCCGAACACCAACTGCTTGCCGTCGGGCGAGAAGGCGGGCGAGATGGAGTAGCCCTTGAACCCGGGCGGCGTGGCCACCAGGGCCGGCTTGGGCGGGGTGGTGGTGGCAAACGAGTCGAGCGCGACGATGTACAGGTCGGTCTTGGTGTACATGGCGGGGTCGAGCTCGGGGTCCTTGGCGACGAAGGCGAGGCCGGACGCGCTGATGTCGAAGTCCTGCGGGCTGGCGCTGAACGGCGTCGGGCACTCCAAGCCGGAGCCGGCGAGCGCGTTGGTCAGCCCAGAGGCATGCAGAGCGAACTTGCCGCCGCCAGCGGGCGTGATCAGGCCGTAGAACAGCGCGTTGGTGTTCTTGGTCATCCACGTGTCCCAGTGGCGCGTGTAGTTCTTGGTGTAGGTGCGCACCGACGAGTGCGGCTTGTCCTTGCTGGGCACGTAGATCTCGCCGGACGGCGTCACGGGGGCTGTGCATGCGAATGCAACATCTCCGTTGGCCAGCACCTTGATCTTGACGTTCTCGAGCTCGCCTTTGAGAGATGCGAATGAGTAGCGGGAGCTGCATTGGAGGGGTTTGGGGTTAGCACGTGAGGGGTAGTCTCGGGTCCGGTTCCTCGAAACTGGGAGAAACAGTACCTAGGATCTTCGATGTTCAGAATCTCCAGGGTGGTGTTGCCCTCGCTGGAGGCCAGAAGAAGCAGCTCCTTGTCACTGATCCAGTTCGGCTCCCGGAGGTCGGTGCCGGTGAATACAGTGACAACAGCGGTGGTTTCGACATCGAGGACCTGAATCTCGGAAACCTTGCTGTGGGATTGGAACGAATAGGTGGTGGTCTGATTTCAAACACGATTGGTCGGTTAGATGGATCGACTTTGGGTAGTAGTCCGTCTGATACAGTCAGCCTACCTTAAAGAAGATCTTGGATCCGGAGCTGTTGGGGACTCCGGCCGATCGGCGCGGAGCCGACAGGAGGATCTCCGGAGTGAGCTTGGGAGGCTTGATGGTCATGATTGGAAGGAGGGTGGGAGTGAGTGACCGTTACGATTCAGTCCCCAACTGAGCAAGGAAGAAAAAGCGAGGAATTCCTGGGTGTTAGTGAATGAAAGTTGACCGAGATCGGAGAGGGCAAGGATGGTAGAAAGAAAAAAAAAAGCACACCCGGCAATCGAACAAGAAACAAGGTCAAGATGCCACGGCCACTATATATACTGGGTTCGAGCGGAAATTGGCTGCTATGAAGGGAGTGACGGATCTCACTACCGGAGCTCGGCTGTTGCTGGTGTCCTCCGACTATTTATGGAAGGCGAATGTCATCAAAAGGTTGATCTTGACAGATCTCAAGATCGGGGGGCACGGAAAAAGACAAGAACACTGCAGTTGCAATACAATTAAAGAGATGAAGTTGGAGATTGAGCAAAAGGGCGAAAGAGGGAAGCGAGCCAGATTAGATGATGGATATACGTCCGTCTAGATGCATAACCCGGATAAGCCAATAACCCCGATTCAAAGGGCCTCCTCGATACAGAACTATTCACGTTTATAAGAATAAAATGTAGCCCCCACCCCGATACAGAAAGAAGGAAGGAAGCACGCCATGGCACTGCACCACGGCAACGATGGCCGAAGGAAGGAGCAGAGGAAAGAGAAACACGACTCCGGGACCGGTGGCTTTCAAGGTTCTCGCGATGATGGAATGAATGTAACTTACGTATAGTATAATAGCTGCAATGCAGTGCGAGGCGAGCAATACCTGGTCCGGCCAAAAGAAAACAAGAAGAATAACAATAAACCACAGCGAGCAGTAAGAGTTACTTCTCAGAAAGAAAGTGCTCCTCAAGCGCTTAACAGGGTCGTGTTGAAGGTAAGGACCTTCTGGTTCAGGCAATTTTTCCTAAATGTCGAGACCTTTGGACATTGTCCACAAGGCGGAAGAAGTCTTGGGAGAAAGAAAAGGCAAAAAGACGGACAGAGAGAAGAGGGGTGGCAAGGAACCAGCAAGTAAAATGGCACGGTTCATGCTGCAGCTTCTCCACATGCCTTGGAAGCACTTTGGAAGCCCCCCAAAAGAATACCAAAGTCCGGGCCAAGGTCCGAGTCTTTGAAAAAGGGCCCCTACAACAAACCTTTTGGAGCTTTTGCTGGGCGGTCCTTCTGGGCTGACTGGCCGGTGCTTTCTTGTTATTGTTGTTGCCAATATCCCAAAAATCCTGGGCTTCGAGGCACGGAATGGCTCTCTGCTGGGAACTTTGAAGATTTTATCTTTCCAGTGTGGCGGGAACGCAATGGCCTGGCTCATGGATGCGGGGAGGAAGAAAGAGGCGAGGCAGACCAAAAGGTCGAGGAATCAAAAAGTAAAATGAAGGTCAAAGGTGCCTTGCAGATTCTGATCTGAGCTCAAAACTCCTTCGGTCCAGGGAATATCCAACCCTAAATCGACTAAAGCATGGGTGTATTGATAAGTTCACCGTCGCGCGATCTAGATGAGTGAGTGCTGGGTGCGAATCTTTGAAAGAGAAAAAGGACGGGCAGATGAGAAGGGAGAGGAGAGAGACACATCAACGGAGCCAGGAGAGGATGAAGTTGGTGTACAGCCATAGTGGGGCCGGACGCTTGCTTCTGCGTTGGCGAGTTGGCGTTTCACTAGGGTTATCAGAAGATTCCGAGGTAGCTTTATGTGTTGTTGAGGATGCAACTGATCCCGGCCATGCACACGACCTAAACCTCTCAGAGAACACCACGGACACAGAAGTGAACACGCCTACATGTGATAACTTTGAGGAAGACCCAGTCTTGCCTTTTCTAAGCAGACCAATCCACGAATAAATCTGCCGGCCAAAACGACTGATGCGTTTTTCTGGTGGAGGATCAGGACCGATTTTTCAACAAACGTGCTGGCGAACGTGTGCCAGACCTGTTGTTCCACAGGCGTCGTTCTCAACGGCCGGGGGAAGTATGGATCGTTAAGCTTGAAGGCCTCAAGACACATCCCAACCCCACGGGCGTTGAGCGGGATTGTCCGAACCTGGTTGAAGTCCAACACCCAGAGTTGGATCGTCCCCTGGCGAAGGCCTTCCGCTATGCTGGGCTGCTCGGACGGCCCTGCGGAATGGGCTGTGGCGGCGTCGGTGGCCGAGCTCCCGAGGGCAAACTCAACATCCCGGGCATCCGTCTCGGCCGCCCAGTAGAGGACCGCGAGCGCCTCGGCCATCTTAGCGGCCAGCGCGTTGACATCAACCCGGAGATCAACGAGTTGGTTGAGATGCAGTTTGAAATTCCGCAGGGAGAAAAACCGACTGATGAACTTCTGCCGATTGGATCCAAGGTACACCCGTGCCAGACAATCCTGGTTGGCCGGGTCCTGGAGTGCTGAGGCTCTGACGGCTTCAGGGCAAAAGGTCTGGACTAGGCCAACCCTGATGGGCTCGGGAAGCGCGGGGATGCGTTCGGCGAAAAGCAGATGGACCGGCATATTACAGCTTTGCGAGATCGTGCTAGCAACATCCCTATTTCTCATCAGGTACTTGGGAGGGCGGCGCTCGAACCCTAGGCACTGAGGGACCCGGACTTGGCTGACCGGGCATTCTGAGAAGGAGTGGTATATTCGCGTATGCATTAGAAAGTCGTTATGGAGCTGGTCGTCATCTGTCTTGGATGCCTTGATCGCGACCGATGTGCCATGGACAGCGAATACAGCACCACATGCGCCCGCACCGATTTTCCGACATGTGTGGCCTGTCTCAGTGTGCGCTTCGTCGTCTCGGTTGGAGTCATTAGCTGGGATGACTGCCTCCGGGGATAGCATTTTGCCGGGCTCAACTTCGGACTGACAGAGGATTGGATTCCCAAGGAGGAGCACTAGCTCTAGAGTCGAGTGTTGAGATGACATGGTCAGCGCAGGCGCAGGCATAGTTATACAGTTTGGCGGTCAAGATGCTTGACTTCTAGTAGTTTGTCTGATGGTGATGATGGTGATGCTAGTGATACCAAAGAAATGGGAAGATTTGCGGAGATAATCTTAGAGAAGTGGAAAGCTATTTGTCTATACTAATCTATATATTGGCAATCTCTGGATCAAGAGCAAACACCAGAAACCACGAGGTGGAAGACATCAATCAGAAGGCAATTACCACGAACACACAAAGGAGACAGGAAGAGGACAAGCCAGGGTCTAACCCTGCTTTTAAACACGAACATTAGGGTTATAAAACATTAGGGTTTCTTATATCAGCCACACTCTAGCCACAACAAATCTTGATAAATCCGCCACAGAGTCAACACTTTGGTCACTAGACTTGAACTTTGTGAGCACATGCGATAATCTCCAACAATCACGAAGCACAACTTCATACTCTCATCACCACGACGACGATTTCCATCAGATAAAAACCCTCTCTCTGCACACGAGCAGCGACCTTCACCACGCACCGGGCCCCTCGCACACCGACGCGCCCTCACGAAACGTCACTGGAAGCGAAAGAAAGAAAAAAGTCATGTCCTCAATGCTCCCCGGCGCGCCGCCGGGCGCGCTGCCGACGCTGCAGGAGTACAAGCGCGAGCAGGCGCGGCTGCGCGACATGACGGAGAAGCAGCGGCACTTGATAAAGCGGCTGGCGCAGGTCGAGGAGATGATAGCGCAGAAGGAGTCGGCGTACCTCGAGGCGACGCCGAACGGCAACATCATCACCGGGTTCGATAACTACATCAAGGGCGTCAGCGGCGCCGCGGCGCAGCGGCGGCGGCTCGGGGCCAACGAGGCCAACCGGGTGTTCTCGCGCTCGTCGACGTCGTACCGCGTCACGCCAGCGGTATGCTTTTTTTCTTTTGGCTCTCCTGTTGGGGTTGGGGTTGTGTGGACGCGCTTTTTCTTTGCCATGTTTTTTTTCCAATTCTCGTACGCTTGCTAACTGTATGCCTTCTACCCACAACAGGACGCAGCTACCCCCGCCGCGTCAGCCTCGGGCGCCCCGACGCCGGTGTCGACCAGCTTCCGCGACGTCCCGGCTGCTGCGGCGACGCCGACGACAGCAACGCCGACGGCCGCGGCGCCAACGGGCGGACGGCCCGGCAAACGCAAGAAGCTGCACCAGCCGGCGGACGACGACAGCGAGGCCGATCACCAGTTCACCACGGCGTCGAAGAAGCGGACGGCGTTTGGCGCTGGGCGCAAGTAGGGCGTGGTTTTTTTGTGGCTTTCAAGAATCGGGGAGACGTGTGTCCATACGAGCTCCGGGTGGAGGACGGGTCTCATGACTTGGCGGAGACTCTTTCACTGCAGAAGTGGGGTGTTCCGACGAAGAAATACGGCAGAGTGTCTCTCGCCTGAGCCGAACCATTCACATTCTCCGGGAGCATTTTCTCTTTTCTTTTTCTTCTTTTCGTATTGACAACTGGGAACTGGGCGGGACCGGCGTATATGGGGGGAACATCGGGGTACCAACGGCGCATCATGGCTTTGCTCTTTCTCATTTTTATGACATGTTCAATATGACACCTTTTTATCATCCGAGGGTCCGTACCCGCCACGTCTACGACAGCTGTCCGCCCGCTGCTGTGAGTGGTGGGCGGGGGGGTGCGGTATCGGGGATGTTTGCTCAGCGCGACACCGTCAGACTGGGTATCACGGAATCTCTTTTTGTTGAGTGTTACACGACATCCAATGGCCCGTGTCCGATCCAGCGCCGGTATTGCCATCCCCTATCTAGGTTCTCTATCCGGACACATCCTCCTGCGCTGTGATAGGCCGAACCACTCCGGCGGCATCCGTGGGTCTCCCTACTGATACGGGCCCGTCCGGACGTTCGTGGCCACGAAAAGCAAGACACACAGAGTGGAGAATGAGGCTCCGTGGCCGTGCATGATGCAGAGACATGCGTCAAGCTAGGGAATGACGGCTTGTTCGAGGAGGGGTGGGGGACATACCCGGCTGCGACTTTTGGATTGTGTGCTGCTGGGTGACGGAAATCGGATACGGTGGACTTATGCTGGGCGTTGGTTCCAATGATGTGTGTTTGTGCCTTAATATCGCCATTCTTGTCGTCTCTGGGCCGTCCAACGCACCCAAACAGATCCGTTGCCGGCTAGCGGATGTTTTGGGGGCGTCTAAGTTGGTATCACGCATTCCGAACTTCCAGATCCGCGCCACAACCATAGAACACATGCTATTACATAGAGTCTTAGTGCAGGTATTTTACCCAAGAGAATTGAAATTATGTGTATGGGGGGCTTTTATTCTTATTTTTGGGGTAAACGATAGATTGTAGATCGGGCGCCCCACGCCGTCGTCGCGGATCACAGTTCGCGGGATGTGAAAATAAGGGGGTGGGGGGTCCTGGAGGAAGTTGGATCCGGGGCCGGGAAATGAGAGCAGGGACTTGGCTCTTCGGAGCCAAAAATAGCGGTCACCGAGAAGAGTGAGTCTAGGGGGGTTTACAGAGAACCCCAAACGGAATCAAACGGTGGTGATCAGAGGAGGATACGTGCACATGATTGCAGATCCGGAAGAAGTCGTGGGAGCAGGTGGGACTTGGGGAGGGCGAGAGAGGTTTGAGTACTGTGGCAATGGGAAGAACGGAAAGCCACCGGCGCAAAAGACTAGGAAGACTAGAAAAGTACTCGAACGATACCAAACCAAAAAGAAACAGCTGGCCCGGGACCGGCTCGACACGCCATCATTGCGAGAAGTGCCGCCATCTCGACGGTTCTAAAGGATACATGCAACATGGAACAAAGGGGCCTTAGTCTTGTGCTTTTTGACGCCGGCGCCAGGCGTTGAAGTAGCGCCAGGGGAGAATAATAAGGGGGAAGAGCCGGCCTTCAATTTTTTCACTCTTGACTTTTTTTTTTGTCTTTTTCAAAGTGAGGCAAAAAAAGAATCCCAAAAAACCGCTTCATCTGTAAATGTCTCTTCCATCCAGAGGAAAGAAGTGTGGGTGGCGGAGGATGCATGTGCCTTCAATACAACGTCTCGGTTAGGACCATCCAGCATATAAAAAAAGATCCTCCCTCCTATCCCCCCCCACATTGTCTGCCGGGAACCACCGCCCCGAAGGTCCGATTGGATCCCTGCATATACATCCTGGAGAGTGAGGCAGAGAGAGAGACAGAGATAGAGAACGAGACTTATCGGAGCAAGATAGCGACGCCTTAAAAAACTGGGTGTTTTATACTACATTAGCCAGAGTTGGTGTAAGTGGGCTCACAGGAGAGGGAAAAGAGGGTCTAACCGCTGCCAACTGTTTGGTGAAGCATTCCCTCTCTCTAATCTCTAGGTCTTAAAAGGTTCTCCCGACCGGGCCCCCGTTGGGAATCGGCGTTGGGGTGTTTGTTGGTCTGGGAGGTTATATTAGTGTGCGTGTCCCCTCCCCCTTCTCGATTTTGTCTCTTCTACTTCGTTTCTAGGTTATATACTCTCTTGTCTTCGTTCTTATCCTCGACTCTCGCTCTTCATCCTACATCCCACCGACATACTCTCCCTTGACCAGACTTCACCTCACTTACACACCTTCTCTCTTCTCTCAGTCTGAATCTTCGCTCTCTCCACCACTTATCACCCACATACACGCACATTCTCTCTCCGACTTCACACTTACACCCACAATGGCCACCGCCGCCGTGGCCTCGTCCGCCGTCCTCTCCACCACCACCACACCGGCATCTACACCCACATCCACCACCCGCCACATCGTCAACTCGCCATACACCGCCGCGCCGCACCTGCTGGACCTGCACACCCTCGACCACGAGTGCACGCTGGTCGCCCTGGCCCTGCAGCTCTTCGACTGCACCCGCGACGACTACGCCCAGGCCGCCTACGCCGACTCGTTCAACTGGCCGGCCGTCGGCGCCGAGCTGGCCCGCCTTGCCCGCCGGCCCGGCCAGCCCGTGTTCCGCCAGGCCGAGTTCTACATCGTGGCGTTCCGCTCGCAGATTCCCCCGACGACGGTGTACGCTGACCTTGGTGTGCTGGACGAGGCGGCGCATGCGGAGGCTACGGCGAGTGGAGGGTTTCTCAAGTAAGTGTTTGTTGGGCATTAAGAGAAGTGTTCTTTTTTTTCTCTTTAGCTTTTCTGTTCAAGCGAGCAATCTCTTTCCTATTTTTTTTTTAATCTTGGAAGGGAATTTAGTATCAGATGGGTGAACGGAAAATGAGGGACTAAGAAAGGGCAAATCGGGGGAGTGGAGAGTCTCCTGGAAAATGTCTTTTTCCGGCCTCATCATCCTGTTTGGCCCTACGTTTCATTTTTCGGACACCGCCGCAGCTCTCTCTTTTTTCTTTTCTGTTTCCATACTAACTCAAAGTTCCTTTCTTCTGCAGGTATTGGTACGGCCACCCTGACTCCGAAGGCCGGAACCTGGCTACGTGTGTGTGGCGGTCAAAGCCGGATGCCAGCAAAGCCAGCTCGGGGCCTGCGCACTACGCAGCAGCGTCGGTGGCGAGGGAAATGTACTCGTTCTGGCGCATTGAGAGATACAAGTTGACGGTGCATCATGGCGCGCAAACTTGGGATATTGCGCCATGGAGCTGAGCCGGGGCTTGGAACGAGGAAACACAAATGCTAATGGCACAAACAAAGGACGAGCAATGAAGAAAGAGCGGGAAGGGGGGTGGATGGAAGGAGAGTCTGGGAGAGCCGAGATCGGGTATGTGCAGACGGGGCAGCTTTCTGGATCTGGGATTTTCTCTCACCGAATTTGATTTGGGTGTCCTGTTTTGGATTATAAACGGCGATAATAGGATACACCACCGGAGGTGGATCGGAGGAATAACAATATTAGAAAATGCACCATGAAATATTGTCACCCGAAACGAGCATGAGCAATCAGTAAAAGTTCAAGAGGGTGTGAGTGGGCAAGCTAGATACGCAAGATGCAAGTCACACAAGCGTAAGAGAGGAGAGAAAAAGGGCCAAATATGCAGGCTTATCAGGGAAAAGAAAGATACGACGAAAAGCGAGGGACGAAAAAGAGGAAAACCGAGTCTAGAAAGAGAGGCACATCTATGGCCGTCGATACCCAGATGCCGCATGAAGTGGACACCCAGCGTAACACGACAGCTCCGAGAGGGTTTTTTTTTTTCATGGCCCATGCAAGAGATACGAGAGAGGCAGAGGGAGGGAACAGAAAAATGACTTGTGATGGCATTGGACGGGTGAAAGGGAGGGTGTGGATGAATGGAGCAGCTTTGAAGGGCTTTTGAAGAGCGGGGAGTATCGGCTTTGGTCCATCCCAGACGAGCCTTGTGTCTGGATTTCTCTGGTTGGAAATCGACGGTCTGCTTGTTGGTCTGCGTGGAAAGGAGAATCGGGGGTTGACGACTCTCTAACGACAGCCAACTTTGGTCTGTAGATAGTACTAGAGTGAATGAAGTCAATGATGGCAGCTGTACTTTATACTAGGAAGGCTCGGCAAGATATCGTGGGAGAAGGGGCGGAGAGGAGCAAGCATAATCGGCGAGATATAACGGAGGGGAGGATTCACATGAATCTGGCGGTCTCCAACTTCACAAGCCAGCCAGCCAGCCAGTCATCGTCAAGGATCTAGGCGCTCTGAGAAGAAGCAAGACGCACAACCGAAGCGACGAAAGGAGGAAGAGAGAAAAATATTCAGGTGTGGGTGACATCGCTTCAGATTCACACAATGGCACAATCTTCTTCCCCCTCTTGGTTCTCTTCCGGTGTGTTCTGGGTAGTTGTCCTCCTCCACTATCTCGCGTTGTTTGTTGGTTGGACACGGTCGAATTTGCTCACAGGGTGTGTGATATATCTCGCGTTCTCCGTCAGCTGCCGAGTGTCATACGTAGTATTCCACGGTGTCTTGAGGGACGCACGTGCGGGCTCTTTTGCCCTTTCAGGAGGTTGCCGGCCCAGTGGCTGAACGGCGGGGACCAAGTGACAATAATGATAATGCAAAGGCGTGATAGGAATAGGGCGAGGGAGAGGCCGAGAGCGGGGCCATGATGCGAAAGGGCAAAGCCAGGGTGGACGCGAGAATGTGAGAGGAGCGAGTGTGAGGCGAGATAGGTAAGTCCGCATGTAATGTACATACAGTTCAGTTTGGACAGTGTGTTTAATGGTACTTCCAGAGCTTGCTGGGTGGAGTATTAGAAGAGATACTTGGAAGAGGGGAAGGGGGGCGTGTTTATAAGAATGAAACGAGAATGGAAGAAAGACGAAAGATAAGGCGAAGCCCTTTTTGAGTTCGACCCAATCAGTGGCTGTCACTCGAAGCTGTCACTGGCAAGAAAACCACAGGCGCAAACACATGCGAATAGCTTCACTGGGCACGACACACACGTCAAAGCCCGGAGAATTCAAGCCGCAGAGAATAAAAAGAAGATGTCGAGAAAATTAATTCACCAGCCAAACAGAGCCAATTCCAGACAAGGCCTCAGCCCTGCCAACAAGATGTCGTTGAATTTAAACTGGTCAGTTGTGACAAAGGGCGTGGGGGTTTCGAGTGGGATGGGGATGGGAGAGCAAGGGAGAAAAAAAAATATGGGATGAGCATATCATCAACATGGAAGAGCGTAGAATGAGAGGATTTGGGAAATGCCACCAAAAATGGCGAACGCGGGCAAAATGTTACGAGATTGTTGGGCCAGAAAAACGTCCAGCAAGACGAGGCAAAGGGTAAATGCTGGAAAATGGCATAGTGTGAATTCGACCGTGCGAGACAGATAGCCACACTGTACATGCTTATGCCCTGAGGAATAGGGCCAAAACTGTGCACACAGACGTTTGTTGTTTCTGCCGCCCCTCCAAACGCAAAACCTTGGACTCACCGCCCACACACACAAAATCGAAAATCTCATACAAAAAATTGCTGGTGGGAGGAAAGCGCCAGCCAGGGGAGTGAATCAGACTGCACAACAAAAAAAAATCATCACGGCTTTCCTTGTGTCGAATTTTCCTGCTTGGCCCCGCTTCACGATCTCTGCATTCCGAACACTCTCCCAGACCTACCGTCATTTTTTCGAATTCTTCGCCTCTCGACTCCCTCACGCAACCTCACTTCTTCTTTTCTTCCCGATATTTTCGACGTCCCGATATTTCGTCGACGCCGTGAACTCCGTCCGTACCGAAAGAATACCCCTCCTTTGACGATCTCCCTCCCCTCCGTCCCTAATCACTCACAAAGTCGCCATCATGGTTGACTCGAAGTCGTCCGCCCGGACGGTGCAGGTTGAAGCCCTGGTATGTCGATGTCTCCAGCCACCTCCCAGGACCCAAGGTCCCGGCTTAACTAACCTCCCAGTTTTGTCTGTGGGATGAATAGGTTGTCATGAAGATCGCGAAGCACTGCTCGTCCGCCTTCCCGACCGCCGTGACCGGTTCGCTCGTCGGCCTCGACACCACGACCCAGCTCGAAGTCACCAACGCCTTTCCGTTCCCCACGCTGGAGAGCTCGAACTCCGACTCGCACAACAGCGACGCCTCGGCGCTGGCCATGGCGGCGCCGCGCCAAAAGTCCATCATCGCCTACCAGGCCGAGATGATCCGCCACCTGACCGACGTCAACATCGACGCGAACAACGTCGGCTGGTACACCGGCGCCACCATGGGCAGCTTCCTGAGCCTGGCCTTCGTCGAGAACATGTACCACTACCAGAAGGAGAACGAGAACGCCGTCGTTCTGGTGCATGACGTGAGCAAGAGCTCGCAGGGCGCCCTCAGCCTGCGCGCCTTCAAGCTGTCGCCGACCTTCACCGTTGCCTTCAAGGAGGGCAAGTTCACTACCGAGAAGTATGCGTTCTTCCCTCCCCGTCCTTTTGTTTGATATCGAACTTACACACTGACATCATTTGTTTTCTCTCTCTCTCTCCCAAACAGCATCCAAAAGTCCAAGCTCTCGTTCAAGGACATCCTCGTCGAGCTCCCCGTGGTGGTGCACAACTCGCACCTCCTGACGTCGTTCCTGCACCAGGTGCCGACGCCGCCGACGGGCGTGGATGACGAGCCGGAGGCGCCGCAGTCGCTGGCCGACATTGAGGAGAGCCGCATCGTGATGCCGCTGTACCCGTCGATCGACAACCTGGACGTGTCGATCGACCCGTTCCTGGAGAAGACGTGCGACCTGCTGCTGGAGAGCATCGAGGCGCACCACACCGACCTGAACAACTTCCAGTTCTACCAGCGCCAGCTGGCGCGCGAGCAGACCAAGATCTCGACGTGGCAGGCGAAGCGCAAGTCGGAGAACGCGGCGCGCGTGGCGGCCAAGCAGCAGCCGCTGTCGGAGGACGATTGGAAGGAGCTGTTCAAGCTGCCGCAGGAGCCCAGCCGGCTCGAGGGCATGCTCAACGCCAAGCAGGTCGAGCAGTACTCCAAGCAGGTCGATGTGTTCGCCGCCAACATCAGCGCGAAGATGTTTGCTGTGCGGGATAACCTGCTGCCCAAGAGTGCTGCGTGAGCTTGTTTCCCCCGGCTTGTCTCCCTCCTCTTTTCCTAAAAACCACCACACATGCTACACACACACACACTTACTCACACACTTACTCACACACTCACACACTCACACACTTTCCGCCTCTGGGGGTCTCCTGGTCGATGATTTCGGAGTCCGGGGTTGCACTTCTTGTGATACCCCAGAGCAACATGTCTCTGGGACAGCGAGCATGGACGCCGGGGCTGGACCCGAATACGAGCCAAATGACATGCCTGTTCCCCCCGGTCTCGATTAACATCCCTCGCTTCTTTTTCCACTCTCTTGTAATCTCCCATGATAAAAACAAAATGGCGGGGTGTTCTTTCTAGGGCCCGACTTGGGGCATTATCTTTCGGTGTTTTTGTTTCTATGGGACGGAGGACAGCGACAAGGAAATTCTAGAAGGGGATTCTAGAAGGGAAGGACCCAACGGGACATGACAACGAAAGAGAGAGAGACAGCGGGTGGCAAGAAGTGTAATGATTTCCCCTTTTTTTCGTCTTTTTTTTCCTTCCTTTTCTCGCGGAGTCTTGGATGGACGACGGAACCCTTGTTTTTATTCTGGGCTTTCTTCCGTTCATGCTGTTGCATCTGGGACTGGCGTTTTACGGAGTGCGTTCGTTCTATCTAGTTTTTTTCCCTCATTGCTGGTATGAATATAATACAGCTGCCAGAAATTACTCAACATTCTTTACTCTTTCCCCGTGAATTATATCGTAGATGGATGTCTAAAGGTGAATAGCGGGTTGTTGCCACAGAGAGCAAGCAAACCCAAGCCGCGAGCCGCTGTAGACCGTAGATAGGCGGGAAAGATCAAGCGTGGGACGGAGATCGGTGGTTTTGCCTGACTGGGGCATAGGGCATCCCTTCCCGTCCACCATCGGCTCTAGGTGTAAGACATTGGCAAAGGAGAAAAAACAGAAGAATTTTCTTGCTTTTCGCCAGTGGACCGACCATCTGCCGAGTAATACCAAAAAGGAAGAAAAAAGAAGGAAAAAAGCCCCCCGAGGGGCGGTATCCAGAAATAGAGGGTTTGGTCTAGGCGGGTACCCTGTGGGAAAGTGACCTGGGCGGGACAGTGGGATGGGATGAGATGAAGGGAAAAGAGAAAACTGGTCGGCGGGTGGTTGGTCAGCCAGGCCAATATGGACATGACCTGAACTCGTAGACAGCATTGGACAACAGATGTCCGGTACGGGAACACGGATGTGTACCTAACCCTGCTTTTTGTCCGGCCATTAAGGTGCCGACAGGTGGCCAGCTATGAAGCGGGCAGGCATGCGTATGTGCAGTACTGTACTGTAGACGCAGAAGTGACACTTCGTTTTCTTGTTCGGGATGGCCGCCCTGCCCACTGATTGAAAACAGAAGGGACGGAAGAGGGTGAAGGGAATAAATCCAGACAGAATTGCCCCTCCATTGACATCCCTGGAGCCCCGGTTTTGGGTGTGGATGCTTGGTTGTTGGGGGAAGATTTTCGTCGTGGAGGGGTTATTGAGGGCCAGGGGACTCGTGGTATCGTGAATAAGGCATTGGGTCAGCTGATAAGGCCGGTTTCTGTGCTTCTGGAGTGAGTTGTTGAGAGCTGTTGGCTCTAGCATGTGGTCTCCTATTCATTCATGGTCCAGTACTGCATGTACACATACGAGGAAGAGGTAGTGAAAGCACGGGCGAGAGCTGAGCAAGCACATGGGAAAAAGAAAAAGGCTGGGCCGTGGTGGTGGACTTCACCGGACTGTGGCTACAGCGACAACAGCTGCATAACCCCGCGAGGTCCATCCATAGATATGCAGTATACAGAAAAACCTCCCCTTATTTCGCCGCTCACCGCTCCGACGGAAGCAGAGGGGAAGCGAGCAAGACATCTGTATACCAACCAGTACTGTACAGACAGACAATCCCCACGCCCTGATACTATGTTTTCCCTCTCACTTTCCTCGTCTCTGGGGCCGTGACTTTCAATTCCCTGAAGCCAAAGTCTGTCTGTGTATAGTACGTGTAGACTCGGCCCAAATCAGTGGTCGGACGCAGCCACATGGACGAAGCCGAAGTCAATGAATGGACGGACAAGATTGTGGGAGTGGGACCAAGATCACATCGTCGCAGGTACTTTTACCCCGCGGCTGCCATAGCAAAGCTACTTCTGAGGCTGGAATTCCCCATCCCGGCCTAACAAACTTTTTCTCTCTTCTTCGTGTGCCTGGCTCTTTCCCTGTTTTTTTTCACCCCACCTTCTCATTTTTTTCCTGGCCAGCTCTTTCCTCTACCGCCATTTGTTTTGTCCTCCGAAAGCTGTATCCAAAATTAATTGGATTCCGTTTCTGTGTTTTTTTCTCCTGCTCTTTCCTTCCCCTCCTCTTAACCTGTTCTTCGTCTTCCTCTTTTTTTTTTCCTCTTCTTTCTTCCTTTTTTTCTTCTCCTTCTTTATATCTCTCCTCCCCTCCCCCCGTCCTTTCATCCCACCCCAAACAAACACTTCTCCTCCTCACATCTCGTGATTCTTTCTTTTCCTCCCTCCTTTTTCATAACCTCGTATCCTTTTTTTTTCCTCCCTCGAAAAATCCCCCACCTTCCAAAATGGCCGCCCCTGCCAACAAGTTCAAGGTCGCTGACCTTTCCCTCGCCGCCTTCGGCCGCAAGGAGATCGAGCTCGCCGAGAACGAGATGCCCGGTCTGATGGCTACCCGTGTCAAGTACGCCAACGACCAGCCGCTCAAGGGTGCCCGCATTGCCGGCTGCCTGCACATGACCATCCAGACCGCCGTGCTGATCGAGACCCTGGTGGCTCTCGGCGCCGAGGTCACCTGGACCTCGTGCAACATCTTCAGCACCCAGGACCACGCCGCCGCTGCCATTGCCGCTGTCGGCGTGCCCGTGTTCGCCTGGAAGGGCGAGACCGAGGAGGAGTACAACTGGTGCCTGGAGCAGCAGCTGGTTGCCTTCAAGGACGGCGCCAAGCTCAACCTCATCCTCGACGACGGCGGTGACCTGACCCACCTTGTCCACGAGAAGTACCCCGAGATGCTGAAGGACTGCTACGGTGTGTCGGAGGAGACCACCACCGGCGTGCACCACCTGTACCGCATGCTGAAGAACGGCGAGCTGCTCGTTCCCTCCATCAACGTCAACGACTCGGTCACCAAGTCCAAGTTCGACAACCTGTACGGTTGCCGCGAGTCGCTGGTGGACGGTATCAAGCGTGCCACCGACGTCATGATTGCCGGCAAGATCGCCGTTGTCGCCGGCTTCGGAGACGTCGGCAAGGGCTGCGCCATGGCCCTGGCCGGCATGGGTGCCCGCGTCCTCGTTACCGAGATCGACCCCATCAACGCCCTCCAGGCTGCCATGGCCGGCTTCCAGGTCACCACCATGGACAAGGCTGCCGCCGTCGGCCAGATCTTCGTCACCACCACCGGATGCCGGGACATTCTCGTTGGCCGCCACTTCGAGGCCATGCCCAACGACGCCATTGTGTGCAACATTGGCCACTTCGACGTTGAGATCGACGTTGCCTGGCTCAAGGCCAACGCTGCCAGCGTGCAGAACATCAAGCCCCAGGTCGACCGCTTCCGGATGAGCAGCGGCCGCCACATCATCCTCCTTGCGGAGGGCCGTCTTGTCAACCTGGGCTGTGCCACTGGCCACTCCTCGTTCGTGATGTCGTGCTCCTTCACCAACCAGGTGCTTGCCCAGATCATGCTGTTCAAGGCCAACGACAAGGCCTTCCAGGAGAAGTACGTCGAGTTCAGCCGCACCGGCAAGCTCGAGGTCGGCGTCTACGTGCTCCCCAAGATCCTCGATGAGGAGGTTGCCAAGCTCCACCTCGACCACGTCAACGTCGAGCTGACCACCCTGACCCCCGTGCAGGCTGAGTACCTCGGCATCCCCCCCGCTGGTCCTTACAAGGCCGAGATCTACCGCTACTAAAGCGTCTCTCCTCAAACCTCTCTATTCCCTGATATGATGTCGTCTTTCTTGCTTTCTTCCGTCTTTCCCCTCCTCTCTAGTCGACATCAGCGCTTCTCCGTTCCATGAAGCGTGGTGGTGGACTCATTGATTGAGTCCCCATGATCTGTACCACTTGATATTCTTTTTTTTTCCTTCGCTTCTCTTCATGTTCTTCTTCCCTTCTTTTCAGTGGTACTTGAATGGGGGTCCTCCCGAGGACGGTGCCTACGGATTGCCATCTCAACAAAAATCCATAGTCCGGGACTACCCCAACCCTTTCTTCTTCTCTCTCCCTCTCAATCTCGGCTTTGCCCATATGAAGGCTTTGTGTCGATAATTCAAAACTTTCTTCAACGAATTCCTTATGTTTTCTACCCCCCCTCACGTTTCTTTTTTTGGTTTCATTTTAACGGTTATCTTTACGGGATTTTCTATCATGTGGTCTTTTTTTCAGGTCAAAATTACTTTCAACAGCAACCTTGAATGATGATGTTGCATTACGGGCAAGTAAAAAAACCTTTGGGTGGATGAAAAAGTCTATGTTTTGGTGCAAGGCTATATATATCCAAAAAGGGAAATAGAATTTCTCCAATTCAACAGGAGATCCCTTAGCAGGTTTTTTTTTTCGTTTGTTTTTTTGAAGGATCTAGTTTATAAGATCTTTCGTGGGATATAAAATACACACTTTTTTTTTCTTCGTGAATCTTGGAGTCTCTTTCGTGGTCTTCACTCAATCTGTGCTTCCTGCTTGCGTGAATATCTGTATGGGTGGATGGATGCTTGTGGGTGCTTGCATGAATCACTGTTTGCCAAAGGCAATCACCGGACATCGCGTTTGCGGGCCGGCATCTGCTGTTCTCACTGATCCAATCGTGAATCACGAGAAGGAGAACGATGAATCACCCAGCCACAGCCCCGACCAGTCAAACCCCAGAGTATATATAAGACCTCCCGTCCCCCCAGATCCATTTCGGCGTCCACCTCCAATACCTCACTCACTCACCATCTATAGAGAAACACCAACACTCCTTCCATTCTGCTCCGCGGTTCGGGGCGCCGCGTATCCCCTCCCCCAGGGGAGCCAGGCTACTGCTGTTCTACAGTGCACGGCGGCATGGGTCGCGGCGGGCAACGGTGCACTTGAAGCAACCCGCGGGGATGTGTGTGGCGGGTGTCCCGGTTGCGGGCTGCGTTAGAAGGCGTCCGCGGCTTGTGCGTCCAGGCCGTCGTGGGGAGTCCGCGGCTCGGTGTATCGTGCGGGGCCCGGGGGCGGCGGCATCTTTTTGGGACGGCGGCCCCGTACTCCGGCATCTCCCGGGGGAGGGGCCACTCGATCGGTTGTACGCGCCCCCGAGCTTGATATCGCGGGCTCCCCTACCGATACTGACAAGGCTGAGCACCTTTGGACGTCGGTCGCCCGTCAAGTCCCTGCTCCGGGCGTTAACATAGCTGTCAGCCAGTTGCAGCGGGTTACTTCAAGCCATGTGAACTTGTTTGCTGGAGTGGGAGTGCATGGCACCGTCCCCCATCCCGTGGCCCCCCCCCCGCTCGCGCACTCGCACTCGTCCTTCTAGAACCTGTCCGTCTCTCCGTCTCAGGCACGCATTTCAAGAACGGGCCTTCACAACCTGCCCCCGCAGCAACCATTTGTCCCGAGGCATTAGCCTGGCGGCCGGGGCGGGTCTGTCCGAAACCGCACACTTTCGCGGCGCCGGCGGCCAGGAGAGAGAACGAGGCGGACCCCGCGCGGGCGGAGGGGGGGCATGCGAGCAATAATGACTTCCCGATCTCACTCTTGGGGTGTTTGGCCCGGCCGCCGGTTGGTGGTGAGGCGCTATACGAACAGTTGCCGTCGTCCGATCTCGGTGTGTGTGGGCGGACATGGCATCGGTGCTAATGGCGGAACGCTTCGCCCGCATGACATGCACGGAGCTTCCCTAAAAAGTCGTCCCCGCCTCTGATTCCCCCTACAATGCGTACGTCAGCCTGTGACACACTGTTTGGAGACACCACTGCTGTCCTTACGAAATACATGTGCCAAGTCCGTGGCTTACGCTTCTGGGAAAAGGGGATACTCTTGCAGACTTCATCACTCGATTTGAAGCTCTGTCCCTTGAAACTGGCATCTCCGGTATCTCCCTGCCTGATGAGATGATGTTGTCTGCTATTAGCGACCCGGTTACTAGACACTACCCGCAACTTCTGCCATGGATCAACCAGGTTTTCCCGGCCGGCGGAATCAAGGCTGTTGCCACGTTTCTGCGACGTGAAGCCGCAGCTTACCAGTACCGGACGCCACCTCTCGGCGGTCCGGAGGGAGTCGCTGGCCTCCCAGCGCGCTTTAGACCACCGGCGCAGTGCCCTTCTCACCGGTACTACTCCTGCGGCAGACTCGGCAGGGGCATGCAGCAGAGAGCGCTAGAGCTACGGCCCTCCCCCCGGAGTCTCCACTCATCCGTCCCCACCCGGGCCCCTCTCTCTCTCTCGCTCTATCTGTGGGGCCAGCTCCCCGGGCACAGCTCGCCAGACCGGGCCACGAGAAACACGCTGCCGCGGCAGCAGCCGGAAGATGGTGGCGAGCCACCGTGGGTGCGTGGGTGTCTCTCTCTCTCTCTCTCTCCGCCGCGGCCGGCCCTCCGGCGTAGATCTACCTGAGACACCCAATCATTTCATCTCCCCCTGCGTTCCGTGGCTTGTGACCTCGTCCGCCTCCTCCGGTGGCAGGGCCCGCACCAGGGAGTTACAGCCAGGTGCTTCCCGCGGGAGTTTCTCATCCGCGGGCCGGGAGAGGCGGCGAGGGGTTGGCGGAAGCCGGACCGGAAACAATACCGTGGAGCTGGGGGGGTTCTCTCCTTGCTATTTTTCCACGGGAGGAGCTCACACGCCGTGCGGGGTTCATGACCGGTGCGGGCCTAGACCGTACAGGGACGCTTATCCGCGCTCGCCGCCGTGGCTTCTTCGCACGTGTTGCCGGTGCGGCTGAGACCCCTAGGACTGCCACGGGGGACTGCCACGTTACAGGAGATGACGGTCCTCCGTCGGTGTCCCCCCCCCCTTCCTAAGTCTCCAGAGACGCAGATACACCAGGCTGTGCTGCTGGTACAAGGACTTGGCTTTTTCGTTGTGGTGCTACCGGCGGTGGGCTTAGGGGGGGAGGGGCTATCGGCTTTCTTCGCGCTTTCGTCCTTCTTTCGATCAGAAGGGTGTCTGGATTGCTGTTGACGCGCGGCTCGATTCACGTTCTCAGCTAGACACTCGGACATAGCCATGATAATAGCGGCCGCGTCGTTAACGTCCTCGTTAGAGTTCTTCAGGATAGAACGAAGGTCCCTGTCGAGCTTGGGATGTCGGGCGGTGATATGGCAGTATGCGCCCGTCGCAGTGAAACTGGTTGGGATCACGAGCCCTTCCAATCGCGGCGGTCTGCCGACTGTATTCGGGAATTTCCGCTTACACCTTGTTTAGAGCTAACTTTGAGGTCACCGGCGAATCAAAAATCAAGAATATCATGGCGATATTCTATTTTCAGACCGAACCGAGAGAGGGAGCGCATCAGATCCTTAACCGTTTGTCTCTGCGGTGCATAAGGTGAGACTGCAGCGAGAGGCACCGCAGAGGCATGCCTGCCCTGTTGAAGTGTTTCGGCGTGAGTGTGTGGGGTTCTCTTCATCTGGAGAGCACGGAACAGCACACGCACCGGCCCTTTGTTGTCTTGTCCGTTCCTCTTTGGACCCCCGGGTCGCCGGCTCTGTCCGGGGACTCGCCGATGTCGGCAGGAGGTCCCAGTACGTGTCTGACGCGAGCCCTGGCTTCCGGCTTTCGGCTTTGCTTAGCTTTGCTAGATACGTTCGATACGCACCCCGCCACTCTCTGATTTCTTTGGGGGGGTCGGTCCGGGGGTGGCGGATTGGAAGAGCACATATGTTGTCCAGAGATCCGGGATACTCGGGGCCCCAACCGAGTCGAATTTCGGGATTTTGCACTGCCGCTGGGAAGAAGCGGAAGTCTATATCCGGGGGCGACGACGCCCGCATCCCGGTGTCCGGCCATGTCTAACCGACCTGACCCAACTTGGGGCGCGCCGCGGCCCCCGGCCCAACCAAGCCGACTTTGGGGGTTTTTTTCATTGCCTTTAGAAAGAAGCGCAATTGCCTATATCTCGGAGCGAAGACGAAGGCAGCCCGGTGTGTGGCGCTCCCTGAGCGCTCTGATATGACTGTCTGTGCGGGCGGGGAGGGAGGGAGGGACGGGGGGAGAGTGTCTGGGCTTCCTCTCTCAGCAGGCACCGCCCCCAAGATCGGACCGGGCCGTCTACCTCTATCCCTCTCCCTCTCTCTCTCTCTCTGGTGCAAAGAATGAAAAGATAGAGAGCACACACACGCCCATTCCTACTAGAGGATGGGTGTGGCGACGGGGAGTCAGGCTCAGGCCACTCGGCATGGGTAGGGAGACCACAGTGGCCCCGGGGATGCCGTTAAGAAGGCTCGGCACATGCTACTCGCGGGGGCGGCCGTTCTTGGGCATCATGATGTGACTCTGGCTACTGGACGAGGACTATTCAGCCGCCCCGGCCCCTCTTGCCTTTCTCGCGAATTGCATAGACAGGCGCAGAAGCAAAGTTTGATCACGCGCGGCGCGTGCTGGCTGGTGTCCGGCTCATACTCTTTTAGGAGTCGCAGAACCGTAGAGGCCGAAGTGGCATCCCTTTAGAAAAGAAAACACAGATACAAAGTCCACCCTTTCTCTCTTCACTCTCTGTCTCCCTCGTGTATATAAATATATAGGTATATGGATAGATATATATATCTGTCTACATCTATGTCGCTAAGTGCTCACGCCAGGTGGTTCTGCTCGGGCACGATGGTGCGCAACTTGCCCTCAACGAGCGCCATGCGCACATTGCTCATCGCCCACTCCTCCATCTTGGTCTGCGTCTCGACGGTCCACGTGCCCATGTGCGGCACCAGCAGCACGCGGTCGTTGGCCAGCAGGCCCGGGTGCACCGCCGGCTCGTCCTCGAACACGTCCAGGCCGACCGACGCCACGATGCCGCTGTCCAGGGCGGCCACCAGGGCGGCCTCGTCCATCACGGCGCCGCGCGCCGTGTTCACGATCACCACGCCGCGCTTCATCTTGTTGAACTCGGCGGTGGAGATGGTGTGGCGGGTGTGGGGCTGGGGTGGGTTGGTTAGTCCGGTGTTTCCCGTGGTTGGGTGCAAGACTTATGGGCAGAGACAGCGAGAGAGACAAAGAAAGAGAGAGAGAGAGGGGGGGGAGACAGGCAACTCACGTTCAGCGGCAGGTTCAGGCTAATCACATCGCTCTCGCGCAGCAGGGTCTCGAAATCCACGTACTCGGCGCTGACCTCGCGCTCCAGGTCGGGACTCAGGCGGGTGCGGTTGTGGTAGCGGATCTGCATATCGAAGGCGAGGGCCTTCTTGGCCATATTGCGGCCGATGCCGCCCATGCCGAGGATGCCCAGCACTTTCTGCTGCGGGTCGTGGCCGAGGGCCGGCAGGGTGGAGCCGCGCCACTGGCCGGCCTTGAGGGCCTTGATGCCGACGGGCAGGTTGCGCAGGGCGCCGAGCATCAGCCAGATGCCGAGGTCGGCGGTCGAGTCGTCGACGGCGGTCGGCGTGTTGGACACGCGCAGGCCGCGCGCGGTGCATGCGGCCACGTTGATCTGGTCGTAGCCGGCGCCGTTGTGGCACAGGAAGCGGAGCGACGCCGGCAGCGCGGCCACGGCCTCCGGGTCCAGCAGGCCGGTGTAGCGCACCGAGTCGAAGGTGCGGAAGGCCACCGACACGCCGTCCAGCGCGCCCGACTTGCACTCGGCCAGGAACTCCTCGCGGCACGTGGCCTTGGGCTCGACGATGTCGGCCAGCTCGGCTATCGACGACCAGGCATCGTGGGCGCTGTTTGCATCCCCGCCAGGGTTAGGTCAGTTAAGGGTTACGCCACAGAAACGGCAGCCGGATATATAGATCGGCAGCCTCCGCGACGAGAGACAAAAAAACACATGAAAATAGAGGCCCGGAAAATCACAACTCGGGATGTCTCTTACTGATCAATCTTTCCCAGCAGAAGCACCTTGGGGCGGGTGGTGGTGGCCATTTTCTTTTTCGCGGTGGTGGAATAAAATGGGGGGAAATTTGATAGAGGGGCAGTGATGGCTGCAAATCTGGGGTAAAGTGTATGTCGAAGGAAGAGCAAGAGAAAATGACGGGAAGAAAGAAAGAAAAAAAGAAAAAGAAAAAAGATGGAGAGGGAAAACGGAACGGCTTTATTTCCACTGGCTAGACAAACCGGGGAAAATAATATTATATATAGATATCCTCTTGGAGGAGAGGAGAGCTACTACTGGACCACGATAAACACAAGGAGCCGTCTAGTTATCTTTTTTTTTTCGGCAGTTGGCTTCTCAAAAGTAGGATCCGGGGTAGCCAAGATGTATGTATGGATGGATGTTTGTAGGAACGATAATCGTCGAGGATAGCCGAACGACACGGAACAAGGAAATATCTCGGGATGCACACGATACGGGGGGTTTGGAAAAAGGAAGAAAAGAAAGGAAAGAAGCGAGAGAAAAAGAAACCTAGACAACCAAGGAATCTCCAAAATTCCCCTGGTGTGTGTCCCTCTTTGGCTGTGCTGGGAATCAGAGGCTGAAGCTTTGGAGGCGGTTCCATCGATCGGGAAGTTGGGCACCAGGAGGACAGGACTTGAAGTTTATAGCAAGTAATACTACTACTCCTACACACCAACCCAGGGTAGATGAAGTCAGTAAGTCGGTTCAGGAGACCCGCAGACTCCCCATCCGCTGCCGATATAGGCAAAAAGGCCCACCCCACCAACCCGCTATTCCGGTGTGGGAGGTCGCTTGTTCGCACACTACATCCAGTAGTGTCTCCTCTCCTTTGCTACACACTTCTTTCGCATTCCAGCACTCCGATCTCTGCTGCCGTCCCTAGAGTCCTCCCTTAGGGCCCCCCTTTGTTAACGGCTGTCGGCGTCGGGTCCGGGCTCCGGTCCGGCGTCGGCGTCGGCGGGGGACAAAAGAAAAAGGAATCCCGCGGTGGGGCGGCTCTCTCGGTGGGGGAAGCAAACGACGACCGACCGATGCGACCAGAACCACAGCCGGCAGCGGTTCTGTTGCCCTTCCGGTGTGACCAAACGGTGTGTTTGCTTTCCATCAGTCCAATCAAGAAGACTTGACTCCGTGTCTGTTGACCGTTTGTATGTTCAATCTGCCACGATAGCACCGCACCCACCACTATAGACCATCACGACAAAACCCCCCTCTTCCAGTCTGCGCAGCACTCATCTCTCACACTGACACTACCACCTGTTCGATCCCCCATCCCCACCTACGCCTCCCCCCCCTCAAGTGGTCGCAGTCTTTTTGTTGTCTCCTCCCCTCTCCTCTCTGTATCTGCGTGTGATATCTTCCAGGTCAGCCCGGGTGTTTACCAATCAGGGAAATGTTCCGTGGGGGGGTTGAAGTTGCTCCGCTCATGCCTAAGCGTAAATAAGGAAGGGCAAGATCAAATGTTGAAGTGCCCGGCTCATTGACACTCCTGTGACGCTCCTGTGACACAAATCGTCCTGATTCGTGGCTGGACTATATATGTAGATACTGTCCGTCCAGCCAAGTTCAACCACAGGAAACCTGAACTCATATCGGATATCTAACGACACTTTTTTTCTAGAGAATCAACCCTTTTTTTAATAAAAAAAAGTTCCAAATTCCAATCTTCTCTTTTGTGCGTTCTCTATTCCGTACAAGCCCTATCCAGATCCGAGTGAGAGGAGGACCCTCCCACCAACCCGACCCCCACCTAATATCCTCTTCCCAGCATCCAACCTTCAAACCTTGTCGCCATTCAACAACAGCCTAAACTCCCCAAATGGCAGGGCATGTCCCTCTCCAATTCCCTCCTGCGTTGTAGAAAGAACCTGAAAGGAAGCGAGTACATGGTGCATCGACGGCCCGGGACTCGCAGAATCCCGAGCGGGGGGAGAAGAGAGGGA
>LNGK01000008.1:552832-650848 GCA_001510575.1 Knoxdaviesia capensis | reverse complement strand
GGGGGGTACTGACTCCCCTTCTCTAAGCGAGCGGGAAAGCATTTATCCACGAGAAGAAATGAAAAGAGACAAAAAAACCTTCACTATCGATGCATCCTGTGATCAAATAGCTGGCTAGACCTGTCACTTTTTGGCATATCCCCTGGAGCTGTAAGTGGGGGTACATCCGCGCGTGCGAGGTTCTGCGGTAAGGACTCACCTCGTGCTCCCCCCACCTAGCCAACCTCGGGTGTTTCTGGACAAGTACTGTTCCAGAACTCGGGCGGGTTCAGCCGGGTAACTGGGGGGCGATATGAAGAAAGTCAAAGAGTCCAACCTGATTTGTGCGTAAAGAGGCTGGGTATAGATGACTCCGCGGCGCCATGCATGCGTCCGGAAACCGGAGTCAAAGACATCTCACCCAAGGACCTCCACAGCTGGAAACATGCTGCCTGACTATGTGCGTCACGGCATTTTAGCGAAAGGAAGACCCAGAACGAATTCCACCTATCATTTCACCCACCGTTGCTCACACACCGTAGTCACTTCATTCAACACAGTCACCGGAGACACACAACACCGGAACACCCAGAAACGAAATATAAGTAGAGAGAGGTTCATTCAGTGCATTATATACCCTTCAATCCACCGCGAGAGACAAAGCAAATCCCACTGCTCCATCCTTCTATATATAGAGAAAAAAAAAAGATAGCCCGAACGTTTCTTGCGTGTTTTGTTTCCAATGTTCCACCGACCGACCGGCCACACACCCCCACCACCACCGAACCAAAAAGGAAAGGGAAAAGTCTAAGTTATTAAGAAAACAGAACAGGAAACAAGAAACTAGGAACTCTGTCCTATCAGGGATCAGAAAAGAAAACAAGTATGGACAAACTGTGTGATATATAGTGTGCTGCCGCTCACTTTTCTTTTCGCGAGCGGGAGTTATGTAAGGAGAAAATGAGACCGCCTTTCGTTTGCGTGCCGTTAGTTCATATCCCAAAAACCCAGATAGGAATAAGAAAGAAAAGAAATAGGCCCCAGAGACGAAAGAATCAAAGTCCACGCACTGGGAAGCTGTAAAGAGTCTGGAGGAAACATGACGCCTTGCTACACGAGAAACAGACCAGAAACAGAAACAGACACCGCCAGTATACGAAGGCAACAAAAAAGCAAAAAAGCAAAACCACAAAAGACAACGCTTGGACATAATGTAGCGTCATAGGCCGCGCATCTGTGGCAGGCCAATTCAACCCAAGAAGATTTAGGAAAACACACGGAGACATTTGCAGTATTAGAAGTGAAAGACGAACAGCAAAGGTGAAAAAGAATAAACCGAAGAACTGATGGGAGACTAAAACGAAAGAAGAAACGAGAAAAACGAATAGGGGATATCGACTCGATCCCGTTGCAGTCAGATCAGCAATCTGAAGAGCGATACCCTGGAGATATCCTGCAACTGCCCTGCATGAAAAGCACCACAGAAGAAATCTGTAGATGCTTTTTCGGCGGGCGGGAGAGATGATAAAAAAGAGCATCAAGCAGAAAGCGATGCGGGAAAATAAGCTAGCGAGGAAGAACGAAAGAAGGAAAAAGAAAGACGCGAAAAGAACAAAAGAAAAGCCAAATCGGCAGTGATGGTCGGCGAGTCCGTTGACCCAATTCTAGTGCGGTGAGACGACTATGATCAGTCTGAACGGCGAGACCGCAAAAATGGTCTACTCGGTGGGCTCCGGCTTGGAGGGCCCGAAGCCCTTGTGGGGAGGCCATTCGTTGATCGGCGACTGCTCATCCTCCCATGCGTGTAGACGCCGCTCCCAGAAGGCCACGATTTTGCTCCGGGTCTCCTGGTCCTTCGCGGTCGCCCACGGCTGGCCATCAGGCTTGAAGATGAGATCTTGCGGCGTGGCATACTGCGGATACGCCTGGTAGACACCGTTCAGAATCATCGGGTTCTTCGCCTCCATCGCAGCCGAGATCGCTGAGCGTTCCGATGGATAGCTGCCGCAAATCAACGCGTCGAGCTCAGCCATGTCGTGCGCGGACTGGAAGCCATGGTCGTAGGTCTCATACGAATCGAGGCCGTGGTCCAAATGGAGAGGCCGGTCAGTCTCATGAGCGGTGGGGGGCGCCGGTCGGATGATAGCCCAGCTGGGCGTGTCGAGAGCTCCGGCCATTTCAGTGTCACTGTTGACGTCGTCCTGGTCATGGCCAGCCACCTTGGCCTTTCTCTTTCGCGTTTTGCCCGAGCTGTTGGGCAGGACATCAGGGTCCAGGATGGGCGATGATTCAAACAGGGAAGGCGTCCACTTTTCGGCCTTGACGTTGAGTGGGTGGGCTGCGGGATCGAGAGTGTCTGGGTTTGTTCCCAGCGGCTCATTGGGGAACCGGCCGCTGTATCCCATGAAAGTATCCTTGGGACGGCGTAGGCCCTTCACAGGACGGGTGGAGCTGCTAGACGCGTCGAATTCTCCTGCACCAGGCTGAGGACCATCCAAAGTTAGAGAGGATGGTCCAGAATGGTCGCCGCCACTAGCCTTGGGTCGGATCCCAGTGATCTCACCCAACTCGTCATCGTCAAGAATATCGGTAACAGTATCACTGTCAGAGTCCGAGGTATCCATGAAATCATCAGTCGGGATTCCGTGGTCTTTAGCACCCTCAGGGGCCTGTCCCAGCGACTTCAGTCTTTCCAAGACACCAACATGCGGGGCAGAAGAGGACGTTCCAGGCATGGGAAACTCGTCGTCAGTCTCGCCTTCTGCGTCCAACTCGTCGTCAGTCTCGCCTTCTGCGGCCAACTCATCGTTGGTCTCGCCTTCAGCGGCCAATTCATCGTCAGTCTCGCCTTCAGCGTCCAACTCATCGTCTGTCTCGCCTTTAGCGTCCAATTCGCCGCTAGCCGCAAGTTCAGCCTTTTCCATCTCCAAGAACTCCCGCTGCCGATTGACATCTTCGATAGTAGCCTGTGAATCAACATCCTCATCAGACTCGTCTGCTTCGATACGCCGGTCTGGGACCCGAGCCTTCAGGGGACGATGTTGAAAATGCGAAAGTTTGGGCAAAGCGCTGACCGGCGGCCCCAAATCCAGCCTCATAGTCATCAGAGAGATTGCAGTGTACATAAAGACTTGGCGAGCCGGTTGCCATCTGGAGCCGACAGACGGGAGGACCTCGCGCTTGCTGATAAAGTCAGTTTCCACGCTTCTCGGGCCCAGAAATCGCCGGATCATGCGGTCCTCTCCGAATCGCGGATCTTGAGGGTTCGAACGTCTTCCAATCAGAATGCGCGCATTGTGCAAATAGTATGTTCTGGCATTTTTCAACTCCTTCCACCATGACTTGCCCCGGTCGCTCTACTTAGGGACATTGAAAGCTGGATTGAGGTATGCCAGCGTCGCAATCCGAGCGATTTGACGAACAACATTGCTGGTGCCATTGGTAACCTGCGCACCCACAAAGCGAGACGCGACAAAGAGCCGAGAAACGTTTTCCTGGCTAGTTTCGGTCATGTGCTTGGGAAGAAGTCGCCCGTAGCCCTTGCCAAACTTGGGCGCATACTCGTGAAGAACAGCAATGGAGTATATCACGTCCCGGTTCTCTTGGTTGCGGAGATAGCTCCGCATCTGAATCAGGGCAGCCTCGCGTTGGACCTGTCGGTTGGCGGTCTTGTCATCAAAGAGGCGCATGTACTCGCCAAAGTTCCACCAGAAGCGGAATTCGGGCTCCCGGGAAAATCTGGCGGGGAATTTGTCGGGCGAGAAGAGGGGGTTGAAGGACATTGCTGAATCAGTCAAGAGACCATGAAGCACCATGAGGCGATAAAAGGTTTCAGTAGGATCCCCGGCCGCAGGGAACGGGCCAGTGACCCGGCGGGGTTGGGATACATCGAGACAGTAGGGGAGCTTGGCCAAGAGCCAAACCAGCCAGACTTCAAGGTTCCATGCCTCCTCGGTCGAGTTACCATCCCGGGCGACTCGGAGAAACGCAGCGAACAACTTCAGGGTATCCTGATTGCGTAGCAGCGGGTTGTCTTTGACATTGGGGAAGTCGAACCATGTTGACTCCAGCAATTTGTTGAGACCAGACATGTACATGGCGCGGTAGATCTGCATGATTCCCGATATCAGCTGCTCATTGAGAGGGATGCTGGGAACAGCATGCCCAATGCGTCTCTCAAGCAGCATCTCTTGGACCTTCATTGTGAAGTCTTGAAATCAAACAAATCTGTCGGGAGGAGAGATGATTGAATGATGATTGTCGCTGTGAATGCTATGAGAGTTGGATTGCTGTTGATGCAATGGCCCGGAATGCACGAGGTGGTGGCTCTGGTGCAAGTTTCCGATGTGGTTTTGGTGTGGATGATGGACTCCTGCAACTCCGGAAGAAGATACAGAAGAAAGAGGCTGCGGAATGTTATTGTCGATGGTTGAGCGATAGTCAAACGGGTCAGACTGGTTTGAATCGCTTGGAGACAAAACAGCACCGTGGCCCGAATTTCCTGGTCCTTGCACACCCGAAGACTGCGCGGACAGAGAATACGAATACTGAGATCCGTGGATGTTTGGAGCGGGTCCAGTAGTCCTAGGAATTGAAAGCGGGCCCGAAAGTTGTGGGCCGGAAGATAATAGCGGGGGCAGTAACTGCGGGACCGAGGAGCCCGGGTGTCCAGATGTCGGAGTAGGCAGCCCAGACACTTGAACTCCTCGTTGGCCAGGGGCAGACACTGTCACTGGTGACCGAGAGGACGCAACCGACGCCGAAAGGGATTGCTGAGGGTGCGATCGCTGGTGCAAATGATGTTGGAGTGTTGTTGGCGTTGATGATGCTGTTGAAGACGTTGTCGATGGAGAAGGTGCGGAAGTTGAATGAGGCTGGTGTTGTTGTTTGAAAATCGGGTCGTATCCCAAACAATCACGCTTACTCTTCTTGCAGTTGTTACAGGTGGGATGTCCCTCGTCGCACTAGGTATAGTCGTTAAGTGTTAGCAAATAAAGAGAGTCGAGAGAAAAAAAGAGTAAACACTATTTAGCCCACTTAGCAGTTCATATCATATGAATGCCCGAGTATCTGATATAAACAGGAGCTCCAATATGATACGAGATAAAAGGGAAGTGGTTGGGGCAGACGAACACTAGAATCAAGAGAGAAGTGCAGGAGAAGGGTGGTGGAAGCCTGAACTAGGCTCGAAGGAATAAAGAATGAATCTTTAATACACTTAGAGAATAGTGAGAGGGAAAGAGAGGAGTAGAGGATAAAACCGACGATAGAAATTTTGGAGACGAAGATGGAGAAAAAGTTGTGTGCGAAGGGAGAAAAAAAAGAGAGGGACGAAGGAGAAAAGAAACTGAAGGCCTCTATTTATATAATGAGGTACTCGTATCCAGAAAAATCATAGCATAATATTATTTTTGCTTTTGTTTTTCTTTGGGCGTGTTTTGGTGCTTTTGCTTTGCATGTATTTTGTGGATGCGAGGAAACATCAACAAACTGGTGATTTTGGAATGGCCATTAGGGTTAAAAAAGAGGCAGGAACCCCAAATTTGGAAGCCCTCTTGTGATTGGTCCTTGCCGCCACCAGCCACTTCCTATTTTCCCGCTAAGTTGTGTATGGCTTAGGGTTTATCAGGGGTTGCAGAAAAAAGGGTTTGGGGCTAACAGGGCCTCTGGCATTTAGGGGCTTCCCATATGCGTGCATAACGGTTATATGTCTTGACAAGATGAAGGGGATGAAACACAGAGAACAATTCCACGATCGAGAAGAAACAGTCGGTCGTCCAGCATGGATCCGAGACAGACTAGGAATCGAGATAAGCGCCGGAACCCACAGACCACCGGTGTTCAGGGAATCTCGGCCAGGGGGGCCGTCGGCCAGGGAGGACAAGACGACCTGGCGAAACAACCCTGACGACATGACATTTGACGGCATCGGGAACATTCGTTTTGTTTGATGCAAGTCACTCGGATTTTCGCCGTCGGCCCGGTGCAAGTCCTTGAAACTCGAACGCGCCATGTGCTGGGGTGCTATTTTCAAGCCCGAGATTGGTGAAGCTTTGCGATGCGATCATCTGAACGGCTTCGTCTATGGAGCCCAGTGGTTATACGTTGAGGAGGTTATCAAAGCCCCCCGCCGCACTTCAGTCGAGTGCGTGGTGTCTCTCGTCGTTCGTCTCGAAATGGAGTTGAAAGTTATGCTGTCGCTGGTCGCGGCGTCCGTATGATCATGGTCCAGTCGCTCTCATGAACCGATGCCCCCCCATTTCTGTTCTCCAGGTGATTATGTCTGTAACACTCGTACAAGATAATTCCTCCAGTGGAACTGCAGTTGATCACTTGAACACTAATGGGCGGGAAATATAACTGGGAGTGTCGCGTTTGGGATACGGGGCAAGATAAAAGACAGAAGTCATTTCTACAAACCTTTATTCTTCGTTTGCGGCATGTCATGCACCCGGTCTTTGTTCGTCGCTTGATCTCCTGAGACGCATTAGAAATATTAGCCAATAACGACCACAATAGGAGAGTCCAGATTTGGTGGTAATCAGGGCTCTCCCAGACTTGCACAGTCCCCTCCCCCTGGAGAAAACAAAACAGATATCGGATTTCTCACCTTCTTTGGTCCTCGTGGAAGTTGTCGTGCATTGTGAGCGCCCATGGCATACCGCGCCATGGCTTCGGGTGAATGAAAATATGCCGGCCCGAACCCCATGCTGCCCGGCGGCGGTACTCCGTGTCCCTGATGTTGCATGTGCTGGTAGTACGCCATATCGGGTCCAGATCCCATCGGCATCCCCATCACGCCAGGATTCGGAAGGTGAGACATATGATGCGGATGGCCGTGGTTGTGTTGATTCTGGTGATGACTCGGGGGAGGGAGGTGTTGCGGTGGCTGCTGGTGATACTGTTGTGTCGGCCCTTGAGGTACCATCATGCCACTTGTTACTGTCGTTGGTGATGTCTCTGGGCCTGAGGTGCCGTCCATGGTACGAATGCTCGGAAGTGCGCCGGTCGGAGCCATATCGTTTCGGCTCGACATTGGAGGTCCACCCGGTGGTCCACGGTACTGTTCACCTACTGGATACTGACCGGGGGGAGGGCCTATTGCCGAAGTTGGCGATCCGTAGCCGTATGGAGATGTTGCTGGCGCATAGTTTGGAGGAAGGGAGTAGCCTGACGACTGCGGCGGTGGTAGTGCGGATTGGTGCGACTGGGACTGTGAAAGAGAAGGCTGCATGGGAGGGGGAGGCGGTGGAAGCGATGCAGCAGAAACCTGGTGGTGACGGGGATCGGAGTTGTTGGTGCTATTGCCACCATGAGGCTGCCGATGGTGCGGGTGAGACATTTCGGGCAAGAGTGAGGTCGTTGATCTAGTCGTAGGCGCTGCCGTCTCTGCCTGAGTGGCTAGATGTGAACAGAATGCCGGGCGAGGCAAAGTTGCCGGCGTCGTGGTCGGGGCTACAATGGTCGGACTGAAAGCGGCGTCACTTCGGGTCGTAGTGGTTGTCGTCGTCGCTGAAGAAACAGAAGACACTGAAGCTGCGTATGGCCAAGATTGCAGAGAAGACCGCGCAACGGAGGGACTGTCTGTGACTGACGACGCTGCCGAGTGAGGACTGCCGTAGTTGGCCAGTTCCCCCGGCCGTGAATACGAGTTAGAAGCAGACAATGACGATGCCGGATATCTTCGAATTGCAGAATCTGATCCGTAATTTGAGTAAGAGGAGACTGGCGGCGCCGGTGGCGGCAGCGGCAAGTGACCTGGTAACGAGGAGTAGTGGTGAAGATGCTGGTGTTGACTCTCAGACGTATTGTGGTGGTTGTTCGGGTGATAGCGATGTCCTGGAGAGGAGGATGAAGAGAAGAAGGCGGGTAGGGGCGAGACGGGAGATATAAACGCGGCAGACATCGACACCGAATCTTCCCGTTTCAATTGCGGGTATTTTGCTGAGGAAAAGATAGAGGCAAGTGAACCAAAAGGCAAATGAAAAAAGGCTGGTAAATGCAGTAACTCCAGGAAACATTCAGTAGGCCAGGTGAGATCAGATTAGAATATGGCAGTTGAGAAAAGAAGAAAGGCGAGAAAAGGTGCGGCCGCAGTCTCTCTTCTTGTGAATATTGGAGGTAGAGTATTTCGAACAAGATGATATAAAATGGCGAAGGGTGTTGTTTATATGAGATTCAGATCAGAAGGTTGGATGGAGTTGGGAAGAAGCGAGATATAGGGGACATGAATTGGGAGGAGGAAGAGGTAGAAGGCCACACAACCATGCAGGAGTGAAAATGGATATGACAGGAGATATATGGTAAAGAAGGAAGTGGTGCAGAAATCTGGCCGTGGTAGCAGTACTAATACCTGCAGAAGAGTTGTAGTGGCAATATGCAGCCAGAATCCCAACCAGCAGAAACAGAAGCCAAGTCAGGACCACGAATCGGCTCCGAGAGCAAAAGGCCCTGCCTGACCCCTCTACCTGGACAACCTGGACAACAGACACCACCGAGCAAGGAGAAATTTTTTTCACGTTTCTGAAGGAACTTATTTTTGGGGTCGATAAAGAGAGCACTGACGATCGAAAGGCCCGTGATGGATTTTCGGCGTATAATCAAGGATGGCAGAGACGAAGAAAATAAGAGAATCAGGAGAGTGAGAACTGACCAAGGCTTCAGTCCAGAGGTAGTAGTGGACCAGCTGGACAATGAGATCCCTGTGTGTGTGTTCGGATGGAGAGGTGCAAGAGGTGGATTCGTAGAGGCCGAGTGGCATGCGGGAAGTGAGAGAGAGAGAAAGAGACGGATCGAGAAAGAGAGAGAAATATTGACAAGCAAGATGATGGTAACAGTCGGTCCAAGGAGCCTAGGTGGTATACATGCAATACAGTGCACCACTAGGTCCAGGTCAATGGTGAGAACTCTGGTTTTGGCGAGGGAGTGGGATGATGCTCGCGTTCGACTCTGCGGTTTTGGTTCGAAAGGGGTGGGATGAGGGGGGGGTGGATCAACTCCACGAAGACCCCAACTTCTCTCTCGCGTAGCTGATGGACTGTTCGTTGATGGAGACCACAGTCGCTAAGGCAAATGAAATATTGCGAAATATAAAAATGAATCCAGATGAAGGGAAAAGATCAGGCCCTAGTCTTTATTTCTCGCCTTTCCTTTTCTTTCCTTTTGCAAGAAGAAATCAAGACGCATACGCCGAGTCAATATAAAAGAGTATTGAGATTCAATGTATGGAACACCCATAAACAGATAAACAGGGGGGGCGAGGGGATGGAGAAAAGAGGAGAGAAAAGAGAAGAAAGGAGCAGGTGGTGGTGGATGGAATATATTCCTGCATGTAACTTGCAGAACACTAGGAGTCGTCTAATGGGAAATGGGCTCGAACGGGAACGGCAGAGCTGGAGCTGGGCCCAATATGCCGCCTTTACCAGGAGACATGAAAGCTGAAGAAGCAAGTTGAGCTGTGTTCTGTATAGGTTGCAGTTGTTTGCGAAGACCCTGTTTTTAAATTACTCCTGCGCTTGCGTGTGAAGTGTGTCCAGAGCGGGTTGCATAGGCAAGAAGTGTGAGATGCTGGACAATGGTGTACGGTGTAGAGCTTGTACAGTAGGATATCGGTTGTGGTCGGGGAAGGGTGTTACGTTCAGTACAGTACTGTACAGTACAGTACAAGGCTCGAAGTGGATAGGACGGGGAGGCAGGGAGGAGAGCGGAAGAGAAGAAAAGAAAGAGAAAAGCAGACAGGGGAGAGACCAGAGGAGCGAAGAGGCGCAAACGAAGACGGCCGAAAAGGTAAGATGGGAAAAGGCTCTGGTTCTGGTATCGTGGCTACTAGCTAGGCTCTCCCGAGGCCGGGGGGTGGGGGGGTGGAAGAGAGAAGACGGGGGTGGCAGATCAGGCTTGTTTCCGTGCCTCCGATCGATCTGCAAGTTGGGGCTTTTGTCTCGTTCGTGGTCAGTGAGCGATGATACCGCCGTGTTAAGAGACAGAGAGAAAGGCCGAGAGTGTGGAGGAGGCTATAGCCGGCTTCAGGGAGGCAAGTTCAGGTATGGGTGAAGGTAGGCAGGGATAGAAACATCCTGTGTGTCGTGTAGATCGCCATATAGGCATGGACAGTACAGCAGACACTCTTCAAATATAGGGAAATGCACCTGCATGTGTAGATATATGGAGCCAGATACCTGTGCGGCAAAGAGCTAATACTCAGGTTTGAGGAAGAAAAGGGGGTATTGTGGGAGACACAGGCGGGAAGACGGGGTGTTAGCGAAGGAAGAAGAAGGGAAAGGCGCTGACGGAACCAGATAGGGAGACATATGGTGGGGGCGTGTACGGTGGTGTATGGTAGGTACAGGATTGTGGGCATTAATCCGATGAGTGTTGTGCTGGGATGATGGTGTGGTGGATAAGTGTATGTGTCTATCTGTTGTGCTGCACTGTGCACGCAAGAGTTGAAAGAGGTGCATCTGGAGATGCAGGTAGTGCTGTACAGTGCAGCTGGCCACAGGTGTGAGGGAGGACGGACCCGGCCGTATCTAGGAAGAGTAGTAAGGACATACAGTGCTTCGGTGTCTTGTTCTGTTCAGACGGATTGTCTGGCAGGTCGGTGTTCGAGCAAACAAGCTCGACCAGGACTCGGACGGGGGTGTGAGGGTGTGAAGCTATTCGGCGGTCGGCTATGCGGTTGAGATTCTGGACTGAGTGAGGGAGGTGGTGGGCGTCAGTCGGTTCCCTTTTTGGTGCCGCACAACAGTGGATATGTGTCCAACCCAAGCATTGAATCCCCTAGTCAAGCCCGCAACTGCTTGGGAATGAGTTGTTCCTCGTACCATACAGAACTTACAGTACATAGAAGATCCCGTGAGTGTCTGTGGCAGAGTTTGTACCAGAGAGTGTGTCCAAGGCAAAAACTCCACGTATGGAACCAGCCATTCATGGGACGGGAAACGATCCGGACCGAGAGTTGGTGCTGCGTGGAATTGAGTGGTCTCGCAGTGTTTGTGCCAACATTTACTGTATATCAGGGAGTGTGAGCGTCCGAGGGCACGGGATAGAGTGTGTGCGCGCGTGTATGTGCACGAGTTGAAGAGGAGAATGAGAGACAATGTGGCTGCATATGGTGTGTGTCTGAGGAGCGCAGAAGATAGGATTTGGATCCTTTAAAAGGGGAGTGTGTGAGAAAAAAACAAAGGAAAAAAGAGTCAAGAGGGCGGAAGTCTAATCCATGTCGCATGTGTTTGTCAGGATATGCACGTAACGAGTATTGAGAGCAGGCAGTATGCACATACGAGGTATATGAACATATCAGAACAGTCAGTCCTAGGTGCGAGAGGAGCTAAATTCTGAGAGAGAAGGAGCATATCCGAGAGCCGAACGGAAGGAGTGAGATAGGGTTTGAGTGGCCTCGTTCTTTTGTTAGTCATGGGGAAGCCGGGAAGGAAGAACAGGCGTGAAGGAAAGGAAGAGAAGACGAACGAAGTGGAAAGAGCAGGCAATTTGGAAGGAGCCGGCCGGCTGCACCTGAGGAGACAGGGAAAAGTACGTACTGTACAGTACTGTACACGCACAGGCAGCGTCAAGCGCGTCGGGAAAGGAAGGAAGAGTCCTGGTGCCCATTCGATTGAACCAGGTACGTTCTGTACAGTACTGTTGCTACTCTGACTCCCTACAAGGTGGTGGTGTATAAAAATGCACAAACACACACACACACACACACACACCTGTGTTGGATCCTGTTTTACGCTGTCATTTTAATTACTGGGCCGTAAATAATGGATCTATCTCCACGATTCAAAAGGGCTAGATCTAATTTACAAGACTCATTTGCAGCTGATTCAAGAAGAGAACCTGCAGACGCTGAGCATAGGGAGACCTTGCGTTGGCAGCCTTGCTATAAGGAAGAGAAACATGGCTCCAGTTCTGCGAGGTTACATGCGGTACTCAGCTACAAAACACGGTTAGGTGATCGTCTTGTTTCATTTCATTATTCCCCAGTCTACCTCGCTCTCTCGCTGGCTGCAGCTAAGAGAAGCCCGAGGTGTTAGACGCAGGAGTAGCACTAGCAGCCCTTTTGCATCGTGGCGTCTGTGTAAGTTCTCGGGGTGAGGGGACTGTGCTGTGCCTCTGAATCTGTTACTTGATAGTGCGGTTGAGGGCACTAGACGGGGTGTGCGCGGTTTAGGAAGAGCGATTCAAACAGGAAGCCAATCTGAACAATATATGGCAGACAAGAAAAGAAAGGCAAAGAAGAACAGGTTGTGAGGCCGCGGGTGTCTAACCACTCGTAGATTACCATTCGGGCTCAAAATAGACACACCAGACAAATGATGGCGAGCTGTCGGTCACAAGCGACTGAGCCAACAGCATAATTGCTTTTTTTTCCTTCCCTTCCCGTGTTCCCTCATATTTCATATCTGCCAATCCACTTCATTGCTTATGATCAATCACCTTTTTGTTTTCACTCGGCCTACATCTGGAGGGTGTATCCGTCCCATCCATTCAAGTCGGTAGCCTGTTCCTGGTGCACTAGAGAACGGCTTAGTCTATGTCGATAGTTTCTAGCAGCCGCCAGGTCAGTGCTAAGCTGTGCTAGGAATAAAGGGTAATTTCTGTTCGTGGTGGTTGTTCTTGGGGGGAAAAGAGGGGGGAGCTTGGCCCGGATAGTGGGATCATTTGACGAGGATGGAGGTGGAAAGGCTCCATTGGCATAGGGGAGACTCGGTCTCAGGCGAGCACTGAACATGATACGAGGAGAAGCAACAGGTCGACCATGTGGGGGGGGTCAGACAGCTTCTGCAAGATGAAAGCCAAAGGACAAAGGCTCAGTTGCTGAAGATGTCTTGCCTCGTCGAGTAATAGCATCTTGACTTGCACCTTTCTCGGCATACCCTCAGACTACCAGAGGTGAACTAATCCTGAACGGCCAGACCCAAAGACCCCCTGATTGGCTTGTGATTTCTACTCTGACAGATACTTGTCGTACAGAGACTAAACAAGTTATGACCGAGGACTTTTTTTTCTTTTTCCAGGATTTACTGGAATGGAAGTTTACGGTAGCTTTACCACGGGCGGGAGAACATCTCAAATTTGCTGGGGTGGGGGGGGCGTCACCCAAGGAAGAAACGGCCCAACCCCTACTCTTTCACACCCTTTACTCTTTCACACCCCTTACCCTTTCACTCCGACAAACACACCCCCCACTCGAGAGTCCAAGGGGGAAAAAAGAGGCGCCGGGGACACGCTACAGAGACTTCAGGCATCAGGGGGGACAGGATGGACATCACAGAGAGAAGAGAGAGCAGAGAAGGACAACATCTGGTTGATATTATGGAGGAAAGGGGATGGATGACAGGGGCGAGCGAAGAAGTCCAGAAATGACAGAAACGAGAGGGAACCGCCGAAGAAGCAGGATTTGTTGAAGGGAACCATGAAATCATAGCCCGGTTCAAACGCGAGTAACGTGGGTGTTTGTGTGTGGGTGGTGCATGGTTTTAAATTGCGTTTGGTTTGCTGGATTGGTTTTTGTTTTTTTGTCTGGGCTATGTGAATGTCGCCGTAAATGATTCTTGTTTTCTGTGCCTTGCCACAAAGGGAAAACGCCCATCCCCGGACTTTTCAAAGGTCGGTCGTTGCTGAGGGCTCTTCAGAGAGATTGAAACGATAGGGAGAAAGAGGGATGAACATACTGGAAAGGGACTGCAGCCGACAGAGATGCTGCTGCTTTTACGTTCTGTTGGCTTATCTTTTACAGAGCTGGGTACCGAGAGCTGTCGTTTCTAATACAGTGTGCATCAACCCGTGCAGCACCTGAGTAGGAGGAGTACCAGACATCACGTCCCGGCTTTCCAGTACACCTCTTCCACCCCCCCCGTGTTGGTGTTTGGCGTTGCACAACGCTCTTTGGGTGTCTCTTCTGTTCGAACGTATTGTATGTGGCTATCCACCGAATCGATTCACTTGGCCGCTGCACGCATTATCAGCTGGGAGAAGAGAGAGAGGGTCGGCAATAGTCGATGTCCGCAGGCTATATCATAAGAACAGCAGCATATCGGCCTCGACCGCAATATCACGGGCTCCTATGAAAGGGTGCCACCCGTTTGTTTTCTGGTTCGGGAAAAGCATCTAGAAGGGATCCCCGTGTCGCATCGCTCCTCCAGAAACTGCACGTAGCCTCACCATGAGGGTGTGAGGATGGCTATCTAAACCACCGTGCTTGTGTCTTGTCTCCTTCAGGTCTCGGTCACCGCCGGCTGGTTTCTATGTATCATAGAAACCCTCTTCGATCTGTCATATCTAACACATTACGGATTCACGTTACCTATCCCGGGCACGCACACATCTATCGCAGGTTCCCCTATCTGCACACAATCAGCGTGTCTCCGTGTTCCAGCGCCCGAAACGGGGGAAACGTATCGAGTTTGTGGGGTGGGAAGAGACACCGGTTGCTCACGTCTCCAGTTCAGGGCGGCGTGCTTTTGATGTGTGTCTTGTCTTACTCAAAAGGTAACTGTGTCTGTCTGCCTCTCTTTTTCGTTCTCTTTGCCAATAATCTATAACCCTTCCAGATAATAATCTCAGCAGAACCCACCGCCGCCGTTACCGTCACCGCGAAACATTAACCGTCGACGCTCGCTCTCTTGCTCTCCCACCCCCAACTCTAAATCTGTTGACTTGCCTACCCGGATTTCGTCATTTTCGTCATCCGGTTACTGGCGCGCTCGTCTCTCTTGTCGTGTTGGTTTTTGTGTCATTTTCCTCCCGCGCGTGCTCTCGTTTCTTCCCTTTCCCCCCACTTCTTTTACCTTCCCTTCCCCTCCCTTCCCTTCCCCCCCTTCGTCTGCCTTGCGTGTGTTTTGTTTGTAACGCCAATATCACTTTGTTTGGGATGTCACCCTTCCTCAATAGATGTAGTTCACTTTGACTTTTTGTGTTGTGTGTGTGTGTGTGTGTGTGTCTGAGAGTCTGTTTCCTCTCTGTCTGCCCGTGTGTCACATAACGAGCTCCCAGAGCCTCCAGCCGTAACAGATGTCGATGCGATGTTCCACATCTCGAGATGTGAAAACTGTGGATGTCTCTGGGCGAATCCTCCAGAGCTGTGAACATCGGGGCTGGAACACCTGCAGCATTAGCTCATATGCACGTCGGATAGTAAATAGTTGGAAGTCACCCTTCATTTCCTCGCAAGATGAACTGATGACTTCGTATCTATGGCCCCCTTTTTTTCTTGACTGTTTGTGTGGCTTATCATCTGCGATTTGAAATAATAATTTCGGTTTTTTTCTATCGCTCGTGGAGAGAGCTGGTCATCGCATGCCACTTTGAGGGTATCTCTTCAATCTTGGTGCTGTACGGAGTATGTCCCAAGACTGGAAACTGGGGGGCTGCATATCAATGTCGCACAACTTGTACAAGTCGATGTTGGTCTAGATCTGCATAACCCAGACTGCATAAGGTGGCACTTCCGTCTTGCATCTGCATATCGCAATGTCGCAGGCGGCAAACAGCATGGAACCTGCATATATGGGATAAAAGAAGCCGCCTATCCATAATACCACCAGTATTATATATCCTACCTAGGGGAGACTTGATTTTAATCTGTTCCATTATTCTGGTGCTCCTCAGTTCATTCTTTTATGAGCTAGATCCGATCCTCTCCATGTATTATATTTTGTCACTTCAGTGGATGACAGGAAAATAAAGCCGATCTACTCCCAACTTACGAGTGGCTATGACTTCTCCAAGTCTGATCCAGCTCATTGTTGTTCCTTTAAGTGGACCTCCCGCCTGTTACGCGACAGTGGGGGAAATGACGCTCTGTTTATTTGACAATTCACCACCCTAACCCTAAGCACAGTCACGGATCCCGCCTTCTCCCCTGTCACAACTACCGTATTTACGGAGCATCTTAGTCTTAGCCCACTGAAGCACAGGATCAGCAAGAGAACTTTTCTCCCGTCCTTCTTTTTGTCTCCCTGGGCCCGGCGATCAGAAACTCGTAAAAAGGAACTATTCCCTCAGCTTTCCCTTCCATCACCCAGCGGCCTTTTGTAAGTCAGAAAATAGAACACACACCCCCCTTCCCTGGCCTTGCCCCGCCCGGAGCCCTGCGGCTGGGGACCAGGTTATAGGCCCTTCGACGAAATCCAGCGCAAGGGCACACAAGGGCACAAGTAACCTACTCCATGGAGGAAGGGGCATTGTCCGGATCACTTCACTTGTGCCACTCAAGTTCTTCTGGTTCTCCCGCACTGACAGACATCCGGTTTGGCAGGACGAGAGTGTCCACTTGTTCAGTCAGGGAGAAGACGACGGCACCAAAAGGATGTCCAACTCGTATTATACGGAGATACTGAGCCTCATTTGGATATGCTTCAAAGCAGGGCATCCATCCACTTGCCTGTTTGGATTATCTGGCTCGTTTTGTGTGCTGGCCCTCTTGCCACTAAGCCGCACCTGGGTGGGTGCCCATGCGAAGCTGAGGGCGTTAAAACACAAATTAGCGAGTCGGTCGGGAAGAAAAAAGTAGTAAAGGGGGCTAACGTTAAATCCACCGACTAATTTCAGATTAATATTGAATCTATCGAACGGTGACAGTCACAGAAACAAAAGCATAAATGCTAGGCCGTTAGGGAACTGACATAGCGCGTCCGAGTCCCGCGGGCGACGTCTATGTTTTACGGCGGACTTAAGAGTGAGTTTTACGAAACGTTTGGTACCCTGATACTGTGAACATGAACTCATGAACAGCATAACAGCGAGCCAAAACAGAAAACCTGACAGGGCCGGGCCCTGTTCTGGAGTGGTGGGAAGTGGGAAACTGGGAATCCTTGGGGGTTGTTAAATGATTTCCTTTCCACACTCCCCGTTTCACCCGTACCAAAACGAAACAAACACTGATACGGTATTTAAACCCACAGACTGAGCGCAACTGTGATGGGGAAACAAATCTTAAAAGACGTGATAACTCTTAAAGTGCGCACAGCCGGGACCCGGGAAACAAATCTTCGGGAGGGGGGCGGAGAGAGACCTCTGCTATAACACGAAGACCCAACCAATATTGGCGGTTCAACAGTTAGTTTGAAATGGCTGTAATGTTAGAAAAAGAAAAAAAAAAGATAAGGTTCAGGGCTCTCCCCGGTTCTTATCATCTCTTCGTCCAGTTCAAGTCCTCCCAACCGCCTTCCATCGGCCTGGGATTGCAAGATCGCAGGTGTTACATACTTGTTCATTGCTGCTGCTGGTTAGCTCTCATAAAGAGGTCAAAGTTATCCAATGTTGGTTTAATTTGACGATCTCGTGCGTTGTGCATGCACAGGGGCGACAAATGCGACGCTGGGTGAAGGACCAAAGTCTTCCAAAAAGTGCATATAGTGAACATAACGTCCCTTCTGTTATCTGTCGTCCTGGACTACTAAATCACGGTGTTCTAAAATAGTCGAGTCCGAGGCCCTCCTCTTCTTTCCAAGGGCAATAACAACTTCACATATACGGTGCCAGTGCGTCAAAGACAAGCCGATGACGCTGTGGTGCCCCGGCAGTAGTGATGCTGATGGCAGGGGACTGACTGATGTGAAAAAACAAAAAGCTGGTCTGGGAGGACAGCTTAAGTGGTGGCATATTGCCGTATATATTCTCTGGGTCTCTTCTCCTTAAGTTTGTGCTTGCTTCATAGGATGACTCTATTATACATAATCTTTTCCCCGAAGTGTCATCCCTAAACCTTCCATCTGTGGTGCGGGATCGGGGACTTCAACGGCAACATCCTCTACGCCAACGTTTATCACGAACCATAAGAACCAGTTCTATAAGATGTGAATTATCAACGCCTTATGATGCTGCAATGCATCTGTGGCATATTCTGGGGGCCTGTACGGCTGGAGACATCAAATAAACACAAAGTTATGACAAGGGTACCACTTGCATTATATGCCGAGGGGCCGTATGTACAAAAACATGCACATGCACCGCGGAGGAAAAAAAGAGACAGTGAGAGAGATATGCAGTTCATTTCCCGAAGACGGGCTCCATCTGGGCCGGCCTCGTTAGACTGCATTAACCCATGGTCAAGCCATAAAGTGCAGGCGTTCCCTCCCAGCAGAGGCAAGAGAGAGAGAGAACGAACAAGACCATCGGCCTTACTTGGGAAGCGAACCGGTTGCGCAATATAGAGCAGGGGATCTTTGATAATTACAAGGGTGGAGAAAGGGGGGGAGGGGAAGCATCCGTTGTCGACTTCATAGGCGAGTCCGTAGCGAGCGGATAGCTTGCAGAGGAAGAGGGGGGGGGGAAGGGAAGAGAAACAAGCTTGAGATTTTATTTAGGAATTTTGATTAGTGCTCTCGGTTCCTCCCCCCAAATTTTTGTGATATGTGAGCAAGTGTTATATTCATCGTGTGTGTCTGAGCTTTAGCCATTTCCGTCAGGGAGGAAGATAAAATTTCGATGGATGGGGAGTTCAAGAGGGAATTTTCTACGGCTCACTTGATTCCTGCGTAATGGTCCCGGAGACCGGCCAGCAAAAAATTCCTCTCAGATAGAATAACCAGGATAATGTTCTCGCTTTGTCGCTCCCAGCCACCTTTAAAAAAAAAACCGGATGGCACACAGGAAGCCAAGCAGACAAACGAACCATAGGTCTGTGAAGAAGGGAAGCGAGAGAGAGGGAAGAGAGGGAAGAGGGGCAGGAGAGAGTAAAAGCAAAGTTAGGCGCGGGAGAGAGAGAGAGAGACTTTTGGATGGTATGGTTGTATCGAGAAAAGAGGAAGCAGAAAATAATATCAATGGTCCAGTGGGACTTGCAGGGCCAGCGCAATTCGGGTGCAACACAACCCGTCCCAGTTTGGGGAATATCTTTTTTATTATTATTATTGTTATAATTATTTTTTGGCTGGGAGATAATACTTGTTCAGTAGGTTCGTCAACCACGGATCACCGTCATCCAAATCTTACCCCATTCTGGATGGACAACAAGAAGGAAGGGAGGGAGGAAAATACCACGGACAACCGCCGAGGGGCACCCCTGGATGTGCTCCCCCTTGTTCCCGGATACCGGCGGCGGTAAGACAGAGAGGACGAGGAGAGGAACCCGGGGGCCCGATGAGGACACACACTCTGCCGTCTCTCTCGCTCTCCTGAGTATTTTCCCGTGATATGTGTTTGTGCGGTTCTGCTATGTATGTCTGACTTGTACCGAATACTGGTGTGTGTAACGGGGCAAATGGATCTGATTAAGGGGGCAAAAAAAAGCCAGAGATCTTCCCGAGGAGACTAAGGACGGGAACGACATAATTTTTTCCTGTTTATTCCGTACTTGTGTCTGGCTAGGGAACGACGGGGGGACAAAACCACCATAACGGGAGAGGAGGGGGGAGAAATTTTGGAATTTGCATCTTACATGCACGAAGAGGCATGAACTATCAACTAGTCTGGGCCATGTTCTCTGGAAAACAAGTGAGAGAGATGTGAAGAGAGACCAGGACATGGGGAGAGAACGTGTGTGTAAGGGAGCCCTGGCATGCCTGCTTCTTTGCAGGACTGTACAGTACAGTATATGTGACGACTTCTGGTGTTGTGGTGGAAGGTTGAATGAGAACGAACATGTGATGTGGTGCCCGTGTTCTAGTCATATCGTTCATATCCGGAGGACATGGCAGTGTAAGTGGGAATGGATATGGGCCGTCCACGATATGAGAGCTTCAGTCGACCATCACCACCGACTTCCCACCAAGGAAGATGTTGCTTAGCTTCAGAAAAGGGGGCTTATTTGCAAGTTGGTTCTTGAACAGCCGCACGACTGCCTGCGAAAACCAAAACACGCCACAGGTCGGTCGACCAAAGTTCAAGAACCCAACATGAAGCCTTTGACCCCTCGTTGTCCTGTTGAACCTCCTCCCCCCCGGCCACTGTGCCGGAGTCTAGCCCGGATTGAAAGGACAAGCGAAGGGGAAACAAAACGTCAGCAGAAGGGGTGAGGGCGCAGGGACCCCCCCCCCGTTCACTTTGTCTTTCTCGCGAAAAAAAAGCACGGAATTTCACTAACCTCTTGTCTCTCTCGCCTAAACGGACACACACACAATACTCCAGCTCCAGGGAGGAAGAAAAGTTCCAGCCATCGTTTATATTAATCCCAGAAACCCACACTTTATTTGAATGGGAAGGGGGGGAGCGTTTACTTGTCGTGGTGGGAATGTTGTGTGCTAACCTTTTTCTCCGGCCCAAACTTTGGCTCTCTTTGCCCGGTGGGTTATATTGCAATCTTCCAGTCTGTCTCCTTTTTTCCTTCTCGTGAGAACAGACTCTTTCGGTAATCGGATTTTTGATAAGGGTTGGCCTTCGTTTTGTCTTACTAGGAGGTTGATCCTCTGCATCCCGGTCGCCAATTCGCCTGTTATGGCACAGAAGCCACTTCGATATCAAGAGGACGGACGGCGCCCCCCTCTTCTATCTTAGTGTCTCCTCTCGGGATTGCCGTCTTGTGGACTTGCCATAGTATGATCTTTTGCATGACACCTGTCTAAAAGTCAGCGGAAAATCTGCCTCCAGCTATTTCCCTTCAGATCTTTCTGGGGAAAGCTGAAGCCTGAACCAGCGTAGTTCGAGGTTAGATACACCGCTAGCGCAGACAACGTTCCCCCATTCGACGAGGATTTGAGGCGTGGACTGGCACCTGAACAACGATGCTGCAGGACGTTTTGCATTATCTGTGTTCCAGAGTCAGGTCGAGATATCGAGCCTGCCGGTATTGGCCTGTGCTTCTGTTATCCCGAGTTGTTACGTATCATCAAGTCCAAATAGCTTGTGTGTGTGTGTGTGTGTGTGTGTCGCCCATCAGATAGTTCCTCACAATTCGCCCCCCACGTTGGCATCGCTTGCTGAAGTTTCCCTGCATCCTGTACATGGAGAAAGTTCTCAAAGGTCTCTGCAATCGTAAGAGAGGAGGAATCCGAGGGTTGCTCTCGTACACGGTGTCAGCGCAGAGTCGCTTCCTCCCGTTGAGGTTATCTCACTAACCCAGAGCGCACGAGATCGTACCCAACAGCCAGCCGTCTAGTTTTTGCCCTACTCGAACAGAGAGCACAATGAGAGCGAAGATCTTGTCTGGGGTGCCCAGCTTCCGGCTCCGGGTGACAGCAGATGTGGCGAAGAGGTCAAGTGTTGAGGGTGCAGCGGAGTTACCTCTTTAGGCCCAGTAAATAGCGTTGGCCGACCCGTTCGATTGATTCCGCGGGTATCGTATCAGGTGCTTGGTTCGCGAGTAACAGGAACCAACACTTATGGAGTATGTGTTTTTGTTTCGTTCCACGGCCTCTCATGTAGGAGGACCATGCTAAGTATCTCCGACCGGCATATTACACCACTATTATGATTGGAAGGGATGGATCATTCTGCGACTTTTCCTTTTCCTTTTTTTTTATCTCTCTTTTTTCCCTCCTTCCTCTCTCTTCAGTTGCCATGATATCCTTTTGGCCACTGTCTTCTGCCGTTTTCCTAACAAGGGAAGTGAGAGGGCTTTTGGTGATGGGTCGCCGTCATCCCATATATTGAAACACAGGAAACGCTACAGTAGGATCATAGGGAGAGTCAGATAACAGAATTCTGGAGTCCTGTCATCCACGCAGAGCGCAATAAGCAATATATGCTGTCTGACTGCGTAGCCGCTCTCCCGTTTGCTTCCTTTCTTCTTCTTCTTCTTCTTGTTCTTCTGCACTATGTTGGAAGTGCAGGTAAGGGGGTGGGTAATATAAACGCTCACTGTTCGTGCACGGCGTGGAGAACGCGCTCGTCGTGTGGTCCTTATTCGCGTATATGCACAGAACATTGTCCGAAGTGGTTTCCTTTTTCCCCGTGTGAACATTGGTTGTAATTAAATCTGAAGAACCGCCATGATGGACAGAGAGAACCGCCGTTCGCTCATTCTTGGAGAATGATCGCCGCGGACGGAAGGACAAACGCTCTCGAAAGTTCTCCCTCACATCCTTTGACAACACTCCAACAGGTTCTCACGCCACACACGCCATGCACCATCCCGAAGAAGCTGGAGCTGAAAAAAGCAATGAAAAAAAAAGGGCCTGCATGCACCCACCACCGTCACTAAAACGCCCGAACTATACAAACCACCACCACACCTCCCGAGCCAAAAGTAGTTTAGTGTGGCCTGCCAAGTTGCAGTGGGCGAGAGAGAGGGAAAAAAGAAAAATTAATAAATTCAATGAGCAATCAGAAAGAACAGAAAAGGACAAGGGGATAGATGGCTGGATGGGCCAAAAAAAAAAGAAAAAAAAACAAACTGGTGTGTTACTCAACACATCGCGTCTTTTTTGGTTCCCGCTCTCGCCTCTCCCCGTTAGTTCTAGGCTGGCGAGCGGGTATCAAATAAAAACAAAGCACTGGGAAAACAAACCTGCAGATAGCTCGGCGACCTGATCCGATAGCGTCGAAGGCATTTCGTCTCCTGCTTCCCTGCCCCCTTTTCTCCCCCGTTGGCTGCTTTTATTTTCTGATTTGTTTCTGGCAGGTTCGGTTGGCCTATCGGGGTGGGATAATACAACCCGCAAAAAAGGAAAGCCAGGACATGCCGCCAGAAGAAAGATGTGTGAGACAATTTACATGTCGACGACTTGCCAGCGGGGTTTTCTTCTTGTGTGCTTGATGGAATAAGCCGGCATATCGAGACATACGGGTGTTATAGGTACAAGACCCCGCTTAACACCCAGAGCTTATTGCATAAGAGAAGCATGGCGAGCCTGGAATCTCAGGATTATTTCCTCGTGGAAGCACATGGGGTGGCGTCGGGGAGGGAATGTGACATCCCTCTGGGGTTTGTGATATACTGTCCATACACGGCTTATAGGTGCCTGTGGAAGCTTCTCTCGACGGCTGTCGTCACACGTTCCTGTATATCCGGGGGGCGTCATTGAGTTCACAGATAATCACCACGATCTACGGGTAGTGGAGGGATCGCAATACGGGCGCCAGTATGCCGGGAGTAATGTAACACGTGTGAAGAGCACAAGACCACTGAGGCAAATGGCAGTGGATTTGCAAAGCCCGTGTTGTAGGTTCGCAAGCAGCCCGGGGACATCGCCACGAGGGAACGAGGAAGCAGCAAGTCTGGCGTCTGGCAGAACACAGTCGAGTGATTCAAAGCTCAGACTCAAAGCCTGCTCGGAACCAATCTTGCTCAACTTGTTTCTAATCCGAAAGGGACGATCATTTGAGGTTGCTGGGAACAGTGAAAATGCGCCTATGGGGGGGACCTTGTTGGTGGCTGGCTCAACTGGATGGGGATTAACTGCTAGTCTGCTACGGTGCCGAGAGAAAGAGACTGGGGCTTGATGGGTGGATTGCGTCGCGCCTTGACCCGTTGCTCTGTTCCTCGGGTTCGCTATAACGGAATCGCCGTCTCTTGATATAGGTGTTTGGCATTCTGGGAAGTCCTGCACGTCGTATTGATAGATTTGTAGTAACCCCGACGATGGTGATACAAAATAGCCATCACAGCTTCCTTTTGGCTGTTAAGGAGGCGAGACTTCCTTCTCCGGCGTATTTAACTAACTACTGTACTGAAGATATCCAATATCGGGAGAGTGTGTGACCCTGAACCTTCGAGCCTTTGACCATGGAACAGCTCTACGCCCCCTTACAACGCCACAATTACTGAGGGTAGTGTACCGCGCTCATGCCTAGCGGCGTTTTGATGTTGAAACTGCAGTATGTGACTCTTACGATTCGAGGAAGAAACCTTTCCAGGTTGGCGTCATCTGGAAGAAGGAGGGTGGGTAAAACGGTGGGAGTTCCGGGCTTTGCTTCTTCAGCTCGTATGCACTACTGACGGGTTTAATTTCCCGGATTCTTTTCTGGGGCCCTCGTCAAGGCATGCTCTTTTTGTGCTTCGAGATCGCGCCAGCAGGGCTCTAAAAAGCGTGGATAGCTCCATTTGTATCGATTGACTTGAACTAGCTGTCGAGATATATCTCAAGATCCAGGTTCGGTACCGTATACAGCGTCTGTCGTTCGCAGCCTGGCAGGTCTCAGGCCTCTCTCTCCATCGGTTTCTGGGGTTTCGGTGTCAAGGTCCGGGGAAGAACAGCTGCATACATATGATACTGGCTGCATTCCATTCTAATCGTGCAGCCACACAGACTGGCTGGGACATGAGATTCTACTGGCGCAAGACCTGACATGTTGTAATGGCACCGAGCACTTTTGGGTCGTGTGCGTGCTTGGTGATGGAAGTGGTCCTTTCTCTCGTCCGTCTACCTGAACTAGTGTCCTCTCTCCGGGCAGCTATCTACCGGGAACATGGGGAATCATATCAAACCCTGTACCGTACTATACTACAGTATACTGTGCTATCTGTACAGTATACAGTATACAGTAGTATGCAGACACACGCCTGCTCACCACGAGTCAACCCACGCTCACCAGAGCCCAAAGAAACGGCCGGGTTCACCGTGGACAGCTGGGAACGAACTAGTAGACGTGTTGGTGTGAGAGTTAAGATGAATTTGGCAGGGCAGACGGACATGGGGAGAGAGAAGAGAGCAAGATGACAGCAAGAAACAAAAAGAGAGGGCAAAGTCGGCGGTGTGCCGGCTGAATCTCCTCAGCGATGCCGGAACACCACGAGGACTGGGCCTGACTTGAACCCCTTCTCCGGTGGGCGGCCCGGCTTCCAGGGCTCCTGAAAACTGCATGTCTCAGAGGCCGGATATTACCATCTCACATAGCGGCAGTCAAGGACCGACTCGGGTATTTTGGTGCGCTGACTTACATACACTGCATACACACACTCTCTCGCCACCACCACGCAGCCAAAGCCGGACGAGAAAACGTGCCTGACCTGCCCGCTAAACCGCGCATCCGGCGTTCGGCCCTCACTCCTGGTAGCTTGGTTGGCTACGTGTCGATCAAAGTCAGGTTTTTTTTTTCCGACGGCGCCAGGTACAAGTTCTTTTGAAATGGCGTGCCGGGTGGGGATGGTGGGCTTCTTTGGCTGAAAACCAGGCGATGTCAATCCCAGCTCAGCCTGAGGTTGTCATTACAGTACATCTGTTCGGTTTGTTGTTGTTGATCGCTGTTCCACTCCCCAGATCCAACGTTGCTCCCCTTTTTTAGATTTCATATCAACGGTTCGTTAGGGGGATTAATACTCGCTTGTGCACATGCCAGTGCGTCCACCTGCAAAACAAACCGCATCTTGTAGTCTCTGGACGGGATTTTCCCTGCTGACACTTGGCTTGCGGCCTCCCCACGCTGTCCCCAGCCAGCTGAACCAACAACAGAAAGAAAAGGAATTATCTCATATATTTACCACACCCTAACTTCCGATTCCAGCTGGGCTCGATCCCTCCATTTGGATATATCAAGCCTAGCTTCTGATCCGTGCAGCGTACGTAGACCTGTCGTTTGCGCCTCTCGCGCCGCCACCCGTGTGTTGAATCTCGGGAAGAGAACCGGAAAAGCGAAAAAAACAAGAAGAAATAAAAGGCACCAGGAAAGACTAAGCATAGGAACCCTATTTGGGGTGGACTTCCTTGGACGGACAAAATATCCTTGCCGTCTACCTGAAGCTGGATGTTGTCGTGCTGCTTGGGCCGGAAATGCTCTCTTCTTGCGATGAGTACAGTAGTTCTGTCCGTGGGAGCGTCGGCGGGTTTGACCGATTTCAACCAGGTTTAGTGCTGCATGCAGTGTGATCCATGTTGGATGCATGCTGCATATAGATGGTGGATGTGTATGCTTGTTCCGTCTGTTGTTTTTGGCCGCCAGCATATACAAGATGTTGTTGCGGGCGGCTCTATCGGCCTATTGTTCCGGAGTCGCTGGCCGAAGAGCCTGCTGGCTGACTCCCAGAGCAAACCAAAGCAAGTCAACGAGGAGAAAAAGAAGTGAGGAAACAAGAGGTCGCACGTACTGCAGAGATACACCTCAGTGCGGACAAATACCCGGGGATTTTGCTCGGTGGTTATCTATCTGCTCTACTCCGTACACACTATCCAAGCCAGCCACGTTACATGCGGTGTACTGGAAGTGGTGGAATGTGGCAGCGACTCTATCTCGGTTGACACATCCGATACTGCCCATCACACACCCCCTTTAGTAGTAGTGGATGCCACCGAGGGGGGCCAAGTCATTCTCCATGGAGGTTAGCCACGCGCAGTAGAATGGTGAGATAATTTGCGTTATACCAAATTCTAGCTTGTTTCTGATAACCGAGGAGAAATAAGAAGGGTAAAGCTTGTTAGAACTGTCTACCTCCAGCTGTCTCAGACCAAAGAAAAAAAAGAATAAAAAAAATCCAGGAATCTGGGAGCAGCGTGACATTGTGCCAGTGGTGATCTTTCCCCTCAGACTTTTAATAACGCACACGATTAAGTATAAGTGCTGCCGTTATATAGCACATAGACCTGGCTCAAGCGCTGGTGATCATATATGTGTCCGTCTTTTTATGTGCGTTCTTCGACTTTCTCATCTTTGGTTCTGTGCACACACACACACACACAGGCATGCAGACACTTAGAAATGTGCAAGGTCTGGTAATATAGGGTGTTCGTTCCATGGGAATATTTATTCTCCATCCGGAATGGACAGAGAGATATAAAGCGGCGGGGAGATAGCTAACATATGCTGAGATCCAAGGTCGACTTGACAGCACATCCAGAAAATGGAGACACGAGAGAAAAAAGATCCCAACATCCAGAACCTTGTGGATTTATTTGTTCTTCGTTGCTGCTTGTTGTCCTGCAGCTTATCATGTCAGGAGGTGGCAGTTGCAACAGTCCTTCTACTCTACATGAAAAGAATTTTCCATCGACCACGCTAGAACAGGGATGTTTTGAAAGCTTTTTGTGTGTTCATGTTCCTAGTAGTTGACATTTCCTTCCCCGTAATTCCATACGTGGTGATAATGATAGACACGTAGTGATACTGGCGTAGCAGTTGGTAAAAAGGGCCTAAAAAGGGGGTCGAGAGGGCTAAGAACGAGCAGTGTAATGAAGCGTCTTATGCGACCCAGGTCCGGAAGATCCAGACTCTCCCAGTACGTCTACGGCGCAGGCCCATTCCGAAGGCACCGCATTCCTCCTTCCGGAGGCATAAACCCCCCCAGACAGTCATCGGGGAGGAGGGCAAATTTCGGTGGCACGTCGCGAGGATTAACGATATGCACACTCGCTTCACTTCCTATGAGAAGAAGGACGCCCACAGAACAAAAGATACCTAGATAGAAGGATGAAAATTCTTTCATGCAGCTTCCTCGTCACTCCACTTCCGTTGCATTCCCCCTTCATCGCGCAGTTCCACCGTTCCACGGATTGGAAGCATGCAGATCCAGAGTGTGTTGTAAGTGGACAGACAGGACGGAGAGTGTTGTGGTTGACACCAGATTTTCCACGTCGGGACGGGAGAAGAGAACAACGCACACAGTACAAGTTGGCTGACAGTCTGCCGGACCCTTGCTTGCACTCTTTTTTTTTTCTGCAATCCTTGTTGGAGGATGCAGACCCGGGCCAGAAAAAAAGCATGTCCATGGAAGCAGATGTGAAGTTACTTGCTTTACCAAGGATTCCCAAGATTCGGCCGTGGCCATAAACCCGCAAAACTCGCTGCGTTTTTATATTACTATCGGCTTGTTTTCATTGGGGGAAGAAGCGAGTCCAGCCACAGAAAGGGATCCTCCGTCTACTGAGATTCCGACTGGAGACCCCTTCGCCTGTCCTCTCAGTGTTCCGTCTCTTTCGTATCTCTCATCTCAGCCTTCCTTCTCTCGGGCCCCATATTTGAGGTCTATCGGCCCGCAATGGCGGCAAGCCCATACACATTAAGAGCTGAATTGGAGGGGAGATCTGTCGTACTGCCGTATGCACGGAGTAGTAGCGCACACAATCAAAGGAAAAGAAAACCCAGCAACGAAGAAAATAAAAACCCCGAGAGTCAGACACTTCTGGCTCAGGCGGAAGGAGGAAGCAAGCCAGCCCCCAATGGATATCGTCTTCGCCATGGCTTTGAAATCCTGCCAGATGGGAACCACGGTCGTTTTCTTCTCGGCCCTTTGTCCTGTCGGGGAGTCGGAACGGAAAGTCAGGGTCATCACACGCCGCTAGGATGCATATTTTCTTTCTTCTTCTTCCGTTCAGATTGAAGCAGAAGAACCCCGAGTCGAAGGTCCGTTGGGCCATAGCTCTCACGAGAGAGACAAAACAGCAAGACGTGTGATTGGCGCTCCCCGGATGAAGACCACCGCACACGAACAGATTTCCTTCTTTATATCTCTCTTTGGCAAATCCACAGGTCGCTTGAAGCTGGCCTGGCTCAACAATCGCAATAGCTGCTAGATAGCAAGCCTAAAGTGATGAATGTTTCTTCTGAGAACATTCTAAGCGCTCAGCGGGAGACTTCATCTATACCGGGAACTGCTTAGTATGCAGTCTGTGACATAGTACTATGCATGCTGTGATGATCCTGGGACATGACTATTGACGACTGGCTAGTCTACTCCTCGTACGTGTCACTTAGCAAATCTGATATATCGGGAGCGGCAGAACACAAGCCCCCAGACACACATCACCGACAAGACTCGGGGCTACGGGAGCGGCTCAGCCAGCTAAGCACCTCTCATAGCTTGTTGTTGTCGACACTAGCTATATCGAGCCATTGAGGAATACAAGTTCAGCTGAACGACTAAAAACAATCTGTTGTTGGGGATTCAAGAGACCCCCACTTTTCAACAAGGACGCAGAAGCAGACTCGTGCATGTGCATATACAGTAGGTATAGACAGTATAGGAACAAGGACATGAGCCTAACCCCAACCCTAACATATGCTCAACATCATCGCTGTGGTTGTGAGGCCCCCGGCTGTGGATGATATATGCTACAAGTACCCGAACTAGAAGAGAGTGTAGAGGAGACAGCTGAGGTATAAGTACCAGAGTTCTGGAGCTCATCGGGTGCCAAGTCTGGTAGATGTACTTTCTAGCAAGATGCGCGCCTACCGTATTTGCACGTGAGAGCAGCTGGCCAGAACACCATCAGTGCTCAACGGAAGGCGCGTTGAACAACGATCCTGCCATTACACGCCTCGTGAGGTTGGTTTGAGATATTCTTATGTAATTGATTGATCTTCAGTAAGTAATTCACTCATCTTCAACTCAACTTCTTTTTATCCTTTTCAACAATCTTCTTTCCAGCCTCCGAACCGCGAGTTTCCGTGCTCCCCCTTAATCCTGCACCACCAAATTATCATATCTCTCCACTGGCGTGGTTCAAGTTAGGTTGCAACGCTTTCACGAGATTACAGTTTCCGGTCTCTCCTAACTCCGGAGGTTTTAATCGAGTGCGGTGCTGGCCCTGCAAGGCTTTGCTGCAAAGCACCGCTCTCAACCGGGGATCTCCTGGTGAAACTGGTGATGGTTGCGCTGTGCCTCTCTTTCTACGACGAACTCGTGAGGACAGGTATTTTTTTTTGCTCCTTTCTCCCCCTGTTTTTCTCAGGTTGACAAAAGCCTCAATGGGAAATCTCGGCTAACTCTAAAGTCGGTCGAATTCGTGGGAGCCGACCTGAAAACACTTTGGCCGCAGGGCGTCATGTGTTGAGCTCCTTAGCTGCAGCCAGCCACGCCTGTGCCGTTTTGTCATGGACAGGCGTTTGTTGTTGTTCGTGAAGTCCACAAACGCCGCGGTTGCAGGACAGGGCTCGGTCGTTTTCACGCATGTTTGTGCGGATGCGACAAAAATAGGTCAGTCAAACTTGCTGTGGCGTTGGTCTCTTGGTTTCAGACCCCTCACTTGGGTGTGAGTGTGTGCGTTTGTCTAGCCCGGCCATGCATGTCTCGCTGTGTGTCTCTCCTGTTCTGGTCAACTGGTATCATGGTCTCTAATATTCATTTCTGTGACTCTGCATTGCTGCCTCTTAGTAAAATCTAACGCGAACGGACAAACAAACAACACCGTCCTAACCTTCCTCGCCTACATCCAACACGTCCCATTACTATAAAGTCCAGTACAAGATGCTGGCCGCCTCGGCTGACTCTCCGGGCGGAGGTGACCGCCTCAAAATCACATGCTGGCCCGTCTAATTCCTCAGGCTCCTCCTCGTGCATCGGGCACGGAGCCCTCATGCTGAAGTCCACACCACCGCCGCAGTTCGGCTCTGCCACCGCCTACCCAGGGAACTTATGCAGGCACTTTTTGTTTTGTCTTTTTTTCCTACTGCCCCCAACAACGAGGCCATCGTGAGACTCCGGTTCCTCCGAGAGACTGGGGAAGGTAGCGCTGAATGGTTGGACTAGGTGCTTTTGGGCCTTTCGTGAGGTCTATGAACAACTCCTCGCGCTGATGCATCGGCCAGTTGGAGACCTGGGCTCACTTGGCACGATTCACTATATAGCCTTAGGGGGAAACTTCCGGTCTCTGGCTGCTGCAAAACACCTCTTTGCCCCAATCTCTCGCTGCAGCCTCGCTTAAACCGGCCAACCGGCCATCCTTCGTGATTCCGTCACCGACGCGCCCACGTATCTCTAGATGGCCAGCAACAATCGAGCTTAGCACCACTCGGCTAGCACTGGCGGGATATTTGGAGACACCACCGAGTACTTGCACACACTGGCCGCTCCGACAGTAGGGGCCAAAGTTCTCGACCTCATCTCGAAGGGCTGTCCATTGTTTGAGGGCCACTTCTCCTGGAAAAAGATCTGCGTGTCTGTTGATATTGAGGGGGGGATGAAAGCCTCGCTTCCTGCCGTTCATTCTGAGAAAGGGGTTAATAAACACCCGACGCAGTATGTTGTCTGAGGCCAGCAAACCGGCTGTGTCCCGGTTCATATATTGACATGACGGCCAAAGCATGCTGCTGCACGGAAGCCGTTTTAATTCAGCAGGCGCAAAATCCGCCCGCCCGCCCCCTCCAACACCAGGTCTTCGGGACTCCGGCTGTATCTCTCCTTGCCGCCTGACTGTCTCTCTGGAGCTGGACGAGGGATGGGAAACAGGATTCTCCTCTGCTGCCAACAATCAAACACAAATCATGCGAGACTACCTTCGTTTCGTCCTCCCGCGCCTCCTTAATCGACTCGGCTGGACCAGTCGGTACCAGCCGGGTTTGTGTTGTTTGTTTTGTCTCTTGTGCCTCGCTTTCGTTGCCTCGTGTATGCAATGACGGCCACACACGGTCCATAGTCAAAAGAAAAATCAACCGAAAACAGGTTCTTTTGGTCGCGATGAAGACCAGGCTCTCCAGTGGCGAGGAGCGAGACCTCGCCGTCGCTTGTGAGTCTTGCTCTCGTCACGAGGCGTCGCGTGCTGGGAAGAGACTCCGAAAACAGAAAGGGGACTGCCAATTTGAGATGGTGGCCTACCATTCTCGCCGCGGCACAGCAGACGCAGAGTCCCTTTTCGTGGGTAGAGAGAGGCCATCATTCGAGACGAAGCTTGGATCATGATCCTGTTCTCCACCACCCCGAAGAGCCCATTTATCCCATATGTGGAATGTGAGAGGTCGACAGCCTTGACCTCTGGAGAATATGGGTTCGGGGGGAGGGGAGGAGAAGTCAAAAAGCTCCTGGGCACATGGCTTCGAAGCGAGGCCATTAACGCCGTCACTATCCGGCGAGCCAACATTCAGAAATTCGACCCTATTCCATGACTTTTCATTTCACCCCTCCTCTGAGAGAGAGAGAGAGAGAGAGTAAGTAATCCCCTTCAACACACTCCCCAAAAACACACAAACGGAATAATGAGGAGGCTGGGAGGAAAACAATGAAGCAGGAGGGGTGGGTGGCGGTCGTTCATGGCCTATATCGATATAGTGAGGCTCGATTCTCGGCTGAAATCGAAGGGGCATACACCAGCGGCACAACACTATCCGCACAGCAAAAACAAGCCTATTATTTGCGGAACACGGGCAAAATTCCATAGTGGCCGTCGCAATCTCATGGGATGAAAAATAATCAATGCTGTTGGCTTGCTCTCTCGGGACTCACAACTTTGCTCTTTGTCCGGCAAGCCCACACGAACGGCTATCCGCCCACTATCGAGAGAGACAGAGAGAGAGGCAGATCTGAGATCGGGGAGCAACCACATGCATATGCAGAGACTTTTGATGAACTCTTTACACTAGTTCCCGCCTTGACTGCCGGGTTTCAATGGCCCAAGAGGTGGTTCGTGCAGCCGAGATCTCCAGAGCATATGTAGCCTCAATCTCACACATCCAGCCAGCTAGCCGTTCGTCTCGAGTTGGCAGCAAGAGGGAGAGGAAGATTCTCACCGGAGTATTACAGCCAGCGTGTAGTGCGGGTCCCGTGCAGCCCTTTCTTTTCATCTATGTTTGCCAAAGGGGCAATTTCGGATGAGCGCGCTGGAGGTAGATTGACCTGCCGCATGTCAACTAGCGGCTGAGACGCCGAGAGGCTGCAGGAATACGACGGTCGGATGAAAAGGGGGGGCAGATCAATCTCCGAAACGCGGTGGAGGGCAAAGAGGGGGGGGAACAAAAGAGAGAGAGAGGAAAAAGAGGGTCTGGGATGGGTGAGATCACCACCAATCCAGGGGACGCGGAGGGGGGGGTGGGCGTCTCAGAAGAATCTGCTTGGACCTTTCTCAATGATAGCTGCAACAGCGTGGTGGCCTATCTGTCGAGCAATACCCGCGGGAGTTCCCTGGTGGTACCTGGAGCCATCTCGGTAGTCATCCAGATCTTGGTACACGGCGTTTGCATGAAGCTGCCTTGCGCCGTGGCGAATGAGGAGTGTCGCGGTGGTGGTGTGGCCGCGCAGGGCCGCATAGTGCAGGGCCGTGGCCCCATCCTCGTTCTGGTGGTTCACGGGGACGCCCTTCTTGAGGAAGAACTTGGTCATCTCCAGCGACGAGATGGCGAGAAACAGGATGGTGTCGCCGGAGCGGGTCTTGGCGTGCACGTTGGCGCCACTGGCCACCAGCAGCATCGCCGTGGCCCAGCGGCCGTTCTTCACGGCTGAGTACAGGGGCGTGTAGCCCGGCCACACGACCGTCTCGAGGTTCACGCCCGCTCCGATCATGGCGCGAAGGATGTCGTTGAGGCCCAGCTCGGACGCCAGGTGCACCGCGGTGGTGCCGGACTCCTTGCTGATGGGCGCAAAAAAGTGGCGTTTGCCGATCAGTAGCCTGACCACATTGATATCGCGTGCTCCGATGGCGGAGAACAGAATGCCCTCGGATCCGGGAACCGCGTGGTTGATATCCGCGCCCAGCTCAACCAGACAGGTCACGCTGTCGTCGTTTCCGAGCTTCAGTGCCAGACGCAACGGGGACTCGCCGTTGTCGTTGGGAGTGTCGATCTTCGATCCGGCTTTGACTAGCACGCGGATGATATCCGGACGGTTCTTGTGCGCCGCCATGTGGATGGCCAGGTACCCGCGTATATCAGCGGCAGACACCTCGGCCGACCGCTCCAAGAGCCGCTCAACGAGAGCGAGACGTCCGGCAGATGCCGCGGCCTGCAGCGGAGCGATACCGCTGGTGCGGCTGGCAAGGTTGGGGTTGGCACTGGCGTCAATGAACATGTCGGCAATGTCATAGCATGCTGTGCTGATGGCGTAGGTGAGGCCGGTGTGGTCGTCGAACCGCCGGTCCATGGAAGCGCCAGCATCGACCAGAATCTGGCAGATCGGAGGGCTGCGTTTGGAAATAGCGAGGTGGAGCGCGGTCTTGCCCGACACGGCCATGCGGGCCTCCAGAGCAGCACCCAGCTCGGCCAGAACCCGGACACACCGGGGGCGGTCCAACTCAACGGCCAGCAGCAGCGGGGTGCGGGACAGGTTGTCCCGGATGTCCAGGTCGGCACCAGCACGGGAGAGAATGGTGATGGTCTCGACATCGTCAGCGCCTGAAGCAATGGCGTGGTGCAGGGCTGTCCAACCCTCCATATCTGATGCGTCGACAGCAGCACCGAGGTTGCACATCAAGCCGATAACGTGGGCAGGAAAGCCGGCAGCTACGGCGCCGATCAGCGGCGGCAGCGGGTCATCGGATATACGAGGTGGCGGCTCGTCCATGCTCGCGCCGGCCGCCACCAGCAACATCGCCGCCTTGACGTTACCAAGGCGGATAGCGCGCTGCAGCGGCGAGCGGTTGCTGATGGGCAGCACGCCGTTGGGGTCGACGCGGTTCAGCAGCAGCTTGAGCAGGGCAGCGTTGTCCGACACGTCGATGGCGTGGTGCAGCAGGCGCAGCGTGGCCTGGGTGTCGACGTACTTCTTGGAGCTGTCGCCGCCCGCGACGCAGGCGTGCAGCCGCACGCGCATCAGGTACTGCACCGCGGGAGACTCCAGGGCCGGGTGCAGCGGCTTGGTGGGCGATGGCGGCTCGCCGTTGGTTATGCCCAGCGCATTGTGGAGAGAGCTGGCCAGCTTGGGCGAGGGGATCGTGCCCAGGCTGCTGGAGCTGTAGGTTGGGAGACGTTCTGACGAGCTGAGTGTTGACCGGCCGGTGCTGGGTCTGCTGCTCGAGTCGTCGTCGTCTTCTCTAGATGTGGGGTTGATCGTTAGAGTCCATATGTACCTGAGGAAAGGCGTTTTGGGAAACTTACATCAAGGTATAGCTCACGAGAGACTGCAGATCTTTCAGGGCCACCGAGAGGCGCCGGTGACAGCGTTTCAAGCTCAACTCATCATGGATGACGATTATTTCCTCCTCGGGCGGCGGCAAGCTGCGGTACAGCGACGGGCTGGGCGTCGACGACATGGAAGTGCAGCGCATCCGGGTCTCCGGGCGCCTCAGACGCGGCGCGGGCAGCTTTAGAGCGGCCATCTCCGCGCCGATAGTCTGCGCAAGGTCCTCAATGAGGGCGATGGAGTCCTCGGCCTCCAGCGAGCGTAGCTTGGGGGTGGGCTGCAGGTCGTCCGGCTCGGTCTGCAGACGGCCGAGCAGGGTGGCGGCGGCGTTGCACTCGCGGGCCAGGGCGGCGACGGTCACGGGCGAGCTGTTCAGGGCGAGCGACAGCGCGGTGACGGCGGCGGCGCAGCGCTGGATTGAGCGCACCAGGTGGTCGAACGGCGGGTCGAAGGCGGTGGCGGCGGTGGAGGGCGCGGGGGCGCCGGTGTATGGCCGCGCGGCGGTCACGAAGGAGTAGATGGACGGCGGGCGGCGGAGGACGGGCGGTGGTGGTGAGGCGGAGCGGGAGGGGGATGGGGAGAGGGCGCGGCGGCGGAAGCGGACCGGTGGCGGTGGTGGGGCGAGACCTAGCGAGGAAAAGGAGGATGCATCGTCGTCCGAGTTTGTGAAGGACGGATCCATGGTTTCCATGATGGAGGGAAACCCAACGAGAGGTGCAGGTGGGTGAAGGGGAAGGAAGCTCCGGGGCGCTGTCGGTGCCCGTATATGCCAACAGACTTCTCACGAACAAAGTTTACAGACGTGGCGGGTCTATATAACAGGTGAGGCTCAGGATAATGCTATGTCAACAGGTAATCTAACAAACGTGATCGATGAAGGGTGACCAGTGATGCTTGCGATTCGGCTGGCGAACAAGCGGGGATAAGAAAACGAAACAAAACGACGATCGCGCCATGCAAGATAGATTAAGGAAAATTAAGCAGTCTAAGAGTTGAAACGAAAAGAGAAAGAAAGGAAAAGAGAAATATAACACATAAGTCCTCCCATCCGAAAGAAAGACGAGAGAGGCCGTCGAAGCGGGACCACAAGAGGAGGAGAGAAAGGCGAACAGACGTATTGAACGGACATTGTGGCATCACGGGCCAGCGCACGAACATACCCCTTGTTTTCTGTCCTTTCTGGCTTCAACTAGTCACTGGCATTTTATATTTTTTTTCGAAGGTGTGGATAGTTTTTGGGGCGACGCTGTTTCGATCGTCATCATGGTGGAAGGGTGGTCCTGGTTTCTGGCTTCTTTCGAGGAGGGAGGCCGGACGGGGAACCGGGGCTGGGAGGGTGTAAGTGCTGATTTGTGATTGAAGAGGGCCCTCTCTCCCAACGTTGGGATTTCCTGGTCTCTCGAGGCTCGCCTTCAAGTGTTTCTCTCCCCGGGCGTTTCTTGATGATGTCGGTGCTCGGGGTTCATGCATACATATCTCGAGTCTGTGTCCTGCAAGAGTACAGTGCACAGAGTGTGAAAAGTAAACAAACGGGCGAGCTTCGAGAAGGCCCTGCATCCATGTCGGTCGCTCTCTGTTTTCCAGATGATCGGATTCCATGTGTGCCACAGGCGGGTATGCAGGTGGCCGGGGGTGTGTGTACGACGATAGGACGAGGGCGCAGAGGCGAGGGGGGGGTGAAGATGGTGGATTTTATACGGAATTGCCGGTGAAGGGTCAGAGGGAACACGCCGACCTGGAGATTCACTAGGCACTCGGTCGGTCTGCACTGAACACTCTACTGGACAGTATGTATCCTTACAGTCTGTCTGCCTTTCAGCTACACTATCAACAGTATCTGCTCACGCTCCCTCCGTGCTGGTCCAGCGGCGGCCGCTTTGACTCGCCGTCTTCCCTCTTCCGGTCGATCTGGTGTGCGCTATGCACGAACGGCATCCAACCAATGCTTGGACACAAACGCCTTTCTCCTCTCTCTTTCTGTCTATCTCTCTCTGCCTCTGTAATCACATACCACTCACTCCCTGCAGGTCTGCGCTTTTCCTCATTCTCCAGGGCCTCTTATTACGAGGTATAAGCACGGTGCTCGGGCCCTTTCTCTCTCTTAGAAGAAAAAAGTGGGAGTCCGAGCTCCCGGGACTATTTATTCTTAGTCCTTTTTTTTTTTTTTGAAGAGCCGACCTGAAAGGAAATATCAGAGAAACCCTGGAATGCAATCGAAAGAAATGTCTTTCGCCCCTGACCGGTCAAAGCTTTGGCTCGTGATGCCATCCCCGGCCGAAGATACTTAGGGTTAGGGTTCCGTGCCGGGATGGACTGGCCGTCGTCGACCTGGCCCTGGACAAGACGACCTGAGACGCTTGAAACAGGCATGCCGGGCTCCGTTACTTTCTTCCTTTTGACTTTCGATCAACAATATCGCTGTGTTGAAGGGATGTCATCCTTCCCGAGTCAGCAGATGAGTATTATCCCGAGAACTCAGAACCTGTACTGTACGTAGTCATGGAATAAAGGCAAATATAGTTGCGTGAGTGCCCGCCCACTCTCTCAGTTCTGGTGGCGACAGCTGGCTGAACTAACACTTCGATGCTTCGATGGTCCACCGTAGGAACCTCGAGAAGCCACCATTCAGAGCCATGTGGGAACATTCCAGAGGCAAGCGAGACAAGGAAGGTCAACGACGTTTCGAGTGCCGCTAGGGTTAGGGTTGGGTCCGTTCAAGCTGGATGACTGAGGCACCAATCCAACTCCGTCCGGCATGACGCTTGGCACGTGCACGGAATCATTCGTTTGCCTGATGGGGGAAATCTTGCTAGAAGCTGAGGATCTTGTTGAGAACTGACGAACAAGTAGCTCGGACTTGGTGAGAGATTTTGACTTGTCGTCCCCAGCTTCGGATATCTCGGTAATCTCTCGCGCAATTCCCCTCACTATCAGCCTGATCCCCTTCACAGCGATCCACCGTGGCTTCATACATCTGGTCCTCACAGCGGCCGGCCGCAACGCCGCCGTCACCCGATCACAAATCCCGCCCGGGACAAGCCGCTGCCGGAAGTGACGACGCCGCGATGGCGACCTCACATATATCAGACCTGCCGGCCCTGACGCCACAGTTCTGCTTCTCCACGACCACATTACAAGGTTCGTAGCTCTCCGCTCGGCACCCCGCCGCACCAAGCCGATTCCTTGAATGCGGTACTAACTCGCTCTCTATCTCCTGCGCAGACTTCCTCCGCCTCTCTCGATCAACCGTCGACGACTCGATCTCGCAGCGCCTCAACGCCCTCCTCACGCCCTCCACACAGGCCTTCGACGCCGCCGCCGTGTCCCGCACCGGCAGCTACGCCTCGGCGCGCCCCCACAAACAGGTCGACAGCGCCGCGTGCGCCGCATTCCGCGCGCGCGTGCTCTTCCCCAGCTGGAAGGCCCGGGCAGACGTGCTGGACTACTGCGCGCGCGTCGCCGCCGCACCGGACCCCGACGACCCGGAGGCGGCCGCGCGGGCGGCCGATGCGGAGCGGCACCGCGCGCGCGTGGTCGACGAGCGACTCGATCCGTACTCAGCGCGGTTCTTCCCGCGCGAGGCGCGCACGCAGAGGCTGGCGCGCATTGTGAGCACCGAGCGCGCGGTCGAGGAGGTGGTGCGCGCGCGCTCTTGGGATGTCGTGCAGAGCCGGTGTGCCGGCGGGGTGGAGGAATGGAAGGCGGCGTATGCTGCGTGGGAGAAGGCGGGAGCTGTCCTGTAAGACTTTTGGGGCTTTTGTTTCTACTGTAATACTAGCACTGTACACTACCACTCCTGATTATACGACCAGCCATTCCTCACTGCATACATTCATAGCCAGCTTTCAGAGATGATTCACATATCTTGATGATCTCTTCTTAGAACGTATGGAACATGCTCCCGTGGGCCGATGAAGCCGCCCCGCAGGCTTCTTCTCCGAGACACTCCCCCATTATCTGCACCCTCTCGAACAGTCTCAATTTCGCCTCGGCGTCATGTCCTCGTCGTTCACAACTCCGAATGTCTGGCCACCTCCATTTGCAGTCAACAGACTTTCGGCCCGGACGGGCGCCTGGCAGCCAATCACAGCCACGCACACAGTGGGGCGCTTAGGGCGGCTGGGGAAGAACTTCGGGAGAAAAAAACGCTGAAATGCTGGAGATTTGATGCCGATTTGCCTGCAGGTTTCGGTGGACTATGGAGTCAGTTAGGAAACCCGGAATCTCCATCAAACACACGACACCAGCATCACCGGCACACCTGGCTTTTATGCCGTCTTCTCCTTTTTTCTTCTTCCTCTCTCTCCCCCTCCTTGTGTTTTCCTATTGCCATTCTCTCCTTTCTCTGTCTTTTCTCTTTTGGCCGTGTCCTCTTTCACAGGTGAAAGCTTAATGTTGGTGTTTGTGGCCTCTTGTTGATTGATGTGTTATATTTTTTTCCGGGCCTATTTCTCTAAAATTTTCACCCCCGCAGTCATTATCAAAAGTCAGTTGAAGCCCTGTTTGGAGCTACGTTGCCGGTTGGTTGTCTTGCTTTCATTTTATAATCCACCTGGCTTGTTTATGGTCTGGGACAATCAGTTTTTCGTTCTCCTTCTCACTCTGACTTCACCAAAAGAGTTATGGGGTTGAGAGGACTGGCTGGTCCGACCGTTTCTTGTATGGTTGTTTGTGGATAGACGTCAGTCAACTGATTCTGTTTACTAACCTTAGGTTTCTTTCTCTGTTTCCTCAGGTTCTGGACTGAATCATAATCTCTAAATTCTTTCTGTCTCCTCAAGTTAACACACTCGACTTTTGGTCTCCCTCTCACCCCACCTTTCACGATCCACCGCGACACACTGTTTCTCGACCATGTCACAAGCGCTCAGTGCGAAAGAGTCGGCCCTGTTCCGGCAACTCATCCGGAACTATGAGGACAAGCAGTACAAGCGCGGCCTCAAGACCGCCGACCTCATCCTGAAAAAGACCCCGCGACATGCCGACACAATGGCCATGAAGGCGCTGATCATGAACTCCCAGGGCAAGACCGACGAGGCCTTTGCCCTGGGCAAGGAGGCGCTGACCGTGAACATGAAGTCGCATATCTGCTGGCACGTGTACGGCCTGTTGTACCGCTCGGCTAAGAACTACGAGGAGGCCATCAAGGCGTACAAGTTCGCGCTCAAGCTGGAACCCGACTCGCAGCAGATCCAGCGGGACCTCGCGAACCTGCAGGTGCAAACGCGCGACTACACCGGATACATACAGAGCCGCGCCGCCATGCTCCAGGCCCGCCCGCAGCTGCGCCAGAACTGGACGGCGCTGGCCGTTGCCAACCACATGGCCGGAAACCCCGTCGAGGCCGAGAACATCCTGACCACGTACGAGGGCACCATCAAGTCGACGCCCCCGCGCTCCGACACCGAGCACGCCGAGTCGGTGCTGTACAAGGTCGGCCTGATCGCCGAGCAGGGCGACTACCAGCGCGCCCTGGACCACCTGGAGAAGAACGCCCGCCACAACCTCGACCGGTTGGCCGTTCTCGAGGCCCGCGCCAAGTTCCTGCTCCTCCTCGGCCGCAAACCCGAGGCTACCGCTGCCTACCGTGTCTTGATAAACCGGAATCCTGACTTCTCCGACTACTTCTTTGGCCTGCTCAAGGCTATGGATCTTGCGGAAGACGACTACGCTGCGAAGAAGGCCGTGTTTGATGAATTCTCGGCCAAGTTTCCCCGGAGTGATGCTGCGCGGAGACTTCCCCTCGATGTCTTGATAGGCTAGTCCTGCCTCCGATTCCTTTTGATTAAGTTGCTACTCTCGACGATATACTGACTGCTATCCATGTGTTCCTTCTCGCACAGGTGACGACTTCAAGGAAGCTGCGCGCAACTACCTGTCGTACATGCTGCTCAAGGGTGTCCCGTCGACTTTCGCCAACCTGAAGCACCTGTATACCGACGACTTCAAGAGGGCCACCCTCCCCGCCCTGGTTTCCGAGTTCCTCGAAGAGCAGAAGGCTGCCGAAGCCGCCGATTCGTCCAATACCGAGGCTTCGAAGGCTGTCACCACTGCCCTGTACTACATGGCGCAACACTACAACTACTCCCTCAGCCGAGACCTGTCGAAAGCCAACGAGTACATCGAGGAGGCGATAAAGCGAGAACCGAAGAGCGTGGATTTCCACATGACCTTGGCGCGCATCTGGAAGCACCGCGGCAATGTGGCCAAGGCGAGCGAGGTGATGGACTTTGCCCGGCAGCTCGATCTGAAGGACCGGTACATCAACACCAAGTCGGCCAAGTACATGCTGCGCAACAACGAGAACGACAACGCGCTGAAGACGGTCGGCCTGTTCACGCGCGCCGAGACAGTTGGCGGACCGCTTGCCGACCTGCTCGACATGCAGTGCATCTGGTTCCTGACCGAGGATGGCGACGCTTATGCGCGCCAAGACAACACCGGACTGGCGCTGAAGCGCTTCCACGCCATCCAGAACATCTTCGATGTGTGGCAGGAGGATCAGCTGGACTTCCATGGGTTCTGTCTGCGTAAGGGCCAGATCCGGTCGTACCTTGGCATGATCCACTGGGAAGACAACCTGCGCGAGCACCCGTTCTACTCGCGGGCGGCGCTGCTGGCGGTGAAGCTGTACCTGAAGATGCATGACAAGCCGGAGAAGAACGGCGTCAACGGCAAGGACGGCCACCACGGCGACGCCTCGCAGGACGCGAAGAAGGCGGCCAAGAAGGCGCGCAAGGAGCAGCAGCGCCGCGACCGCGAGGTGGCCGAGCGCCAGGCGAAGCAGGACCCTAACAAGGCCACGCTGCCGTCTGGCGCGGAGGTCAAGGTCGACGAGGACCCGCTGGGCCTGAAGCTGGCGGCCACCAAGGAGCCGCTCGTTGAGGCGATGAAGTTTATTGGGCCGCTTCTGCAGTTTAGCCCGAAGAACATCCTGGCCCAGCAGGCCGGATTCGATGTCTACATCCGACGCAGTAAGTTGTTCTTCCCTAAAACGCCTCGTCTCGTGAGAGAGACCTGCTAACCCCTCTACAGAGAAGTACCTTCTTGCCCTGAAGTGCCTGCAGGCCATGCTTGACATCGACGCGACCAACGCCGCGGCCCTCGAGCGCGTGGTGGAGTTCCTGCACACGGTGACGCCGCTTCTCGACACTCTCCCGGCCAAGGTGGCCGAAGTGATCCGTGCGCAGTCTGCGACGCTGCCGTCGTACGGCGCGTCGTCGCTGGAGGAGTTTGCGGCGGGCATCGCCGGCGCCCACGCCACCAGCGCGGCCCACGCGCTCGCGGCTGCCCGTGCCGACCGGCTGCTCGCCCCGACGTCGGGGGCGGCCGAGAAGGCGGTGCTGGCGGTCCCGGGGCTGGCGGAGGCGTCGATCGACGAGGCCATCCAGGGCCTGGAGCTGCTGTCGCTGTGGCGCAGCCCGGAGACGGAGAAGTACAAGGCGGTGGCGCACCGGCGGTGGCCCGACGTGGCCAAGTTTGAGAGTGCGTAAGCTTCTCATACCCTGAACCCCCAATAATTACATCTGCTCTTCTCTCTCCATCTCTCTCCCTTCCACACTTTCCTTCTCTCTGTCCCCCCTTTTCTTATTTTCTGCGGTCACTCTGTAGGGGCGGATGTATCTTGCTTTCTTAAAGGATGGGAAAGGGGAATTTTGGTTCTTTTCTTTTTTAAGTTCTTCTCTGGTGGATTAAAGGAAGGAAAGGGTGATTTTTTATCATGGTGTTTTTCTTTTCCTAGGAGGGATTTGGTGGAGTACAAAAGAAGAAGAATCAAAAAGAAAACACATTTTCAAGCAGCACCAGTCCGTCATTCATACACATACACCCCTCAACCCCCTTTGTTTCTTGATAAATATTTGAACCAGGTCAGATAAAATGGATTTTTCGTGTTCTTGTATTTCCCCTTTGCTTTCTTGTTTTTGCTATTTTTCAAAACACACTCCAGGTAGAACTGATACAGGTAGAAATGTGGCAGGTCTGAACCAAAAGAGCGCTGGGGCGAACTTGAATGGCCAGAAACATGTGAAACTCCAGTTGGCTCCTCCCCTTCTTGCGGCTGATTGTGAAAGAAATAATTCAGCCCGTGATACCGGTCGAAGGAAAGTCGTAGGGCTTGCCGGTGGTGGGTGGTGGTGTGGTTGCGTTGGCGCGCGTGCCGGAGTCCGCGGAGGCGGGGGGGCCAGTTCTCGGATCGCGCGTCTTCCCACTATTTGGAGCTGGGGGCCCGCCGAAAAAAAAGGAAAGGGGACTCAAGAAAGAGGGAATATTCTGGAGGATAAGGGAGTGAGTAGTGGGTGAAGATGAGACTGATGCTTTTCTTTTCCCTCATCTTCAGGGTATCTTTTGCATGTCCTTATATACGAGTATGTATGCACTCTTAAAGTTGACGATGCCGGCCGGGCCGGGCGGTGGCGGCACCGAGGGATTGGACTTTGACGCAACATGCTCGTTGAGGCAGGAGACTTTCTTGAAGGGCTGGATCGGCCTTGCAAGCTTCCTCAGTAGTACAACATCACCCACACTCTGGATATATGTATCTTCCTGGCGCGAGGGAATCCTTCTTCATTCCGAAGCTCCTCCTTCTGTGTGCCCTGCATAGGAGCAGGCGGCGTATGGACGTCTGTGCGAGGTAGCTCGACGACTGGAACGCGGCACGCAAGAGGTTCTTCTGTCTTACACACACACACACACCCCATGTTGGCTTGGTGTTCTTGTGCCGTTCCGCGATCCTTCTGCTGCTGCCAAGCGTGCAGCCCACCGGGAGGGGGCTTTTGTTCTTCTTCTGGCAACAGCTGAGGCGTCTCCCGGTGCGGGACAAGAGCACAGCTCTGGAAGTACAAGGAGCTTCGATAATTTTTTGGGGGTTTTGGGGCTGGCTACGGCCTGTGGTTTCACAGGGTTTACGAGCACGGCTTGGTGATTCGTTGGTAGAGCGTATTGACTGCATCGACATGTCAGGCTGGGGGCTGAGTGGCTGCATGGAAGATTTTCGTTTCGTTGAAGAGGCATATTTTGTTCTGATGCCTGGTTTTCAAAAGTATTGAAGCGCATGCTCAGAGGAGGCCTGCCTGGTCAGTAATTATCCCGCGGGCGGATTTTCTAGATATCACGATACCGGATTTCCACGCCTGGGGTACGTATGTACAGTACTGTACATGCCTGTTCACGGAACTGGCTCGCACAGTGAGCCCGAAGCAGGAAACCTCTATTGAATGTCGCCAACCTATTTCCAATCTTTTCCTCCTATCCTACGCCGCGTGTGCCTGGTGTTCCTGCGTGAGACGGACATACCGGCAGCCCTGTGTGAGTGTGTGTGTATGTCACAGTCGAGTGGTGTGAGTCCGCGCGGTCACGCAAAAACCACAATTGACAGCTCACTGAACGATGAGAGAGGGGGGTACTGGTGCTACCCGCGATTCCAATGCAATGGCGAGACCTTGGCCTGCCTGTGCTTGCGACTTTTTTATGGGAACGCGAAATGGAACGAACGACAGCCTCGCTGCAACCCAGGGTTAAACCCAGCCGACCTGTCTCCGTCTGAGAGACAAGGATCTTCTGATGTCCGGACGAAAAAACAAAACATCGAGCCGAAACTAGCTGCTTCAACGGCCTTTGTTCGGCTGTCGATTGTTGCGGTTGGAGACCAGACGGGCGAGATCCGGCGAATGCGATGGTGGAACTTTTTAACAGCAGCATGTGGGTGAGCAGTACTGGGTACCTCGACCCGGGCGCGTTGGATCGCCCGTATTAGAGAGAATCCGAGTCTGCCATTGATGGGCGCCGACGGCCGGCTCTGTACCTGATACCCAGGGCTATCGGGGGTTCCTGTACGAGTTATGTGTAGCGTTGAGGGAATCAGTAGACTGGAGTCGCAGCCTCGGGAAGTGGAACCTGTCTCCAGAATGCTGGGTATTGGCGAGAAAAGGCATGATGCAGAGGATGAGTGAGTGAGTGGTGTATGTATGTACGCAGTAGTACTGGTTGGTGAGTGAGTGTTCACGGAGTTGAACTCTGGAGATGAGTGTAGATAGCACGGAGTCCAGCCCTGTGCATAGAAAACCATGATATGTGCTCCTACTGATATATATGCACATAAGGAGAGAAATTTATCTAGCCAGTATATGGATCTATCGAGGTCAAACCTGCTTAATTCCGGCAGCTTTGAACCGATCATATAATCAGGCATATCGGACCTACAAGCTATAACCCACCAGCCAATAAAGAAAGAAAACAAGCCTTAGAGCAACCGCTATTCTCCCGAATAGACATGTCCATACCAGGAAGGAACACCTGATTCTCTTCCTTCCTCACCATCACCAGGAAATCCCGTGATCCAGGGGCCCGTTTTGGCTCATAATATCTGATATATATATATATATATATATATATCAGACATTCTAGAAGGCCACGGACATATAAGGACATACAGTACACAGCATAAACAAGGTGTGGTTGACTCTCCCTAAAGCCGGCACCCACGACTCATTATAGGCGACCTTCCCGCTATGAGTGCTATAATGAGTGATAAAGAGGCCCCTAGAGTCCTTTGTTCCCTTCTCTCCGATTCCCGAGGCTTCGTGGGTGCTAGCTTCTTCCTTCATTTCTTTCGCCTCGCCGTCGATTATATTAATTTCCTTCCTCTTCTTTACTACGATCTACTCTGATCTTTTAATTCTTTTCTTCTTTCAGTCATATAACTCACGATATTTCCTATCTATAACGTTTGATACCCTTTTTTGTACTAGATCTTTGATACCCCCGATTCCTTCTCCTCCTTCCTTCTTAGTTTCACTTCTATACCTAGGTAAGCTTCTCTCTTCGTCTCCAGGCATCTGCACCTCATTCATCATCCATCTAGTGAAGTCATCACCATCATCATCTCCAACACCCTGTATTGTATCCTCTTCTTCATCTTGCGCTATTTGATGACTGTCAGCTCAGACATCTTTCCTCCGATACGCACCCCTGGACTGCCACAACAAATCTCTTATTCAGCCACAGCATCCAATCTCACACATCCTTATTCTCACCACCATCTGCCCGTCGTAGTCCGCGGTCCTCAGTCTGACAGTCCTCTCGCCGTCTATGTTTATTCTCGTGCTCTCCATTTCCACTGGCCGGCCACTCTTTTCGTTGTGACCCCATCTTGGCTGCTCACCCTCCCCCGAGTTCGCTGCGTCCTCCGGCCCGAAGCCACACTTCTATCTTATCTGCTCTCGAGCGGCGGGCCAACTCCGAGTCCGCGTGGACTGCATTCATTTGGCGGACTTTTGGCTGCGTCCTGCATTTTTAATGTCCACCCTGGGCTAGACTCTCTCTCTGTGTTGTCTATTCTCCCATTCCTCACTTCCAAATCCCCTGATAGCTCTCACACCCTTGAATCCAGCTAGTGGTGTGTTGGATTGCGAATTGTTCCGCTCCCGTGGCTGTCAACGCTTTTAAATTACCACACCATTAGTGCATTGCATATATATATTTATATCTATATATTTACACCCTTCACCTCGCCCTCCCTTCTTCCCATCCTTGCTGCTTCGGATTGCTCGGTATAAACTGTACTCCTTCGCTCTTGATTCCGTCTCAGAGACCACCACCTAGAACCAATTCTGCAGCCCGGATCATCGACGTCACCTTGATTCCACCACCGCCGCAACTCCGCGCCCACACGGACCGTTCGACCGCTCATTGTTGGATGTGACAGCCCTCTTTAATCCTCAAAACCCATCAAAAAAAAATGTCCCGTGCCCGTTCCCCTGCCCAGCACTAACTAAATCTGACCAATTCCCGGTTATCTCCACCCAGATATCTTTTTTCTAACCACTCTGAGGTCCAGCTTTTACTAGCTTTTATCCTTCTCTCATTTTCTCGGATCTTTCCCCAGCTCCGTCATTTTTTTCTCTCTCTTTGTTGCTTTCTTTCCTCACCAGCCTTCACCATGTCCGACGTTACAGACGATGCTTTCGCCGCGCGGAAGCCCTCACCAGTTGAGCTGTCGTTGCGTCTGTCCAGCAAGAAGACTCTAACCCTAAGAGACGACAAGATTATCCTAGATGGTACGCCTCATGTCGGATCCCCCTTCGCGATTTGCTTCTGCCTCCCTGGCTATCCTCGTGTCGGCCGCGAAGACGACCGCCGCAACTAACCCTGTCCGTGCCTCTAAAACCTAGAAATTGTCGTGGAGCGGAATTGTCTCCCAACAAGTAAGAATATGCCCTCCTTTCTCACTCTCAAAGGCTAGCTTAACTTGTATTCCTGCTAACACCGCATTTGCCAGCGTCTTCAAAATGTACTACCGTCTCCGTATATCATGTCCTGTGGGCCGAGATGTCCGGCGGCTCCACCCTAGTCATTGAGTACGCGAAGAAGAGTGGCAAGACGATTGTCTCGGCAAAATGGTCGCTCGCTGTGCCCGAAGAGCTCGTCCCAGCAGCCACCGATCTGGCTGCAGCCCTGCTTGAACGCGCATACACCAACTCGACGATCAAGAAACGCGCCCTCGTTCTCGTCAACCCGTCCTCCGGCCCCGGTAATGGCCGCAAGCTCTGGGAGGTAGACTCACAGCCCCTGTTCAAGGCTGCTCGTATCGCCTGCGACGTCATCTATACCGAGTACTTCGGCCACGCCACCAAGGTCTGCGAAGAACTCGACCTCGACACCTACGACATGGTGGTGGCCTGCTCCGGCGACGGCATGCCGTACGAAATCTTCAACGGCCTGGGCAAGCGGCCCGATGCCTCGTACGCCCTCAGCAAAGTCCCGGTGGCCCATATCCCGGCTGGCTCCGGTAACGGCATGAGCTGCAACCTGTACGGAACCCACCGCGCCTCCGTCGCTGCTCTCGCCATTATCAAGGGTGTCTGCACCCCGCTCGACCTCGTCAGCATTACTCAGGGCAACAACCGCACCCTTAGCTTCCTCAGCCAGTCGCTGGGCATCGTCGCCGAAATGGATCTAGCTACCGAGCATCTCCGGTGGATGGGTAGCGGCCGCTTCACCTACGGCTTCCTTGTCCGCGTGCTCCAGGGCACCACCTACCCGTGCGACATTGCCATGAAGGTGGAAATCGAGGACAAGGACGAAATCAAGGCCCACTACCGCCGCCACCGCTGCCAGACGCTGGAGGAGAAGCACGCTGCGGCGGCTGTTACCGCCGCCGCCCACAGCGCCGCGACTGCTACTACTACCGCCGATGAACCGGCTGCGGATGAACCTGGATTGTCTAGCTCCGACATGGTCAAGCCGGAAGGCGGACTTCCTCCATTGAAGTACGGCACCGTGAACGACAAGATTCCCGATGGCTGGGAGCTTATCCCCCATGAGAACTTGGGCTGCTTTTACGCCGGAAATGTACGTATCCTGACTCCCATTGATGCATCAACCGCATTCTCCCCTCCACTTTACATGAGTATGCTTGACTTTTGCGTCTTTACGTGGCCCTGACTGTCCAACACTAACCTTTTTCTCTCCTTTTTTTTTTCTTATTTGACAGATGGCCTACATGTCGCCCGATGCCAACTTCTTCGCCGCGGCCTGCTCATGCGACGGCTACCTGGACATGATGACGATCGACGCCACGATCGGGGTCAACGCGTGGTTGTCGCTGTTCAACAACATCGAGGACGGCGGCCGCGTGCTGGACAACCCGTATGTGGCCTACCGCAAGGTGTCCGGGTTCCGCATCATCCCGCGGCAGAAGGAAGGCTACATCAGCATCGACGGCGAGCGCATCGACTTTGCACCGTTTCAGGCCGAGGTGCACCACGGGCTCGGGCGCGTCATCTCCAAGAGCGGCGTGTTTGAGGCGCCCGGCCCCACGAACTGGGATCGCGTCACGAATGCGGAGCGAATCATGGCGTAGATGATGTGTGTATGCGTGCGTGCGTGCGTGCTTTGGCTGTCGCTTGTGACTCTCTAGTCGCCGATATCTTCCTCGGGTGGGATTTCTTTTCTTTTTGGGTCCGAAATGTCGGGGCGGCTCATTCCTTTCGGCCTGGTCCCCCCTATGGTGTCTATTTCTGCTCACTTTTTGACCTTTTTGCACTGTTCGCTTTCTTATAATGTCTTGATACCGGATCGCCTGCGATGCATCTGTTCTGTTCCCCGGCCACCTGCGTTGATTATCTCTGCTGCAAGGGGCTGAAGAATGAATGAGTTTTTCCCTTTTCTTTTTTTTCTTGGAGTACAAAGTGTTTTCTTTTCGGTTATCTTTCTTTTGGCTTTATTTCAGTTGTCTTGTGTGTTAGATTAGATGGCTCGAGGAAAACTGTCCCTGGTGGGAACATGTGTTCTTCCGCTTGTTGGTTGTATGTGTATTTCGTTCTTTGCTGCTTCAATACCAGTGGTCAAGCGTCATGACGAGAGGGTGTGCGAGTGTGTTTTCCTTGCCTCGTGCTTTTTATATTGTCAAGCTCCTGCTGTCTTCCGGTTTGTACGCCAGTAAGGTTCAGCGGTTGTCACTCCGATTTACTAGATGACGCTCAACATAAGACTCCCTTGTGAATGAATACCGTGCATTCCAAAAAAAAAAAAGAAAAACCAGAACTACCCGCATCGCATATCTACATAGAAGAAAAAACACATGCTTTTGAAATCCCGTGAACCCAATGTGCAACCCCCCTCAATCATCAATCCCATCCCAACTGCTATTATCACCGCCGTCCTCGGCCTCGCCGTCGGCGCCGCTGTTCCACGGCAACCGCTCGTCCTCCAGCGCCTCGCGCGCGCGCAGCCGCAGCACCTTGTTCGGGAACTCGGGCGCGCCGACCGCGCGCACCAGGTCGGCCACCGCGGTAATAACAGCAGCGTGCGGTGCCGCGGCGTCGTCAGTTCCGCTGGCGAGCAGGCCCTCGCGCTCGAGCTCGTCGACCCAGATGTCCAGGGCGTGCAGCCGCAGGCCGACGGGCACGCGGCCGAGGTCGCCGGTGGGCTCGAAGGGGCCGGCGGCGAGCGCGGCGAGCAGGCCCGGCGCGGCAGAGTCCGGGCTGGTGCTGGCGCCGGCGGTGCGCAGCAGGCGGAAGTGGGCGGCGAGCACGCGGCGCACGAGGAGCAGGAACTTCTCCATGCGCAGCACATCAATGTCGGTCCAGCGGGCGGCCAGCACGGTCCAGAAGCCGCCGGCGAAGGCGGCGGCGCTCTCGGGCGGCACGGCACTCACGGCGGCGGCGGCGGCGGCGGCGTCCGGGGTCGCGGCCGCAGGCGACGTGGCGGCCGGCGCGGCGAGCAGGTTGGCGAGGTCGGCGGCGAGGTTCTGCTGCGGGACGGCGCGGTCGCACATCCACATGGCGAAGAAGAGCCCCGTCCACAGCTTCTCGGCGTCGAGCGGGGTGAGCGTCGCGGAGCGGGCGGCGCGGCGCGAGGCGAGGAAGGATGAGAGGGAGCGCAGGGCGTCGGTGCGGGTTTTGCGGTCTGCGCAGGTTGCACTCTCTCGAACATGTTAGCAGCAGGGTTTTTTCTCTTGGTCAACACAGGCGGGTGTGGGTCTGGGTGTGGGGTGCTTCTGAGGGCCGGACATGTGTCTACCGTACCGGACGACGCAAGGTTCCGGATGAACGGAAGCTCGGACTGGGCTGTTGCCATTGTATTGTGTGTATGTGTGCGGGTGGGTGCCGGAGGGAGGAATGCCGGAGGGATGGCGGGGGGGATGGCGGGTTTGGAGAAGGCCGGGCGAGGAGGGAGGAACTGTGTGTTCGAGAAGGTTGGCGTTGGTTCGCTGGCACAGGGAAAAGAGAGTTCTGAGTGCCTCTGAGAAACCGGGCCCTTGTAGAGTAGATCGGTGCAATGTCTGGTCGGTGAGGAGTGTTAGCACGAAGCAGCAGAGCAAGAAAACCCGACATCTCGTCCCAGCCCGAAAAAAAAGAAAAAAAAAAGCCGTCTCTCTCGGTGAAGCTCGGTGAGAACCCTGCTTATCGCCCGATAAGCAAAGTCAAATGTGGCGAGGGAAATCACCCCTGTTCAGCCACACCCAGCAATGCAGGGGAAAAAAGCGAGACAAAATGTGGCGCGGTCCCCGGCGCTCTACGCACGCTGATTGGCTGCAGTGTAGTTAACGCGGCCTACAAACTCACAAGAAACCCAACCACCTGCAAATCTTAACATCGCGGGTGTTTTTAATATGCGCAGGGGGCCTGGCACGCAGATGTTTGACCTTCCTTGCGCTTCACTTTTCTATCGAGATTTCCTCTTTCTCTCTCCAACCTTCTGGATTTTGGGGGCTTTAGACTCGTCGATGTGGGCGGCTCCCTTTATCAGTAGAGAGGGTCTTCCCTCCCTTTCGCTCCCCAACCGAGGGGATGATAAACCGCCTTTTTTATTCTCTCTCCCAGCCATGATATACAAAAGACGGCGAAGTGCGGACGGTATTTAATAAGAAGCGCAAGGTTCCACGGAAGAAAGATCCAGTTCTAACTTTGAGTTTCCCTCCATCGTGAACTGTCTTCTCCTTTTTGTGATTTTCAATACGGTCGATCTTTCCTTCATCCTATCTCCTTTTGTGTGAGAAAATAGTCTTTGCTTGGTCCTGCAGGTGTCCGTCGGGTAGCTGCATAGCATCCCGCATATCCATTCACTCTGGCATCCGGGTTCCGGCGCCACACTACACGCGGCTCTCTTTCGTACTACCTCTCACTGTCTCGACGCCTTTTTGCTTCCACCTCTCGGCTCTCATCACCGTCACTTGTCTCTGATTTTTCAGCGGCCTCTCTCTCTCTCTCATCCCGGTGTTACACCCGCCTGTTCCCGAGTACCCTCAACCAGGCCTGTCTGGGTTTTCCTTCCTCGTCACCCGGCACCACTCCGCAACCATGCGCCCCAGCATCCTCAGCCTGGCGGCCGTGTCCCTCCCGCTGGCCCTCAGCCTCCCACACCGCCCGCTCCCGCGCGCCGACAAGCCGTCGTACGCCGTCGTGCCGATCTTCTCCGACGACGCGCCGGATGACAGTCCGCCGGCCACAGCCTCCGGCGGGGCTTCTCCCGCGCCGCCGACCTCGGATGCGGGCGGCGGCGGTGGCGTGGTGGTGGTGACCGTCCGGAAGACTGTGACCGGGGCGGCGCCGACGCAGTCGCCCCTGTCGTCGTCGTCGTCGGTGAAGAGCACGAGCACGAGCTCTTCGAGTGGTGGGTTCGCGGTCGTGCCGATTGCGCCGCCGGAACCTACTACGCACACTGTGACGGTGTACGATGTGGTTGGGGAGACGAGTTTGACGTCTTCATCTTCGAGCTCGAGTTCTTCTAGTGTCTCAACATCTACGACACTTTCTTCAACATCTGCTTCACCTTCTTCGTCTTCCTCTTCACCGTCTTCTTCAACCTCCACCTCAACATCTTTAACATCTTCTTCAGCTTCAGCTTCCACTTCAATCTCCACTTCCACTTCCGCTTCGGTTTCTATTTCAACTTCTACTTTGACTTCCAATTCAACCTCGACTCGTCTGGGATCCACCTCTCCCTCCAGCTCTTCGACATCTTCTGAGTCGACAATATCCACTGCGGAGCAATCTTCAATTCCTTCCCCAACTCTCCCCTCAGAACTTGAGTCGACAATTAGCTCGTCGACTTCTACCACTTCGATCACATCTGAATCATCATCCTCCCCGGCTACCACACTCACGCCAACCACATTTTCCCACCTCATTTTCTCCAACTCTACCCTCGCAGCATCCACCACCTCCAGTGACCCAGCGCCGTCCACAACTACTTCCGAGCCTGCAGCACCCGCTCTCTCCACAACAGTGATCGAGGTCAGCACCTCCACGACCACGATCCCGTCAGTCTCGGGATCGACGAGCACACTGCTCTGGACACCCACAGCTTCCTCAGTGTCCGTGACCACAGACCTGGCTGCGGCGCTGACAACGTTGACTTCAACCGCCACCACTTCCACCACGTGGACCTACGACAACGGCATGTGGCATACCACCTACCCGCCGTGGAATGGTACATTCGCGCGCCGGGGTCGCTACTAAACACTGGTTTCAACCACGGTAGTCCGGCTAGGTCGTGAAATCTGCATCAAAACCAATCTTCCTTTTTCATGTTTTTCATGTCTGCTCCCGCCTTACGTCTCTGGAGCTCTCCTGTTTTACTCGTTTCTTTTCCTTTGTCGACTACACGGGACCGGATGTGTCTCGTATCACTCTCGCCCCAACAAACACACGCGGCACGAACTACGGAGGTCTTACGTTTTCTTTTTCTTTCTTTTTTTCTTTCCATATTTTCTAGCAACAGGCGTTTAGAATCTGGGGACCATCTTCTTGTACGTGGCAACACGAATGTATCAATTGAATTTTGGGGGTAAATATGACTGGGATGGATGTAATATATAATGGACCGCATATGAATAAATGCACACTTAGATAGATAGATACAACAAATGAAACAAATGACTTTCTTCTCCACACCTTCGAATGCTCTCCCTCGTCTCCAAGTTGCCACCGCATCTAATTGTTGAAGATGGACGGCTCCACCTAGGCGAAGAACATACCGGCAAAGCCCACTCCGAGACCAACCACGAGCGCCACGCCGCCGACCCGCGAAGTGCTAGCCGCGCCAGGAGTCGGCACAGAGGTCGAGCCACCCGACCCGGTCTCCCAGCCACTGCCGCCCGCGCCGCCGGAGCTGGTCGAGCCGCCACCGCCCGCGCCGGTGGGAGTTCCAGCGGTCGAGTTGCCGCCCGAGCCACCACCGCCACCGCCACCGGCGCTCACACTGCCGCCATCGGCGCTGGCAGTCCCGTCCTCGCCGTCGGCAGTGCACTCGGACTCCTCCTCATACTCGATCTCGCACTCGGCCTCGTCAAAGTCCACGTCGAGGCTGCCCGGGCCCGTGGCCGGCACGCACACGGTGCCGGGCGGCATCGGGACCACCGCGGTCCACTGGCCGGCCGCGCAGCGCTGCCAGCCCAGCGTGAGGCAGTTCCACCCGGAGCCCTCGCACGGCGTGCCGGGGGTGTATTCGCTGGCGCCGGCGGCGGAGGGGGTGGCTGCCACGGGGGTGTTGTACGACGGGGTGGTCGCGACGGAGAAAGGAGCGAGGAGGAGGAGGGAGAGAAGGAGGGTCTGGCAGTTTGTTGGAGCCATTTTCTTGAGGATTGTCGTAGACGGTGAAAGTAACGAGAGAAGGTTCACGCACAACGTGTTGTTGTCTTTGAAGGAGGATGGATAGTGTCAGGCTGAAGGAATGAACGAGTGGATGGAGGACAAGAAAGCAGTCCTGAGCATCCGTCTCGTTGCAGATGCCATGGTTACTATATATATTTCCCTCGTGCTGCGGAGGGAATGTGAGATACTCGGAGAGAAGCAGCCGTGCTTAGACAGTGCAATTTCCCACACACAACAGAGAGCTCCCTTTTTTTTCTTTCTGGCACGGCAAAAGACGACCACATTTCCTGGGTCTGAAACAAGTAAAACAACAGTGATTTCTAGTTGATGACCTACACTCGCCTTTCTCTCTCTCTATATATATATATGTGTGTGTGTGTGTCTGTGAAAGTCGCAAAGTTTCCCCGGATCCCGATTGAACGCCCAAGTGATCTTCCCCGAACCTCTTGTCTAACTAATTTCCCCCAAAGTCCAGCCCCAAGCAAGCAGAACGCCAGCACAACGTGTGTGCAGAAAGCAAACAAAACAAGAAAGAAGAAGAAGAATGTCTGATCTTCCCAGACTATAAAATACCGAAACCGGCACTTTTTATAATTGAAACAAAACAAAGAAAGAAAATCCCCTAAGGATCGTCGAGACACCCGAAAAGCAAGGCCAATCTACGCGGTATCCCTAGACTTCAGCTGCAGACGGTCTCCGGCTTGGCACGGCCGGGGCGGTAGCCACGCTCCGCATCGGCAGAGTCTCGGCGTCGATGGTGGCGGAACTTGGCAGCCGCAGCGGCTGTACCGGACGAGACGCAGGCTTGGTGGTGTGCTTCGCCATGCCTTCGAGGACCGGCGAGGCTTCCGGGGTGGCAGTGGCCGACGAGGCCGGCGACGCCGTCTTACACGAGGCGGGGCGGTAGGCCGGGAGCGGGACGGTGGGGACGCCGGCGGGGGTCATCATGGAGATGGCGGTGACCGTGGCCGACACGCCGGCCTTCTTGATGTCGGCGTCGGTCACGTCGGCGGAATAGGCGTCCGGGTGGACAGAGACGGTGGTGGTGGTGTCGGAGGGGGTTGGGGGCCGGGCTCGGCGGGCCCATCTCTTGGCGACCCAGAGACAGACGACGCCGCCGAGCACGGCCAGCACCAGAGCAGCAATTGACGACGGCGGCAGCTCGGAGCCGGAGCCGTTGCCGGTGTCGGGCTGTGCGGAAGCGTCAAACGATTCGGGGACGGGTGCTGGAGCCATAGTTCCATCTAGATTCGGCCGCAGTGGCGTGTAAGCGTGTGTTCGTGTGTGTATCTGTGTATATATATCAAAGATGGGTTGGGACTGAAAGGAGGAAGTCTTGGCAGGTTCGAGATGGGGGCAAGAGTTTCCAGATGAGATTTTTTTATGTAAGGTGAAGAGCAGAATGTCTGGGAAAGGTCAGGTTTGAGAGGAAAGATTGAAGAAAAAAAGGAAGTTGAGGGACGTACATACCTATAGGCGTCCGGCCTGCAGATACACACAGTATCGAGAGCAACCTCGGAAATATTATGGAACGACACTGATTCAGGGGAGGAGGACGATCTGGATATGTATCAAAGGAACGAGCTGGGAGTACAAAGAGGAAAGAGAAGGCTTTTTCAAGACACGTTCAGGGGATACAGCGTGAAGAATCTCGCAGGCCAGGAGAAGTGGTGGTGGGCGAGGAGGAGAATGGCAGCCATGGTGAGGAATCAGGAGGAGGAAAATAAACACAGGAAAAGAACACGAAGACTTCCAACAACAGAGCAACAGAAAAGTATACAAGGAAAGAAGAGAGAAGAGAAGTTCATTCTCACGGTGGAGAGTACTTGGCAGAGATTTATATCAAATACATGGCAGCCAACCAGCCTTTGGGTCCCGTCCGCTCAAGCGAGAGAAACCACAGTCCACAAACTTTATGCCTGCAGCTAATGCTTCTTCTTCGTCCTCCCCTGTGCAGCTCTGGGAGTGTTAAAAAAAGAAATTCGAACAAGTCACAGAGACAAAGCTCAATAAGGAAACATACTGGGGTTTTCTACGTCGGGTCCCCTGGGTGTGTGTGGTCTGGCCCGATTCGTGAAGGTGCATATCCGAGGAGAGATAGCTTCCCATAGCTTGCCCGTGCTGTATGTCAGTAGCTGTGGGTAGGTCCTTTGGACAGACCAGCTCAACCCCCACGCCGTCAGCCAACAGGGCGAATTTCCGTTGGGGGGTGGGGGGTGGGGAGGGACTGAGCAAGGTACTGTACAGTACACAGGTGTAAGTCAACTGTTGATGTACATAATACCTACTCGTACACGGTACCTTCGAGTCTGTTTTTGGGTGAGGTTTCCCACCGCTCGAGATATATACGTACATCATCAGGTCCTTGCATGGACATATGCTATGTCAATGATGGGCTTCACCCAACGGCATTGGCACACCTCCAGGACGACAGAATGGACACAGGAAAGCAGAGAACGCAGTCGGGCCATGTCTCCAGGCCCAGCATCGGCCGGGACGATGGTCAGCTTGGCGCAGAGCCGCCATGTGCATATGGTGTGTGTCTGGTATCTAGCGGATGCCCGGCACACTGCGAAGGGAGACAAGACGCCTGTGTGTACTGGACATACGAGGTCTGCGAAGTACTGAACAGAAGCAAGAAGACCGTAAGACACGCAATCAGGCATGGGAGGGAGAAAAGAAGATCTTGGGGAGTCCAGACCCCCATTTGGAATCCGAGAGCCGTGTGGTTCTTCTCCTCTGCCCTATGTGGCGTTTTCCTTTCGGCATTTACAACGTAAGGAAATTCCTCTCTTTCTGCCTGCGGCCTCAGCTCCAGCCATCACCCCACCCCGTTGCATCCTGCCGAGACATACAGCACCTTTTTTTTTTCCTCTCTCGTCTCGTCATTCATTGCTCCTGCTAGCTGCGTCCAATGTCGCGAAATGAGAACCCCGACCCGTCCAAGCTCTGAGGCTCAACGGGATCAGCACGTGTGTCCATGGTTGGCCTGGACGCGGCGGGTGTGCCAGGGGGGGCAAATGGGAAATGGCGGTCATACGAGTGACACCCAAGTGAAAGTTTTTTTCCTTCGCTCCCTGGTTCTTGTGCATACGGAGAGTTTTGGGCGTTTTGGGTGTCACTGCGTCGGGCCAGGGGGGGGAGAACAGCCAAAAACAAGAGCTTCCCTTCTCGTCCAGGGGGCGGTCGGTGGCGCGCGTGGGATGGTACGAAGCAAGCTGTTCCCTACTGCTTTCAGTATGCAAACTTGCTCACCGTTCGTGCGAGGGGGGCAGCTTCTCACCGCCGATCTTGCTTCTCAGTTCTCAGGTGCTCACCTAAGCGTGTCTGACTTCCGTCGTACGTGGACTTGCAGCATCGGATACGACACACCAAGGCTCGGAAATTATATATAACATTGCACTCGAACTCGTACCTCCACTGCAACGCAAAGCAAAATCCAGCAGCACGACGATCCGCTCCGATCGCTTTTGTTCAGCTTGTTGGTCGAAGAGAGGGTGGATAGAACGGCCGATATAGGAGGCTGCAGGAGGGTCCATATGCAAGCTTGAAGCTCAGCTGTCAAACACGGCTCATCAGGGGAAAAAAAAAAAAGAAAAGAAAAGAGGATTTCAGAGAGACCACACGAAGGATGGACTGTTCTATTTAAATTTCTGAAAAGAAGACAAAAAAGCAAAACCATACCTTCGCAAGAGAACGCTACTCAACCTCTGCTGGCGGCTTCTCCCGAGTTCTCTCTGTTGTGCTCTCTTTGCTTCTGCTCATCACGGAACCATCGATTATCGAAAGACGGGTAATTGGCAGATCCCCAACTGGTGTGTTTGCCAGCCCGAGCCAGGTCCGAGATGAGAATAGCCGGCGCCCATATAGGGCTGGGAGAGGGAGTTGGCATACCTTGTATACACACTACCAGCCATTCAACTACGGATACGAACCTTCTGATTGTCGGAGGCGGTGTTATAGAAAAATGCAAGAAACGAATCGATGAGCTGGGGGTATCCTAGTGGCTCAGGGCGGCTTGGGGGGAGAAGAACGTCTGGGGTCTGGGGAAGCCTGTAGCAACTTCATGAGTGGCCTCAGTTGACTTTCCTGAAGACGAAACGGAGGTAGATAGATCTACTACCGACGCCGCCGCCGGCGGGAAGATGAAACCGCAAGGCCGAATCGGAAGTTCATCTGTGCTGATCGGGATCGACGAATCTGCCATTTTGACCGTGAGGTGGATTGAATACCGACAGCACTCACTTCTGGTGTGTGAAAAATCGTTTCAGTGTAATTTTCTTGTATTATTCAGTAACTTTAGGGTTGAATCGACCCTTAACCCTAATGCACTCTCGATTCTTCTTTAATCTCCAGATCCGAAGAAATCTCCAAGATTATCACCTATTAACAACAACCACGGTTGCACTAATATCTCGGACAGACCCCTCTTCAGATTCCCCCGAGTGCCCTCTTGCTTCTCCCCACTCCATTCCAGAGGCATCCAAGGCACCACCATGGGCCCAGATTACCGTTCTCTCGATATCGTCAAAAGATCCTCAGGCAACCAACCACCACAGTCCCAAACGCAATTTATGATGTCAATCAAACGACAACATACACAGCTTCTTCTCCCAGTGCCGCCACCATGCCGTCCACTTCCCTATCGCAACGGAGCACGCCAAGCCTCCCCGATGACCTGGACGCCACACCTCAGAAATGCTCTGGTGATCTCCAACAATCCGACAATTCAAATGGCGGCTGGTCAGTCAAGCATAGCCATGATTTTAAAGAGGAGGCCTCTGCTAACCACCCCACTAAATCCACTGGTCACCACCTAGAAACATCGATCGACCTTCCTAGCCGATACATCCACTCGCACTCCAAAGACCTAAACCGCCGCCAGAAGCGAAGGCGACGTATCCCCGCCGCCACATGTCCATTTAGGGCTGTGCAGAAACAAGCTGCGGTGGTGTTGGCCTCCCGCCTGTACGAGGAACAAAAGGTTGCCTGCCAACCAGTGGTGGGGTCATGGTTCACTGCTCCAGGCAATTGACATCACGAAAGAGTGACTTGGCTTGAATGCAGGTTGCTTACGGGTCCTCGGGACAGCTCCAAATCAGCTATATAAATCCGGCCTTCCTGTCAAGAATTTTTGAAGTTGTTTTTGTGTCTTTTTTTTTTTTGGCTTTTTTTTTTGGCTTTTTTGTTTCGTGTTATATCGGTCCATCTCCATCGAGACAATCCTTCATTCCTTGGAATTCCAGAACCGAGCATTACCTTTCGTTCCTTCTCGATCTCTCCTATTTCCCCTTCCCAGATCAAAAGCGTCGACGAACTAACATCACAAGATCGCCGGATTTTATCGATCTTGACTAAGCGTGAGTTGGCTGTTTGTCTCTTAAGTCGACACTTCCCCTGAACACAAGTGCTTGGCCTGTGGTGGTCCCAGTATTTAAGGAACCCCGCATTCTGCTTCTGTCTGGTGATTTTCTAGTGTTACCTTTCTGCAAAACTTCCTCCCCTTTCTATCGCCGCTCGTCTCTAACCTTCGTTTAGCATACACAGCTTCATCAATTCCATTCTATCCCATCTATAACCTCAACTTCTGATGTCTTATCAGCCTCCTTACCAAGGCTACGGCCAACCGCCGCAACAGCAGTACGGCCAGCCCCCTGCTCAGCATTATGGCCAACCACCGCATCAGCAACAGTACGGCCAGTATCCTCCTCCCGCCCAGGGCCAATGGCCCCAGCAGCAGCAGCAATACCCTCCGCAGGGTCAGTACGGCGCCCCCCAGTACCCTCCTCCCGGTCAGCAATACCCTGGCCAGTATCCTCCGTCCGGACAATACCCCCCTCAGGGTCAGCCCCCCGCTGGCGGCTACTACCCCCCACCCACCCAGCAGCAATACGGCGCCCCGCCCCCGGGCCCTCCTCCCTCCCAACAACAGTACGGCGCCCCGCCGTACGGCCAGCCTCCGCAGCAGGCCTACGGCGCGCCTCCCGGCGTTCCTCCCGGCTACCCCCCCGTTCCTGCCACCCCCCCGTCTATTGGCTACGGAGCCCCTCAGATCATCCAGTGGGATGCGCGGCCGACCGCTGACGCCTGCCGCGCGGCAATGAAGGGCTTCGGCACGGACGAGAAGGCGCTGATCCGCGCGCTGAGCGACAAGGACCCGCTGCAGATCGCGGCGCTCAAGTCGACGTACCAGCAGGTGCACTCGCGCGACCTGCTCCGCGACGTCGAGAAGGAGACCAGTGGCGACCTGGAATGGGGCCTGCTGGCGATTCTGCGCGGGCCGCTGCTCCAGGACGCCTACGAACTGTACAAGGCCATGAAGGGCGGCGGCACCGACGAGGCCGTGCTGACCGATGTGCTGATGGGCCGGTCGAACGCCGACATGCAGGCCATCCGCGCCACCTACCTGAACACGTTCCGGCAGAGCCTGGAAAACGACCTGCGCAGCGACCTGTCCGGCAAGACTGAGCGCCACTTCCTGATCGCGGTCGGCGGAAACCGCGCCGAGGATGCCGCGCCCGTCATCCAGCAGCAGATCGAGTCGGACACTTTGGAACTGTACAAGGCCACTGAGGGCCGGGTCGGTACTGACGAGGTGGTGGTGAGCAGCATCCTGCTGACCCGCAACGACAGCCAGATTCGTGCTATTTCGCAGTTGTACCGCCAACGGTACAGCCAGGACCTTGAGAAAGTGATCAAGAAGGTATTTTTTTCCCCGGACTCCGTTCTCCCCCACCACCCATCACCCTACAACCTCGAGACTAACATTCTCTCGTTCCCTCTCTCCAGGAATTCTCCGGCCACCTCGAAGACGCCCTTGTCTTCCAGCTGCGCAACGCCCACGACAAGGCCGACGCCGCCGCCCAGCGCATCGAGGCCGCCATGGCCGGGATGGGCACCGCCGAGAAGCATCTGGCCAGCCGCGTGGTGCGCGCCCACTGGAACGCGCAGTTCATGGAGGCCGTGCGCGCGGCGTACCGGCGGCGCTATGGCCGCGAACTGGGCAGCCGTATCAAGGGGGAGACCAGTGGTGATCTGGAGCGGTTGTTGCTTTCGTGTATTGGCGAGCGCATCTAAGTCGGGTTTTGTTGGCCCTACTTGTTCACTCCTCTTGTCTTCTGCGGTTCTCTTCTTGTAACCACTTTCCCGCTGTGTCTTTTTCCCCCTTTCTACCATTTTCGTTGAATGAGCTTCCTTCCGTTTTCTTCTCATGATATATCGTCTGGTTTCCTGTCAAGGCTTTTTTTCTTTCTTTTTGTTACCCGGATTCTCAAAATGTTCATTGCAACTCACCAAAGCGCCTCACACACTGTTCCTCACTTGGCTTTCTTCTTGTCAGTGGGGATTATTTTTGAAGCTTTAATTCTGTTATATAGCCAATGTAGTTCCTCCATGAGCTTGAATTTCAAATTTTGACCGGTTACTTCGTTTTCAATTCCATTTCTATGTTGTCGTGTCGTTTTCTTGTGTGAGGAGGTTTCTCGTACGTAGCTTTTCGTGCAACCACCAATAAACGGAGAAATGAACAGGAAACAGGGAAAACACAACCAGCCACAGTGGAATTGAATTCTCTTCGTTTGCGGAGTAGATATTACACTGTCGCTCTGAAAACTCATCTGGCTGGAGATGTGTGTTGGCGATCCCGATCCAGTGGCCCATCATGTCCGGACTTGAGGCTCCATCCACACTATCCCGGATAATCACCCCGACATAGGTGAGGCTTCTATAACGACAGAGTATATAAGGAGTCTAAAGTCTTATAGGAGCCTAAAGCTATAACTATTACTTAAGAACTATAAAATATTATAAAAATATATTATATAAAGCTTTATATATACTAGTATATAAGTACTTAAAAGTCTTATCGGTCTTCTAGGTCTTATAGGTCTTATAGATTATATAAATTACTATAAGTATCTAGTTAATAATCCTATATATATATAGTATATTCCTTTTTTAATAGCCGTTTTAAAGGATTATATAATACGAGAGAAAACTAATTCTATATTATATAAAACGTAATAGAAATTAATATAGAGATAAGTGCCTATCTATAAGCTAATTAAAACGCGTTATAAAAGACTAAGTGGGGGCCTAAGAAACTAGGGGGCGCTAATAATTATATTATCTAAACGGGTAATCTATTAATTTCTATCTATTCCCTAGACTTATATAAGAAGCCGCCCCAGCCCCTTATATCCTTGCTAAGTCGATAAAATTCCTCTTCCACCTGCTATCCTTTCTTTCCTTTTTTCCTGTCCCTGCTAAATCACTTTTCAACACAAAGTCTTGAGTCGCGTCTAATTTATGCTACACGCGTTTTTCTGTTGGTATAGTGTAGTCGCAACTTGCATACTAGCTGCTATTTAGGAAGTTACATTTCAACGAGACCTGATAACTTCATAAGTGCAGAAGAGAGGTCCTGTTTGTTTTTTCTTTAATCCGAGTGTGAGTTTCTCGTGTCTAGATAATTTCCTCTTTGCACTTTATGCCTGGATTTCCTATCGCCTTTTTTTTTTTCCCTTTTGAAAGTATCTGGAGAGGTTAAGATTGTTCTTAATTGCTAACCCGGCTGAAGTATTAAGTCGAGCTTAGAACTCTAGACGAGGGAAAAGATAAAAAGAATTCTTCCTTGTCCTCTTTGTGAAGATAAATCTTCACATTACTATTTCCTAAGGAACCTAGACGATTTTGCCTTGTTTCTCCTGGAGTAGTTCCACTTAGGTATGTGTCCTGGTACATTGTCTTGCCTCCGTTTGTTTATCATGATAATTGCTCTCAACAAGCAGGCTTCAGTGTGAAAATATTTAGATAGCCTCGTAACAGGTCTCGTTTGCTAATATTCCATGCCCTATGTAGTTGTGTCTATTTACTGTGAACCCTATCGTCTTTATCTTGGCTTTTTCTTCTTCTTCCTCCTCCTCCTGCTGGAGCGGATGCAAACACCTCCAGCATTCTTCTCCCACTTGCTAGTGCTTTCTTCTGTATGTGCCGGGGGATTCTCCCCAACCAGATAAGTTGTGCGCATATAGAAGAGAGACACCAGTATCTCCCCCTCCTCAATCGCCATCATCATCATTCCCAATGACAGCTATACCCTCATCCCGCCCGCAAGCCCCAAACGGGGTGCCGGGAGCCGGATCCAGAACCGGCCTCGGCATCTCAACTCCAGGCCCGGACGCGGTGGCCGGATATCCTTCTACCAACAGACCGATGCCAGCCCCCATTTCCACTAATCAGATCCCTTCCCCCGCCTACGTCAACGGAACCCCGGTCTTCCCCACCTACAACTCGCCCCGTTTGTCTAGCCACACGGCCTCGCCGCGCGGAGCCGCTCCCAGTCAACCCCCGCCAGCCCAGAATTCTCCCTCCAACTTCGTGTTTCTGGATGTCGGCTCCGGGTTCGCATCGCCGATTCGTCCTGGCCATCCCTCGATCCCAGATGCTAACACCATCATCGCTATCGAGGAAGTGATGAATGTTCTTGTCAATCGGCCCCAAAAGATCGTCCGTCGTGCTATCCGCGAGACTTGGAGATCCAGCATAGCGGGCAGTCCCTATCATCAGTCGTTTGCGGTATGTTGACTGTCCCTTCTCTTTCGGCTCTTCACTGTGCATATCTTCAAATCATAAGCTCTCCTCCTCGAGTCTCCCCGCAGATGACTCGTTTTATGTTCTATCTTGTACTAACCCATCATCGTCCTGACTGACTGCGACAGCTTGTTGCTCTGTTTTCTACCATGGATTTGGACAATCTGAAGCCGGCTCTGCTGCGGCTTGGGGAGGCACAGATCGCCTCGACCTTGCAGTGTTTGCTAGACGTGGCTTCCGAGAAAATCCCGGCCGAGCTGGCGAGACTCGTTTCGAAGTACACTCCGCCCGCGGCCACCATTTCCGACAGTGCTCTTGAGCAGCGCCTGGCCACCATTGACGCTAAGACCCTGATCAACATGCTTGCGCGGACGGAGCGTCTAGGCTACGATGCTAGAGATATCACCGAGGCGGGGCTTGAACCCGCTGGCGCGTCTCAGCCACCTGCGGCCCCGGCACCTGCGGCCCCGGCACCTGCAGCCCCGGCAGCCCCGCCGCCTCCGCCGCCTCCTATGACCCCGCTGGAGCAGCTCATCAGCAATTCCGCTCCGGTTGTCAAAGTGTGCAGCCTCTGCAACACCTCGTTTTCCAAAGAATCTTACTTTGACCGGGTACGTCCTATCTCCACGTTCAAGAAATACTGTGTGGGCTGTCACTAATATCTTCTCCTGGTGAAATTAGCACACCACAAGTAACGCCTGCACGACCCCGGCTAGAGGGTTTCCGGGATTTGTTATGGCTTGTCGCTTTTGTGGCCAGGGATTTTACACCGAGACCGGATATATGTACCATTTGAACCAGAAAGTGTGTGGTGGGCCGGACGTGTCGGGCGTATCCCCGCACACGCTTCGGGAGGTTGGAACGCAAAAGGCCCAAGTCGTCAATGCACAGATGGGACTCATTGTGGCCACGCCTGTTTCTGTGGTTAAGGCCACAACCAACACGGTCCCTCCCCAGCCACAGCCACAGCCACAGCCCGCCGTTCAGGCAACCACATCGACGATCAAGCGGGAGGAGGGCGGCAATTCAGGTCAAGCGCCGAACACGCCGCTCCCGACCTACGTCCACGGTGAAGCCTACAGCCACCTGTCGCTCGCCAGCAAGGCGATGCTTGTGCAGCGGATGGAAACGGCCAGGATCAAGTACGAAGAGCAGGTTGCGGCGGCGGGCCACCTTACCGGCGCGGCCCGCGAGCGCGAGATGTTCAACCTGCGCAACCGCTACGCCACCAAGCAGTCCAACCTGCGCAAGTCGTTCGGCGTGCGTCTGCGGGCCCGCAACCGCGCGTCGGCGGCCCAAGAAATGTCGCCCGCGCCGAACCATGCATCGCCAGCCCAGATTCTCCCCACCGCCGCCGCTACCCCTGTCACCCCGTCCCCGCTCACCCGCGCAGCCGCCCAGGCGTCCTCGCAGCCCGCGCCGTCAGCCTCGGCTCCGCAGCAACAGCCGCAGACGCGCGCGCAGGCCTTGGGCCAGCCGGCGGCACGCAAGCCGCAGATCTACCTCGACCTCTCGAGCGGATCGGCGGAGTCGGCGCTGCATGCCGACAAGAAACTGCGGCGCTCATACGATGACTCGCGCGGCCGCGCGATGGCCTCGTCGGAAGAGGCACGTGAGCGCCAGCGGACGACGCCCCTTCCGACGCCGGCGCGGGCGATCTCCAAGCCGGCGGCGCCGATTGTAGTGTCGGACGACGACTCAGATAGCGACGATAGCTCAGGGGATGATAGCATCCCGGCCAAGCTCCCGCCGCCGCCTTCGCAGATGCGGTAAACCGCCGCCTGTTTGACCCAAGCCGGGCCGGGTTTCTGGGCTTAGTGTGTTGGCCTGGGGGGTTTGTTTTCCGGTTGACACGGAGGAGTACGAGACCGCAAGTGGTTTTATTCATTCTTTCTTTGGCATCGTTACGGAGCGGCTTTGTTTATGGGGGCTTCTTCCCTAATCCCACGTCGAAAATGAAGTTCATGGGTACTTTTTCTTTCAGTTATTTCTACGGTGTGCTTTTTTTCATCTTGTTCCTAATGTTTCTGGTGCTTGTTCAGTCTGTATTTCATTTCCACTGGTTCCATTCTGTTTAGGTGAAAAGGGGGGGGGTTGATTGTCTTATCAAAGGGGGATGGAAGGTCATGGGTGAGCGATCATATCTTTGTTCCAGTGCGGGTTTTTTCCTTTCAACTTCATCTGTTCCATGCTGTTCTACCGCCCTGTCTGTCTATGGCCCGACCTTCAAATTTTCAAACACCAAATGCCGATGGACAACAGGGGGAATATCGGAGAATGCAAGTTGTGTCTGAGTGTTAACTTGAAGTGTGGTATTGGTCGTTGTGTGGTAGTGAGTGTATCCGGATACGTTTTCCGAGTGTTTGGCCCAGTCCCAGATGTATATCCTGTGAATATAAGATGTTATCTGTGATCCCTTCCCCTCCGGGCTGCATAAACTGCTAACGGTCAACACTAAGGCATTGAGGTTGACTGGAGAGGGGGGCTTGTCAGATGTTTCTCCTTCGGATAGGGGCGAGACTACTCGGAAGCAAGAATACAAAGATGTGTTTGTCCCGCTGGGTTGCTATGGTTAGTTGAAAACCGGTCGTCGGTTCACCGACAAGTGTACAGTACAGTCCAGCAGTGGAGGGATGGATGTGAGCCTCTGTCTGATTAGACATCAGGGTGTGTCGAGAGGGATGGGATATGCGGGACGATCGGCGGGATTTGTGGAAGGAAATAGAAGCCGTGGCGGCGGTGGTGGTGTTCTGTGGTGATGGCCCTTTTGGGGGGGTCTTCCAGTAATACCGAGATGGGGAGGAGAGAGGGTTGGGGTTCGCTCGCAGATGTGTGTGGGTGTGCCACACAGACACACCACCACCGATCGGGACTTGTGGACAACGAAAAGGTTGTAGAGGCGGTCCGACCCCAAAAGGGGGGGGAAGGGACGGCGGGCGAAGTGCCGAGGAGTGTCTTTGTTTCTGTCTCTATCCTCTTTTTTTTTTTTTTTTTTTTTTTTTTTTTTCAGACAATTACGAACTCTCGGACGCATTGTCAAAGCTGGAACGAGATTGCGTGCACGAAGGATCTGGTGTGCTAGGGTTAGGGTTGTCCTTTGTGGTGACGGGGCTCAATATATCTTATCTTTTTAGTAGGCGGTTGTGAAACACAGCCAAGAAGACTCTTCTCCCCTTTTCATCCACACCACCTTCACGAGGCTCTTCCAACTACGACGAGAACACGTTCACATCTTCTGGGCCACCGGGTTACGACTGCCACCTGGTGTATGCAGAGCGGCCTGACGTGCGTGAACCTCGCCGCCGATCACGGAAAAAGGGTTGGTGTTCCAAACATCCTGCGGCGTGTGCGTGATGGCGATCAGGAACTTCCGAGAGACCGCCGCCCATTACTTCAGTCGGCGATTTTCCACCTTCTTCTTTCTCTCTCTCTCTCTTTCTTTCTTGCGTGGTGGTTGAGACCCCTCTTCCAGCGGCCAGCGTGAGGAGCAGCACGCACAGTTACGGCGGTGGGATGTGGACAGGGCAGGGCCCTAGCTAAAGAGACAGGCTGCCCAACTTGGCCTGTGTTTGGGAAGCGGGCGCTGTACCTATTCTGGCATCCAGAGAAAAGATGAAACAGAGTGGCAGGCCCCCCCGTTTTTCTTTCTTCCAGGGGAGGGGAGGGAATAATTGCCAGAGCGGGATTCTTGCGCAAGTGGAGATTGGGTGGGACAGAGAGCGAGAGAGAGAGAGCCACGCTACGGCTCTCTTTTTTAAGGTTGTAATTATCAGGGGAGTGTTATGGACAGGGGCAGCATGACGCAACAAAGAGAGCAGAGAGAAGAGGCAGAGCGTTGAGGGGGTCTTTTTTGGTGGCGGTACTGAATGAATCAATGCGTCGCGAATTTAGGCGTGGGAGCAAGAGTGGGATGAGAGGGACAGTTGGCAATGGGCAATGGGGCTAGAACTTCCATTGGCATTTTGGACGCGGTTACACGATGCCTCTCTCTCGTGGCTAAACTCATCGAAAAGGATAGCTGGCTGTGCGTGTCACGTTAGGGATTGATTGCACGTTGGCCACGTTTTGAAAAGCAGAAGAATCTGGCCACAACACGAACGGATCTGATGGGTAAAGGTGAGAGCCACGTTGCAGCACGCAACGCAAGGGAGAAGAGCGGAGAGCCAGGGGCCTGGAATGTGATGATATATCTGTTGCGTCTGATGCTTTTCTTACTTTTATTTTTATTTTTATCTTTATTTTTTGCCAATTAGGCGCGGAACGAGAAGTCGAACGAGGAGCCCTCACTGAGAAACAGGCTGTATTGGGTTACATAGCACACTTTCTTTAGCTACTGAAGTGCGTTCTTCTTCCCCAAAGGTATGTGATACCGGCATCCGGACAGGGCAGAGCCAGGGGAGGACTTGCAAAAACAAAAAATAAGAAAATAGATCGAAGATGAAAACCATTTTTCCATGTTGACGTTGCACTTTGGGTGGGCTGTCACGGACCGCCTTGCAACGAGGGGTCGTGGACAACACCAAGACCAAAGACCAAAAAAAAGTGACGAGGGAAAGTCGAGATGAACAGCCCGCTACAACCCCCTGACGTGACTTCGGCAAAAGCGAAGAAGAAGAAAGGAATGCTCTTTACGGGTTGAGGGATACGAACATGCCTTGTGACGATGTTCGGGACTCGGAGGGGGATGGGGGGTCGTGTGAGGAAGGGGTATGTGTGGAGGAATAGAGCACGAATTCCTCAGGGACAGCATTCCTCACGCATCCTGACTGGAAGACCTCTTCTTGTTGACCGAACAGGCATGCTTTCTTTCCTGTCTCTTGCTGCAGGGCTGGAACATGCAGGTTGGTTGGCGGATGCAAGCTCTGGCTGGGTTTCTGACCACCACTGTCCAAGCAGGGACGCGTTTTTGGTGGTCTGGGCCGGTGCGTCTCCATCGGCGTGCATCCGAGAAAAAGGAAAAAACGCAGTCGCCCGTTCCTGCAATTGGTCTTCCGCGGTGGCGGTGAAGCGCCAGAATTTTCCCTTTCCTTGCTTTTTCAAGTTCGCCGGGACGCGTAAAGTACTGGCGGTGTTGGATTAATTGGAATGCAGGAACGCGCATAGCAAAGCTACATAACTCCGTAAACGACTCTGGGCGGCTTGTCTGCCGGACACGCGACATTGCCTGCAGGGCACATTTTCAACGAAGTGAGAGCCTTGTTCCAAGAGAGCGACAAGAAGCCACTTGCATGAGCAGAGAAGGAATTGGTGTCTCAGCTCAGTCGTCTGATATATATATTTCAAATATTTTTAGAGCTAGAGAAAGTCATTGACCCCGTTGAAAGGAAAGCTGGGGCCGGGGTCCGTTCAGGCAGGCGGTGGTGGGCGTAGACTGCTTTTTTGCGGTGGGTGGGCGAGCTCTTTTCGACAGGTTGATGAAACTTTGTGGGCCTGGAGTCGACGAGAGGCTTGAGAGTTGGCCTGATGATGGTGTTCGGCTAAGTGCTGTTCTGGGAACCGCTTTCCCCGTGGATGTTGGTGGTACTGCTGTTGTTATGTGAATGAGCCGTGATATGCCGTTCATCTTAGGGTTAAGACATCCAGTCTGGCTGCTATACCAGCACTTCCATTATCAGGACACGTTGGTTGCTACTCAACCATTTGTTTCTCTCATGTGTTCTTTTTCACAAAGAAAACGCAACTCTCACAAGTCACCCCGCTCAGACCACACGCATCCAGTCCAAAGCGACAAACAACACAGGCCCATCACCAACACCCCCCAGCTCGACTGAAATCGTCTAAACCGACCAGGGGCGAGAATACCCCCGGGCCCTTTCCTAGGGTCTAGGGTCAAGTCCTCAGTGTCAATGGGCTTGAAGGCAAAAGTGACCTGCTGTCTCCTGGGAAATGGGAGGGGAACACAAGCCAGCCCATCATTTCCTTTTTTTGCGTCTCAAACGAGAAGAAAGGCCAGCCCATTGACTTCGAGCTACGATATTTTGAGTTACTTCGACATGGGATAACATGCGAAGCTCTGATGTCGACCTGGGCTAATCTGGATAGAGATAGAGATAGAAATAGAAACGACAGCTTTTGATATATATGTATGCTCTCACCTGGCCGCACAGGCTTCTCTCTTCCTTCTCTCTCTTTTCTCTTCTTTTGTGATGCTCATCGTCGTTCGTTATTTTTTGTTGATTTTTTTTTTTTTTTTTTTTTTTTTCACATTCCATTCTTTTTTCGCACCTCGGGAGGTCGCGTCCATTCGTTTTTTTTTATATCCATCGATTCATTCATTCGCTTCTCCTGCCATTTTTGTTGTTCTTTTTCAATCACCCTCGCTTGTTACGTACCTGTCTAAAAAAAAAAAAAAAAGGAACTCCCACTTACACCATCCCAGAACCTGCATATACATCCACGCTCTTGCTTGTCTGGCCTGCATATGTACCTGTTCCGAATCGCTTCGTTCCTCGAGCCACGAACACGACTTTGACACGAACCAGCCCGCTTCGTGTCGACCATTTTTCTTTCTTTTTTGTTCATTCCTGTGCAGACCGTTCTCCTGGTTCTTCACGTTTCGACGGGGAGCTAGAACAGAACATAAGACAGACAAACCTATATATCCCAATCAAATTCCACGCCATCCCTCCGCTGTCCAGCCGAAACTGACTTGCTCGCTCTTATAACACATCTTTTCTGCTGCTATATCCCCCGTATATCATCGCCCCGTATATCACCCCGTCCGATATATACTTCTACCCGTGTGTGCGCCGCCCTTGGACACATATATCTTCTGGGGATTATAATCGCTGTCGTGCCCTTTTGGACTCTCACTTTGTTTCTTCCTCTCCCTTTCGACTGTGTGTCTCTTCCCTGCGAATTCGTCCCCTGGTGTCTATCAGATCCAAAACACAACCGCTTTTCTCCCCCTCCCCTCCTCCCCCTTCGGCTTCCAGCTTCGACAGCCTGCCGTGTCGGGATCGACACCAGGAACGCACATACGACGTGGGCTTTTTCTGCTCGCTCTCCTTTTTTTTTTCCTTGGGTCACCGTGACTTGCACAAAACGAGGGGTGAACTGACGAGCATAGAAAGAAGCCAAAAAGAAAAACTCCCTTGAGACGTGTTTCCAAACCTGTTGGGCCACCACCCACTCACACACACACTACTTATACGCAAGTTGTTCTGGAAAAGAGTTATATTTCGTTTTGATCGCCGTCGTGGTCCCCGGGGTTTTACGTTTTCTTTTTCCTTTCTTCACTTCTAGTTCTTTTTCTTTTCTTTTTCTCGTCCTTGATTTTTCTCGGTCTGATATAAGTTCTGGCCTCTTTTCTTTTTTTCGTGGTCTGTTTACATATCCTCGTGTGTTCTCAACCTCTTCTAATTTCTTCGTTGTGCTGGCCATATCCCCCCGTTCACTTTTCAGCACTTACAAACAAACATCATCGCCGTTCCTTTGGACTCACCACACCCATTGGAACTCTTCCCGCCCCCTTCAGCGCACTCAGTGGCCCGGGTTCCCGAGATCACATCCCCCGCGCATCACCACCACCACCACCACGAACTGTTTAGCGAGAACAGGTTTCCCCCTTAACGCCAACCCTAAATCGTATCTCCATCACAATGTGGTCGACATCCTCAGCCTCTGCCTACCGTCCGCAATCGCGCGCGTCGTCGGTCGGATCCAACAGCTTCGCCTTCACCGCCACCTTCAAAGCCGCACAGATGAAGGCCGCGCGCGCCGAAGTCGAGGCCCTCGAGGTCGAGGCCGCCGTCGAAGCCGCCATCTCCGCTGCTGCGGGCGCCGCCGCCGCCGCAAACGCCGCCATGGCCGCGCTGTCGGCGTCGGGGCCCTCTCCGCCCGGCTCGCCGTCGTCGTCTTCCGCCGCGTCCGCTGTGGCGCTCTCCATCGCTCCCGCCGCCACAACCACCACAGCTGCTGTGGCTCCTCGCACAACGGCTGCACGGCAGGAGCTACCGCGCGAGCTCCTTCTCTCTTCGTTTTACGGACCGCAGGCGTGGAAGGCGCAGGCGGATGACTACGCGGCTGATTCAGCAACAGCAGCAGCGTCGCGAACTTATCATAAATCTGACAAATCTGACAAGATCCAGAAGCATCACCATGTTGCTGCTGAATTTTCCCCCATCTCCCGCCAACTCTCGCTGCGGAAGAACAGCACCACCAGCTTGCACTCGCAGACCTATCAGCATCAGCTCCAGCAACAGCAACAGCCCGCTCGCCGGCCGCCGTCAACTGCGTCCAGAAGACCGAATGCCGGCTCGGTTCGCATCAACGGCCTGGCTGCTCATCCGACATATGCTCACGGCCTGCCTCCGGCCCAGCGCAGCTTGACACCGCCGAATACGTGAGTAAATTTCTGGGTTTCTTTCTTTCTTTTTGAATTTTGTTCTTTGTTTGCTGTTATTTCCCATTATTTTCTGCCTTGCATTTTTTTCTGCATTTTTTTTGGGCCGACACTTGGGCCAGTCTTATGTGGAAATGATCCTCGCTTCTCTCTCTCCCCTCCTAAAATGTGAAACTTGGCCGGCCTGGGATCTCGCCGTCCCCGAACCGTGATCGTCAGCCAACAGACGCTGTAACTCGCTGCATTTCTTGCTCTAGAGAGCGACTTGCCAGGGCCCAACCAGTGTTCGTTCCCCTACAGAATCAAACCCCGGCCAAAAAGTGTTGTCTGGAATCCCCCGCGAATACTACCATCCAATCCTGATCCTATCGTGTGGCACTTCGGTCCCTTGATCTTGGCCTGGCCTTTGTGCTGTTCTGGCCACTCATCTTCAGCTGCTGGAATGGCTCTGAAAATCACCACTTGGGCCTGGGTCGCGTAAATCCCCTCGAATGGGGTTTCTTCCATCTCTCCCTTCGCATCCTTCACTTATCCCTTCCTTTATTCAGTCCATTCAGCCTGACATCCGCCAATTCTGTTCACGATTTTACCCTTTTTCCCCACGTCATATCGTCGCGTCTCACCATCGCATCCTTTCTTCCTCCAACATCCTCTTTTCTTGCGCGTTTCCACCTGTTATCGTTGCACCGCAGCACCGCCGCACCCCTTCAATCTCTCATGTAACCCTACGGTGGTGAACCCCCCGAAAGTGACACCACTCTGACCTCTTTCATCCCAACTCGTTATTTTATTATAGTGACGGACCTCTTCCCCTCCTCGATCCTCGGTCGACCTCCCAAACCATCTTCAGCACGCCGCCTCAGACCAGCAACCCCCGCTCCGCCAGTGTACAGCCTCCCGCTTCCTGGCAGCCCGGCTCTGTTGACCCGCCCTCGCCCGCTGATACAGCCTCGATCTCCTCCACTACCGACAAGCTGGCGTCGCGACGGTATTACTCGTCGGCCGCGGCCACCGATGCTGTTGGCAACATCTCGCCGCCGAGTTCGCCGGAGAACGGCCCGCACCATTATGGACACGAGTGAGTTTTTACCCATGTGCCGTTTGTATTTTCCCCTGTTTGGTGGCGCTTTTCTTTGTTTGTTATTGGCTGCCAGCAGATATATGTCGTACTTGCGACTAACCTCTGCCTTTTCAAAGTCGCGATGTCTCCCCTGTTGATGCTCCCACTGGATATCCGGACATGGTGGTCCAGCAGCCCGCACAGTATTACGCACAACAGTACGAGAATTTCCAGCCCCAGAAGCAAAGTGTGCCGGTGCAGCGCCAGCTGTCGCAGTCGAAAACCGCCCGCCCCAGCGCAATCCCCACCATGCGCCGCGAAAAACGGCGACAGGCCGAAACCCAGGCCGCTGCTGTCGACCCTGCCGCCGGCGCTAACCAATCTTCCGTGGCATCCGGCCGCGATGTCTTCCGCGTCGCGAAGGGCCGCGAGATGAACTGGGATGTGATGACCGGCGAGCCCACCCTTGGCCCTGGTCGCGCTGCCCAGGTTAAGCCGGCCGAGTATGCCCAGGGCTTGGCTAGCACCAGCCAGGTGTCGACGTCGCCGGCCTCTCGGTCAGCCAGCGCTGGCGCCAACCCGGCCGCCGAAGCGTTCTTGAAGCTGCGAAACGCCCAGCAATCGTTTGGTGATAAGATGCGAAAGATTCGTGGACCGTCGACTTCTGTGCCATCGCCTATCCACACTAGGGTTTCGTCGCCGCCTGCCGTTTCGCCCGGCCTGGTCGCTTCTCCCGAACCCGTGATTCTCAGTGCCACGGCGCCCGATGCCGTGGCCATGGCCGATCGCCGGCCGGAGTGGAGAGGCGCTAGCGGCCGAACCGCCGTGGTGGCGCCCGTGCAGGATACCGTCAACCCTGCGGTTGTCGCGCCTGTGCGACGACCGGTGAGGAAGGAATCTCTTAATACTGCCGCCGCCGCCGCCGCCGCCACTCTCTCGCCACGGTCGGTTTCCTCGCCCAAACCTGCTCTCCACTCTCAGTCCCCAGCCCCTGTCAGCCCGGCACAACCTGAAACACCATCTGCTGCAGCCCCCAAATCTTCGTTTATGGCAGCAGCTGTGGCCTCCGCCTTTAGAAAGGTTACAAGCCCGACCTCGCCTGCATCTGCTGGCGTTGCCTCTCCCCGCCACGTCTCTACTCCTTCCTCTCTGGGTGGCCCAGCCGGCGCCTTGTCTCCTGGATACGGCGAGTCTTCAGCCTACAACGGTGCCTCCCCGCTTCAGGCCTATCAGGTCACTTCTTACCAGCCGGCACCGGCTGTGTCGCCCCCCCTGTCGGCAGCCCCGGTCGCTATCGTTAATGACTATGCTGATAGTGCCAGCCATGTTAATGCGAACATGGATGCGGGTGGCAGCGCGAGCGCCAGTGCGAAAGTGGTGGTGAGAAGAAAACCAGCGCCGCCGCCCTCGTCGCCGGGTTCAGCCTCTTCTCCTTCTGCTTCCACCACCACCGGACCAGCTCCTGCGCGTGGATCATCTCTCATCGACAACTTCCCTAGTCTGGTCGTCTCAGGCCGAAACATTGACACTTTCGCTCCCGCTCCCACTATTGGACGAAAGCCGGTGGCGTCTACCTCCGCCAACGATACTAACAACATGCCGTTTCTCTCCTCCGTCCTCGACCGCAAGCGTCCTAAGTTTGATCGCTCGTCGTCTTCGTCGTCCACGTCGACTCCGCAGCCGGAGCCGATTGTCATTTCGCTGAAGTCGACCATCGACACCGCCGGCGGGCTGAAGTACTCGCGCCCCGACAAGGGATCGCGCACCGCTGGTAGCCGGGCTGCATCGGGCACCGGCACCGCACCGCTCTACCAATCCTACCTGTTCTCATCCGACAGCCGAACTGACTCGCCGACGGCGGCATCGACTATGAGTGGCACGACTAGCGCTGCCGCTGGTGCATCCTCGTCGTCCCCGGCGTCCTCATCGAAGGCCCTGCCACCGGCGCCCCCGGAGGCGTCGGCGCGCGACCGCGTGGCGCACCTGAACGCGCTGCTCTCGGCGCTGGCGAACCGGCGCATCAACATCAACAAGGGCATCGCGAAGATGACGGAGCTGATGCCGAGCGACAACCTGATGGCGAGCGACGCGGTGCTGCGCAAGCGCGAGGTGGAGAAGCGCAAGGTCGAGGCGCTGCGGGCGGAGCTGGCGGAGGTGCAGCGCGAGGAGTACGAGATTGGGCTCAAGCTGCACCGGGCGTACAAGCGGCTGGAGCAGAATGCCGAGTTTGAGCGGACGTCGCTGTGGGTGCGCCGGGCTGCTTAAGCCGCTGACGGCGGTGATGAGAGGAGCGGACCATTGCCTGTATGTTATGCCATGTTCATGATGGAAGTGCTCTCTGGGGTCCGGACTTTTGGGAGTTGGGGAGGATGATTCTGTGTTTCTGCGAGCGGGTTTTCTTGGTGGAATCTGGGGGGAGCTTGATCTTGTTATGCTGTGTGGTCTCTGCTGGGTCCTTGCTGGCTGCTGTCTTTTTTCAATCATTTCACACTTTTTCTTTTATCTCTATACTTTATGTTTCCTTTTCTTTTTCTGTCATTTCTTTATTTGGCTTATTCTTATATCCTTAGCTTTTTGTTAGAGCATGATGGCTTCACCCTCCGCCGATTTTCCTTATTTCTGTATGTCTTTTTCTAGTCTGTCCTTTTCCTTTTCGTGTATTGCTTCTTGGGTATGTCTTTATGTCTCATGTCTTATTGGTGCGTCTATACTCCGCGTGCGAGACTTCCGGGCCAGACGCCATCGTGGGCTGGACTGTTGCGGACCGGACATTTGCGCTGCTCAGACAAACCAGAGTTTGTACTGGCTTGATGCAGGTTCCGGGGAGGGGCGAAGCAAGAGTGGGTGTTCGTGGAAAAACGAGGCGGGAGGAGGAGGAGGAGGAGGAGGAGGAGGAGGAGGGGGATCTGGATTTAGGAGGGGAGAAGGGCGCGCGGATGCAGGCAGGGCGGGAAGATCCCTCTTACATGCATGAAGCCTTCTTTCTTCTCTCCCCTTTTGAATCCTGTTTATGACAAAATGAAAAGAAAAAAAAGCCAATCGTGGGAGATATGGACTTACATATCTCGATCTTTACTGCTTTGCTCCCTTGGCAGGAGTGATACCTGTTCATGCAGATGTGTCTACGGAGGAGACGGTTGCTTCTCGGCCCCTTGGGGGGCTCGTCCGGTCCCGAGGTCGGAGGTTTGGGGGAACGCGGTGGTACGGACGGTGTCTGTGGTGGACTGGTGGTTCAGTAGATGAAGGTATCCCCCCTTGCATATACCTTTCTGGCTCTTCTCGTATTACCCAAAGCTTTTCCCACCCAATGGTTTTGTTTTATGTTTCTTTTTTCGCTTATTTTCCAAGAAAAAAGAAAACAAGAACGGCGTCGTTTCGCTGCAAGGTCTCGTTCGCCCACACCCCCCCAGGTTCCGGAATCCGGGACTCCCCCACCGAAGAAGTCCGGGGGAGTCAATCCCGCCCAGGCTTTGGTGGAGCAACCGTCCTCCCCCCACAAATACACTACACATATATCCCGAGGTGCGGAAGGGAGAATGTAGCTGCATATATGCAAGATTTGGGGACTAGGGGACCGTTGAAAAAGAAACCGACCAAAAGGCGATAGTGTGCATGAAATCTCTTATTAGATTTCGTTGAAGCGCCCATTCCCAGATTTTGTGTTGATGGAGAGAAGAATATCTGCGTTGCGTGTGTGTGTCTCCCCCCTGGACATACTCAACTTATTTGCTTCTGGATCGAAATACTTGCTGGACGGGCTGGAGATGGTTTGGTGTCGGTGGTCCGGGCGAAAGAGGGGCGCTTTTCCGAGGGGTCTGAGTACACAGAAGGCTTGGGAAGAACCCCTTGCTTGAAGAGTGTTTTGGGGGGTTTTTTTTTTCGGTTTTGTTTGCCATTTGTTCATGTCTGATATACCGTGAAGTCTCTTCTCACCGATTGGTACGTTTTCAGACGCTCTGTGTAGGTAAAAAAGGTCGAGCTGCGGTGGCTGCTTATACGAGTGCCCCCGGCTTCACAAGCGGCTGAACAGACCACGAGCAAGCCGAGATGAGCGTGAGTATGCGTGTGAGTGGTGTGTTTCTGCCTCCTCGGACGGTACAAGTCCCAGTGTCTCTCCCGAGTTCGAGCTGGGGGGAATCAATCGAGAAGGGAGGAACAGAGAGGCGAGGACGAGACTCACGAGCATATGCATATGGTGCTGTGTAGCGCCTAGTTGGAGGTGTTCGTCGGAACAGGTCTGATTGCACTCGGGTTCCCGGTGTAGATTATGTAGATTAAAGACAGGGAGAGGGGGGAATCCCGGGAAGGGCTTATATGAGGTCCGGGGTGTATATATATATATATTTGTGTGTGTGTACCTTGGGAGAGTCCGGTAGCTGTGGTGAGTATATGTGTACTGTATGTGCATTCCAATCCCCCCCACCGACCCGCGTTCCCTTTTTATTCTCCACGGTCTTCTGGCTTATTCTTCTCTTTCATCCTCTCTGTTGTCAGTGTTTTAGCTCTTCTTTCTTTCTCTCTCTCTCTCTCTCTCTCTCTCTCTCTCTCAATCTATCACGTGTGCATCTCATATCCATCGAAGCTCGCATCGCCGTTCCGACAGCCACCGACACTTCACCTCCCCGACTACTCCCGTCACAATGGGTGCCTTCTACTCCGTATACAACAAGCCCGAGCCTAAGTCGGACAACATCACATTCGAGGGTATGTGAGCCTCCGGTATCATGCAACGACAAAACGGAGGATGGCTGAGAGAAAAGGAAAAGAGAAGGAAGGACTAACTGGATCGGCGGATGCAGACTACCTTGGCCTCAATAGAGCGTTGTATGAATGGGCCGATAGCTATGATAGCAAGGACTGGGTGCGGCTACGCAAGGTGATTGCGCCGGAACTGCGGGTGAGTTTGGCTTCCTTTTCCTGATCTGGCACCCCCCCCGAACCCCGGGACGAGCCTCCTTTCCCGTCGCCCCCCATCCATCATCCGGCTCTCATCTGACCCCCCGATACAACCCTTCCGCGCCTCCAGATCGACTACCGCTCGTTCCTCGACAAGCTGTGGGCCGCGATGCCGGCCGAAGACTTCATCAAGATGATCTCCGACCCGGCGGTGCTGGGCAGCCCGCAGCTGAAGACGCAGCACTTCGTCGGCGCATCGCGCTGGGAGAAGGTGTCGGACACCGAAGTCATCGGCTACCACCAGCTGCGCGTGCCGCACCAGCGCTACGCGGATGCCGCGCTGACCGAGGTTGCCGTCAAGGGCCACGCGCACTCGGCCAACAAGCACTGGTACAGGAAGGTCAACGGCGAGTGGAAGTTTGCCGGCCTGGCGCCGGATATCCGCTGGTTCGAGTATGATTTCGACAAGGTGTTTGCTGATGGGCGCGATGCGTTCGGTGACGAGACCAAATAGGGCGAGACGCGAGCGTGGAACGTGTCGAGAGGTGGCTGTTGGGGAAGAGCGAGGCTGGACTACGAACGTGAAATATGCCAGAACGTGTAATATGATCTAGTGCTGGAATGGTGACATATCATCATGTCGAATCAAAACGCAATAGAAACCCGAAGTGTCTGCCCATAACAGTGTCTATAGTGCTAAGCCTATGTATGTGACCTAACGATGAATCCACGAATACCCAATAGTCAAACCGAACCCCTAACAGAAGCCAGAAGAAAAGCGATGCTGATAGATATGGAGGAGTATGAAAGAATGGACGGACGGACTGGACCAGATGGGATCGCCGCCACAAAAAGAGAAGAAGAGAATAGAAGAGAAAAGAGAGGGATGGCCAAAGCCTGGGCGAGCACGAAGAAGTTCTTCATGGCTCAGGGACAGAGAAAGGAACAAGAACAGAGAAAGAGACAAAGAACAAATAGAGGAGAGAGAGAGAGAGAGAGAGAGAGAGAGAGGAAACCAAGGGAAACCAGGCACTTTTCCGTGACCTGAGACTAGAAGTCTTGAGAGTAAAGAAAGGTGAGTGAGTGGTGAGGAAGGAAGGGGAATCGAAGAAGAGATCAAGAACACCAGAGGACGACGAGACTTACATCGAGATTAGAGCGAGATGGCGTCCGATGGAGGGATCGTTCCAGGAGCATGGAAGGAAGAGGAAATCAGCAGCGCGGAAACAGTGCGCATGAACGGCCGGGGAGGAGGGAGGCAGTGAGAACGAGGAAAGAGAGAGAGGGGGAAGGTTCGACGTATTCCATGATCTATTTAGGAGTCCCCCTCCTTGGAGAGTTGGGCCGTCGACGGAGAGTTGGCGCGAGTCGTCCATGCAACACTTACATGGGCTGTCGTCGAGGCCGGCTGGGTACTAGACGTACAGACAGCTGAGGAGCGGAATGAGATGGACACACACACACACACACACACTCCCATACATACACATCCAGGGTGCAGGGGAGCAGCAACACACACATGCACCACACACCCGCCTACCCACATCTTCTCTCTCTCTCTCTCTCTCTCTCTCTCTTGCTCATAGACTGCTAGGCACAGAGTAACTCAGTGTATGGAGATCGGCTCTCCCTCAATCCGGGATGGCCACTCTGGAAGTCACGGCTTCTAAAGGGCAAATGACCACTGGTCAAAGGTCATGCAAGAGAAAGGACGAGATGCCCAGAGCGTATTAGGGCTAGAAGAACATGATTAGGGTTACCGCACTGCTAGGGTTGGCCTGTCATAGGCGCAAAATTAACATGGAGCCCAGCAACCCTGAAACCCTAAAACCCTGAAGCAAACGCCGGGCGCTTAGCGTTCCGCTCAGCCCCAGACTGAAGCGATTTTCACGAGGAGGAAGAGGAGGTCCAGGCCTCCAAAAAGGACAAAGCTGCGTAACTTTGAACTGGGCTGAGCATCACCGTGATTTTTGGTGGGGAGAACTCCTTTCATTTTTCTTTCTCGTGTCTGTTGGCTCATGTCAGCTCTGCGGCTACTGCGTTAACCACCAAGTCGTTCACCCCTCATTATCACCAGCTTTTGTGCTTCCCCTCCACCATTTCACACAGAGCAAGGAACCCTGCTACCTGAGTATACATCAGACAGAAAGAACCGGCTTCTGGTGTGATTTTCTTCCTCTTTTTCCCTCGTTTTGTTTCGTTGATTTTCGACGTTTCAATAGTCGCCGGCCAGGTTTCGGCGGAAAATAAGTCCCCGAGCCGACGAGATCACCACTTTTCCGTTTGGAAACAAAGGAAGGAAGGGAACTTCTTCCCCCGACACCTGCATCTTCATTATTCCCGGTCGCTACTCCCTCCGCCGGCCGTAAAAGCCGCCCTAGAACCCCAAAAGAAGACCGGAGAAAACGGAGGCAGAATACATCAACAACTGGAAACGGCACCTTACCCACCGTTCTATTTTTCTATTTTTTTTTCTATTTTATTTTTCTAAAAAAGAGCAACACACAGCAACCAACAACCATGGGCCTCCGCGATCTTCTCCGCAAAAAGGGCCAGCTGGAGGAAAACGACGTCGACCCGGAAACCATCCGCCGCGTGAACGCCGCCCCCGAGTTCACCTTTATCCGATCCGACACGCTGTCGCAGGAAGTCATCTACCGGCCGCAGGCGGCGCCGCCCGGTGCCGATGCCGGGCCTGGCGCGGAGCGGGGCTACCTTGCCGCCGGGGCGCAGCGGCCACAGCCGCGCGACGGCAGCGGCAGCCGCACCCTCGATGTGTTCCGCCCGCGCAGCGCGTCGTCGGCGTCGGCCGCCAGCGCCGGCAGCAGCTCGGCGGCCGGCGCCGCGCCGCACCGCGAGCACAAGCGGCTCTCGCAGCGCCTGGGGCTGAGCCGCCACCCGCCGACGTCGGAGTTCGTGCCGGCCGACCTGCCGGAGATCGTCATGCCGGCGGGCGGCGGCGACGGCGGAGGCGGCGACGGCGACGAGGACTTGCTGGGCGGGGCCGAGTCGCAGTGGGAGAAGCGCGCGACGCTGCTGGCGCACAGCCGGCCGGCGACGCCGAACAGCACGGCGGGGCGCCCCGGCGGGTCGGTGTCGACGCAGGAGATCGACGCCGATATCCAGGAGGCGATCCGGCTGCACGAGGCCGGAGACCTCGAGCAGTCGACGCGGCTGTTTGCCAAGCTTGCCGATCCGCGCGGGGCGAATAACCCGCTCAGCCAGGTGCTGTACGGGCTTGCGCTCAGGTGAGTTTGTGTTTGAGGTCCCTTTTCTTCGCTGTCTAGGTCTTCTTGCCGTGTATATATCAGCTGGTAGCTAACTCCCTCGCTTGTAGACACGGATGGGGCTGTGCGCCCGACCCGGCCCGCGCCGTCAACTACCTCTCGACTGCCGCCTCCAACTCGGCCGTGATCGAGGAGATGGCGCTCAAGGCCGGCCTGAAGAAGGGCGGCGCCGCCAAGGGCGAGCTGGTGCTGGCCATCTTCGAGCTGGCGAACTGCTTCCGCCACGGCTGGGGCATCGAGAAGGACGCTGTTGCTGCTAAGCAGGTAAGTTCGGGAGTGTGAAGCTAGTTGAGGTGGAGAGAGCGAAGAGAGCGAGAAAAGAAGCAGGAGAGAAGGTTAGGGGGGGGGGGTGGCGGAACGCACACCACTCCCGTCTTATATGTGTATCTCTACTAACATAACGCCGCCTCTTAGTACTACGAAACTGCCGCAAACCTCGGCGACACAGGCAAGCCCCCCCCCAGTCCCGTGCCCTAACCACCCGCATAACGCAATCCACCCCATGTCATCTCTAACGTATGTGTCTTTCTTCCTCTCGTGATAGACGCCATGAACGAAGTTGCCTGGTGCTACCTGGAAGGTTTCGGCTGCAAGAAAGACAAGGTAAGAAGACCACACCACCAATACGAAGGAGTCTCTCCCCCCTTTCGCCGGCTGGAGACGGAGGACTTTTTATGTTTTCTTCCCGAGAGTGTGTTGTTTGGGTCACCTCGCGATATCTAACCCGATTCGGCACCTCGTGTAACAGTTTGCTTCCGCCCGCTACTACCGTCTTGCCGAGAAGAACGGCAACAAAACACTTGGAAACTCCTGGTACGCTCAAACCATCTTTCCTTTGATTTTCGCTGCTCCATTTTCCCACTTCCCTATTTCCTCAGTCTTCGCTCTTTTGATCTTATTGCTTTGAACTTTCAGATCTGTGTCTGCTTCTACCGCCATATGAACTCCCGTTTTACTGACCGGTCCCTCTCCACACAGGATCTGGAAGGAGAAGTACAACCCGCGATAACCTGTACTACGACACCGGCGAACCCTCAAGTGGACCTACAGTACTCTTTTTTGTGTGTGTTTTGTGTGTAGGCGATGTTCACGTACCTCTGTTTGCAGTCCTTTTTGTCTCCCTTTTGTGTGTGTGTGTGTGTGTGTGTGTGTGTGGTTCTCGATAGTCCGTTTATATAGCCGCTCCGCTCATGATCTGTCCTTCATTTCTCACCCTATATAAATGTGCATGCACTGGCCGTAGAACTCCACCCAACCGGGGACTCGGAGAAAACCCCCTCGGGAGATAGGCGCGACGACGCCCGCAACCACAACGCCGCGTCCCGTCTCCTCATCTGACCACCACCGCCGATACTCCAGTATCTCAAAAAACCCCCCCAGATCCTAACGACGGCCCGTCCTCAAGCCGCCGGGCATCACAAGGGGGACACGGCCCATCTCTCTCGCAAAAAGAACAACGAGGACCACAGCCACCGAATACACCACAACCCGAAATAAAACCCCCACGCACACCAGCGACCACGAGCACCAAGGACCCCCCAAAAGCAAAAAGGTCGGAATATCCTGCAGATACGATTACACACACACACACACACACACACATACGTCCATCCTATTCACCCTCAGCGCGGCATCCTTCCTTACCCGCCCACCCGACTCCAACTCCAAACCCCAACCGCCTGAGCCCAACGGCCAACTGCCCAACTGACTGGTCCGCTGTTCTCCCCCCTCCACCCATCCATCATGCACGTGTACGGCACCAACAGGAGCAAGAGGATGTGCTCACCAGGACCAAAACTTCCAAGCCGGTTGCCTCGTGTTGCCCTTCTCCGCCCGTTCAGTTGTCATTGGCTGACTTGGCCCAGCTCCACCCCCTCTCACTCCGCCTCGCCCACTCCTCTCTATCTCGGTCACTCGTTCAGGCGATGGATGGTACTTTTCCACTGGAGCGGGATTTATAGGCAGCTCTTACAGGCAGGCATTCACTAAACATAGCAGAAGTTGTGATAACAAAACAAAAAGCGTTGCATTTCTCGTGTACGTAGTAGATCTCTAGCGAATGTGTGATGATGCCCTGATAATCAGAAGCAACGATATAAAAAGAAAACAAAATTCGTAACAACAAAAGACAAGAAAAGAGTTCAAAATATGGCGATGCATAATCCAAGAATGTAAACGAGTGTGGTGGAATATAAAAAAAGGAAAACGATTCTCCGGTTTCCCGATGAGAGACACATGGTTATCCACCGATGTTCTCACAGCCATCAAGGAAACAAATACACCTTTTCACACGCGAAAAGGTGGAACGGGAGACAAGAAGAGAAGGAAAAAAAGAAGAAGGAAGGAAAAGAGAAGAGACGTTCAAAGCAGTTGAAGATCCGAGTTCCGTAGCCCATTCCCCGTCAACGCTTCTCGCCGCGGCTTCGCTTCGAATCTGTTTCCAGCAGTGAAGGGAGAAGCCGGGGTTTGTGAAGCGTTTGACACAAGTTCAAAAAAAAAAAGTAAAATGAGATTCTCGCGAAGAAACAAAGAAGCAGATAACGTTGTAAAGAGTGTATGTGGTCAGGAAAAAAGGCAAAGCGTTAAGCAGATGGAAACTAAAAGCAATAAGCGTCAAGAGCGTCAAGTGAGGTGTGGAAGAGGAGACAATCTGGTCCTCCACCCCAGGAAAAGAAAAAAAAAAGAAAGCGCAAACTGCAAAGAGCAAAGCAGAAACGAAAAGCGTAGCAGAAGCAAAGCCGACAAAAAAAAAAAGGTTCGTGGGAGGACATCTCCCCAGTCGTGGGTGAAATAACGCTTCCTCAGGATATCCCAAATCCAGCCTAGAAAATCCCGAAGATAATCAACAGAGATTAACCCTCCGTAACCACTCTTCATTCAGGCAATGTCGTACCGCTTAAGACTTCCACTCAAAAGCTTGACTGGTCTCTTCTCCTCGAACATCAGAGGAGAAGTCGGCGACTGTCATTGTTTTGTCTTTGGGAAGTGGGCAGAGGACAGGCCTGGTCGAAGAGCGGGGGAGAGAGGGGAAGTTGAAGAAGGAAACATTGGACAGTTTCCAACTTCTGAACAAAAGCTCAATGTACATCATATCGTCCTTTCGTGGGCGTTCTGTAAACCGTGGGAGATGATATCTTGGTTTGGCCGTCTCAGACCGACATCCAATCAATCTGCCAGGTAAGTGCTCCGTCCCGGACAGGAAATAAAAGACAAACATGGACAAGGTTATTCTGGAGGGCGTTATTGTCGCACCGACTGGCGAGCCCATCTCACTGTTTCTCCAAGAGAAAAAATTTGTAAAGAAGGCCGTAACAGCAAGGGAAAAAAAGAGATCAAGAAAAGCAGATCGTAGAAAAAAAAGAGGCAAGAAACGCGCAAAGCACAAAAAGAAAAACGCAAGATCGCTGGCTCGCTTGCTCAATCTGACTGGAAACCAGAGAAACAAAAAGCAAAAAAAAAAAGTGAAGCCCAGAGCAACGCCCAGACAAGCCTCGGACAACCGAAAGGCAAGCGTGGAGCAGATGTCTTGACGATAATATGACGAGAGGACGAGTCAAATTGAATGCTGGAAGAGAAGATTCAGGGGAAAAGTTGGGTTGAAATAAATGGTGGGACGAGTGGCCGTGTCTGGCCACCCGAAAACGTGAGAAGCAGACCGGGAGGGAACTGTGTCGGTTCAATCCCGTGTGGTCTGAATCTTGGAGAAGCGAAGATCAGAGTCATACAGTCTTGGGGGCAAATCTCTTAACAGCATCAGGGTTCGTCATCGTTGTCGTCATAAAAAAATGGCAAAGGGGATAGTTCATCATGAAAGAAAAGTCGTAAAAGTCGTAAAAAGTGGGAAAACACAAAAAGGAGATCTGATCAAATCAGACACGAAGAGAAAAAAAAACCACAAACAGAAATCCCGAGGAACTGGCTTCTATGCTTGAAGCCGGGGATTACCAAAAGACTGAAACTTTTGGGAACCCGAAGAACCTGGGATTCATGCTTCTGTCTCCAACTGGGACTGCTGGTCCTGATCAGCCTGAGCATTGTTGCATTCAACAACCATGCGGGCGAAGTTGCGGACGACATCACTGGGGATCTCATTGAGAAGCAGCGACCGCGTGTAAACATCAGCGGCAGACTCGGAGGGCTGCTGCTTGTTGGTCATAGCGGCGATGGCATCGGCAAGGTTCCGGCGACGGCCTGAGTTAGCGGCACGGTCGGCATCAGAGGCCATGAAGTCTTGACCCGACACGACATTGTACTGCTCAGCCGAGAGCGAGAACACTTGCTCATTGATCTGCTTCTGGGAAGGCTGAATGAGAGCATCACCAAGATCACCGGGCATGACGGAGGCAGAAGGCATGGCAGAAGCCATGGCAGCAGCTGCGTCGCCGCCAGCACGGTGGGCGATGGACCAGTGAGCCGCGGCCGAAGGCGCAGGAGTGGCAGCGGCAGCCTGAAGAACGGCAGGGGCCGAGCGCACACCAGCATCCTGGAGCATGTTCTCGAGAATGGTGGCAGAGAAATCACGCACATCATCGGGAACCGACGGGATCTTCGGCACGGAGCGGCTGGAGAGCACAAAGGCACCGACAAGGAACAGAAGGAACAACAGACCGCTCTGGCCCGAGCCGGACTTGTCAGAGTCAGCGGCAGCAGGAGCAGCAGCGGGGCCGGTTGAGGCTTCGGCACGCTTGGCGGAGACAATGCGCATGTCGGCCTTGACGTCGGACTCGGCAGGGAAGTCAGTGTTGACATAGGCCATGCCGTCCCAGGCGTCGGGCAGGGTGATTCCGTCCATGGAATCAAAAGCGAAACCAGCGGGACCAGCAGTGGAAGTGGAGAAAGGAGCATTGACATCAAGCTGTTGGATGTGATCAGAGAGAACAGCGATCTTCTTGCGGAGATCGCCAGTCTCAATGGTGTGGGAGCGAATGATCTCTTCCTTCTCAATGACGAGGCTGTTGATATATTCCTGATACGACTGTTTTTCGCGGAGAAGCTCATCAATCTTCTCCTTCATCAGGATGGTCTGATCCTCAAGATCAGTGATAATGGTGGTGAATTGCTTCTTTTCGTCTTCAAGACGTTCAGTGTGTAGCTTCTTGCGTTGCCGCGAATCAAGCCTGGAGGGGGGAGAGAAGGAGAGGATGTTAGTATGAGCTAGAGAGAGAGAGAACGGAACAAAGAGGAGACAGTGGTTTAGGCACTTACGCTGCTTGTCTATTTCTGAGAAGACGTTTCTGCTGCTTCAGTTCCTTGATCTCCACCTCATCGGTGGACTGGGCAATGAGCTCGTCGATGTTGCCAAGGTTGCGCTCGGCAGGGATCTCAAAGCGGGCGTTCTTCTTCCGGATACCGTCACCCCGGCGCATCTCATTGTGGGAAAGGAGAGGGGGGTTGGACGAGGAGTTCTTCTTGCTGGAATGAGTCATCCAGGCAACCTGGGAAGCGGTGTCGAGGGGAGACTGGCCGAACATGGTGCTGAAGGGATTGGCAAAGGCAACCTGGTCGGACACACCGGCCGACGGGAAGAGGGCGGCGGCGGGATCAAAGTCGCCGGTCTCGAAAGCGGCGCTCTCATAGCCAATGGGGGTGGAAGTGCCCGAGGTGAGGCCGGTAGCAGACGGAACCACCGAGTCGGAGAAGGGATTGGTCGACACGGGGAAGAAAGAAGTCTGCTGGGGCATCTGATGCGAGTTGGAGCGGAAGAAGGGGTTGTTGCTGTGAGGCTGGATTCCCGAGCTTGAGGGGATCGACTGCATATCCAGCGACTGCCACTCCGACTCCGACTTGGGAGAGAAGAGGCCAGCAACGCTGCCAACAGCAAACGACTCACGACGGCTTCCCACCATGTTTGGGGAAAGGTCGAGAGGGGAAGAGTCCATAGCAGTGTGATCCAGCATAACGCCGTCGTCCATCATGTTATCAGAGTCGAGGGAGTTCAATTTCTTGGATTCAGCGGGCGACAACGAAAGTGCGTAGTAGGCTTGCATGGGAACAGCAGGAGCAGGATTGGAATTGGAGAGTCAAAGTCAAACAGACGCAGCCTGACAGTGAGGATATATATGAAGAGAGAAGACAGGATGATATATATATCACCGCAGGGGTTTATTTGGATGTTTGCGTTGTGCGAGTTGACGACGGGAAGAACGGAGAGAGGAGAGATAGAAGGAAGTGTTTGTGTGTGAAGGAGAAAGAGAGATGGGAGAGAAGCGATATAGACAGTTGGACAGGATCGCAGGAGAAGGGGAGGGGAGAGAGAATATATAAGAAAGTGCGTGAGCAGAAGCAAGTATACAGGAGATGAAGATTTTTTAGGTGGTTGAAACAGGAGGAGGAGAGAATTGAAGACGACGAAGGCAAAGTTTATATATGACAGGGAATAAAGATCAAGAAGAAGAAAGAAAGAAGAAGCAAAAGAATGGGACTGAAGAGTGGATTTTCTGTGAAGGTGGTGAGAAGAGAGGCAAAAAAGAGGAGAAGAGAGAATACAAGAAGCGAAGAGAGAAAGTTTGGAGAGAGGAGGAGGGGGGAAGGGAAATTATATGAAGCGATTTGGATTTGTATGAGAGGCGTGGGATGAATAGTGTGGTGAGGGTTTAAACATAAGACCACCCAAGGATTTTTTTGTGGGAGGAAGGAAGCGGCGGTGAGGGAGGGGGAAAGAGCGAACGACCAGCAACAAAAAAAAAAAAAGAGAAGAAAAAAAAACCATGGGCGGGAGCGAGGGACAAAGCTGGGGCGCGGGTGGGCCAGGAGCCAAACGAGACAATAGGAAGAGAGCCAGTAAGTGGGCTGGGAGTGGGAAGCATAGGAGGAAGAGGATATGATTTTTTCCCGAATATTTCTATTCGTTCTTCCGGCTCCACTCGACGGCCATGCGTCCATCGTGGTTCTTGGACTGTTTTTGGCACTGTATGTCGGCGATCACACCCCTTGGCCTGCGGTGGTTTTTACTGGACGCTGAGGGGGGGCGTTACGAAGCAGGAATCAAGAGAGAGAGAGTGAGAGAGAGAGAGAGAGAGAGAGAGAGAGCGAAAGAGAGGGTGGGTGGGTGTATTGCATGGTAGCGTACGGATGTCGGAGACAAGAACGGGTATGTATATGCAAAGTACCATGTTCACACGAGCTGTTGTACTCTGTACCGGCCGGCCTGGTGTGCCTGCGTCGATTGCTCCAGGTAGACCACTACATCACCTCCGCCTGCGGGAGTACGCAGAGCAGTACACACTCTGGGTGATAAGTCGGTCGAGGCTACATCTCTCACGGGGTGGTAACCAGGGATCAGAGGGGAGGGGAGGGCAGCATTGGGTACAGTTGCTGATACTACTGGGATTTCCTTTTTGGGGTGGTTTTGCCCTCTCTGGCGGAGCCCACGGAGACCAGCGGATATAAGTGGACAGTGACGGGAAGGGAGACTCCTCAAGCCATTTGTGGGTGGGCGAGACAAGGATATCGCGAGAGACCAGGGGGTGGAAGGGCGGCGCTGGTGAGAATGGGTGGTGGACGGTGATCAACACAGCGACAAAGCCCTGGCCGGGGATACAGGAGTCGCAGCATTTTTGGGCGCTTTTAGGTTTATATATGGAAGTATCAGGCTGGGATTTGATAGACGAGAGAGGGGAAAAAGAGGAATGCCAGAGTGTAGAGTGAGCGCCCGTCCCTAAGCGAGAGATACAGACGGACGGGCGGGTGATGGTGGGAGACGGAAAAGAATGAGAGGCACAGATAGCGAAAAGTCTTTTGCGGGTGACCAGAGAATGAGACAACGGAAAGGCGGAAGGACGGTCCAGACTTGACCACTAGGAACCCGGACTCCAGTCTTTATCGATAGGAGCCAGTCTCTCTGAGAGCGAAGCGTCAAAAGCCGCTGTTCCATGGACGCTCACAGTAAGGAAGCAGAACGAGTCTGTGTACCACAGTACGTCCTACTGTATCAAAAAAGAGATCCCTCCCTATCTCCCAATATATCTCGCCGTGCTCTTTGGTGTGTTTGTCTTGTGGGCGGTTGCAGTCGAAGCTGCGGTTCGCCCGCCAGCCTTTTTGCGGTGACCACTCTCGTTTGGCAGCATAACTTATGAAGATGTCGGTCAGCTTCCGCATGCCGGCAGATGGAGGGGCCATGCAAAAACCAGTCAGGTCGCAACAGATTTACGCGATCAGGTGAAATTACAAAAAAAAAAAAAACACCCTGACAGAGAGGGCGTCATGCTGGCAGGCGGTGTTTACACAACAGCCAGACAGGCAGATAGAGAACAGACACATATCCGCGGTTCACGAACGGGCAGTGGGAAGGAGAGGATGTCCGGCGCTTGCGGATTCACACAATTTGGGCAGAAACAGGAATTTGCAGATAAAAAGGTGATATGGACACACCGTATCTCGATCTGCGTCCATATCCATCCCTGCCGGCCTTTGTTTATTGTGACTGACACTCTGCTGAGGGACTGTCATAGTCTCCGTAATCTCGGCATCCCTCCTCTAGTCCTTCCCTTCGGGCGCTTTCTTGAAGTGTGTGCATGGCTCTCGGCTCGATTCAGTGTATGTATGTAGTATATCCCTTCTGAGCCAAGGGCGACGTCCGGCGGTCTTTTCCCCATGTGAGCTGAGGGCAGATAAGAACGTTTAACGTCCACCAGAGGCGGGATGTCTCGAGCTTAGCCACTGTAGGGGATCTTTCGAAGGAGAGGCTGACCACTTCGTCCAGGGCCATCTTTAGGGCATCACCCAGTCGATCAAAAGCCCGTACTGGCATCTGAACACGCTGGACTGACCGCCGGATTCCAAAACCAAGTGCTGCTCACAAGCGTCAGCCAGTGCTTACACGGTAGTATGGGCGAAGCAGCTGACGACAGGAAGGGTTCGTGTGGCCCTATATCACAGAGAGGGCAATCATAGAACGGGATAATTATCCCACAGAAGAAAAAAGCTTTCCTTGCCCGTGTTTCGTTTTGCCTTCCTGGAGTCTTTTCTCCGGAAAATCAAAAATGAGCGTGCCCTGGTCTAGGGTTTGTGGGATTCGGAGGGGCGGGAGATGTCACTCGATATCGTGTTCCTACCCACAAACATAGTCGTCTTGCTACTGCGGTACCCATTTGTCCATGCCATCCTGCCGATCTCGGCACAGGGAAGACTGAGCCTATATCCCGATGCTGTGCAACTCTCGCTCCCACCACCACCAACCACCCAGCCGAAAACGAGCAGCAATCATCCATGCATCATCGGCAATCATCGATTTTGGGGGTTTTGACTTACGAGCCTCATTTCCAGCTTCACCGTATCTCCCCCGTATGCTGAAGGTGCATTCGAGCCAGAATAAAGGCAAATACTTGTCTGCTTCCGAGTGTATCTGGTTTCATGATTGAACAAACCCTCCGTTTCGCCGGTGGTTTCTCTCCCTCTCTCTTCGGGCCCTGCGGAACGGACCGCCGGACAGTGCAGACGCTCTCCGAATAGACGTTTTCTCAAGTGGCCTGACGGAGCAATGTGGCTCCCATTGTTGTTTCTGAAACCCCATCGAAAAAGATCAGTGTTTGACAGCCACCACAGAACAAAGGCTCTAGATAGAAAGACGCCGATTAAAAGACGGCTCAGGGCAAAACCGCGCCAGTTGACAAACGGGCTCAGGGGGCTAGTCAGGGCCGCCCCTAGTTTCTTGTCTATTCCAACTGTCTGGATCCCTCGCTCGTTTGCTCGTTCGCTGTAGTAGCTAGCTTTCTCTGCCACCGCCATTTTCACTCTAGAACCGGTCTCAACGAGAGAAACGAACCACGAGAAGTGTCGCCCCCAGTCTCCCCCGTACGAGCGTTACCCGCGCATCCCGCCACTCGATCATCTGAGCTGAACAGGAAACTGAAATCCCGCGGCCGTTTTCGTCAGCCTCCCATAGCACTAAACCCGCATCGCGCGGGACTCCCTCCTCGGCTATTAGTGCTGGGCAATGGATCGTTTTTTTTTTTTTTTTTTTTGACATTTGACCTTGTCAGGCCAGTTTCAACAGTAAGTTGGGCTCAGCTTTCTCATTCTGGGGCGTGGGGAGGAGGTACTGAGGGAAAAGACAAATGGCCAGATGGCGGCCATATTCTCCAACCAAATCTCAGATGTTGACCCCCTATCAGGCCCTATTTGACCCTCCCCCCCAAAAGTCAGATCACCTTTCTTTTTCAACCTTTCCGGCTACTGTCATCCAATGCTTAAGCCCTACCAGACCATGTCCTCAGGAATCTTCTTCCCACCTTGGAAGACAAACGGGGGGGTCATCATCAGCATGGGCGCTGTTTGGCTGAGAGACCCTTGTCGCCATCAAAGGCGGTCTGGTGATTCCGCTTGCTCCCGCGAGTCAAACCCATGTTTCTATCTTTCTTCGCCCCCCTTGCTTTCCCATCGATCTGAGGTCTGTTACAAGTTTCGTTGACCGCTCCCGAAAAAGGAAACACAAAAGAGCAAAAGATCTCGCTTCCTGATAATATATCAATCACTACGGGACCTGTAGCCCTTCTGGATCAAACAGTGAACAATCCGGACCCCGGACAGCCGCCTCAAACGGCAAAGAGCGAAACAACTCGAGGTGAACCAGTAAGCGGACAGGAACGAGCAATCGCCAGCATGACCGGGCGCAGAAGGCGAGGCGCGAGCAGGTTGAACCACTGGGGGAAAGAAAAACAGTCCTGCTGAGGAAGATTCTCTCTCTCCGCCCGCTTGCGTCCCCCCCTCCCTCCCCAAAACCGGCATGAAGAGAGCCTGCCAGCGAATCATCCCGAGGTGGGTGGGGTCGTTGGGCATCAACGGAAAGCAGACCCAAAGAGAACACTGTCAGTGAGAGCGCCCAGGGACATACATATGTACATAAAATAGAGTCTTGGCCCTTTCGCAGCCTTCGTATCTTGTTCTGGTCTACACGCGGTTCTCGATATGCATTGCTGCCCAACGTCGTGCGGCCGCCTTTATACCACAAGGGCCCGGACTGACGAATACAGTTTCATCGCCGGGGGGGTCCAGCCAGAGTAACCGGAATCTTACACAACTCCCATTCTTGCACGCGATATTCAGCCCGTATCATCGTGCATAAGTGATGAGGGAAATGCAAAAAAAAGAAGGTCAGATGTTATGAAAACAGAGTCGATCCATGCCTGCCTGACCTTCAACTCAACGTCTGTACTGTAGCGGACAAATTTGTATATCACAGCCCATCGTCGGCGAGATGTCTCCTTTGAGTATAACGAAGCTTGGACAAAGTCTTGGGGCGATGAAGAGGACTGGAATGACCCCGCAGTGCCTTGGGCGGTTCACGAGTACTGCACCTGTTTGAGAGACTAATCACTGTCTTTATCCTGTGTACTGATCTTCTGCTGGGCGGGCTCTGTTGGCGATCTCCAGGTTAGCGAGCGCCTCGGTATTCCTGATTCTCCCAAATGTCCGCTCTCTCGCAGGATGAGAATTGCCCCGGCCATAGACACGACGACGAGTCCCCCCCGGTTCAGGGCTCCGCCTAATGGAGCAGGCATGACCATATTCTCGCGCTTCCATTCGCCTGGCTGCGGGCTCGTTTTGTCTTCCTCTTGATTCCACCTTCATGTGTCTGAAAGCGACGAAATAAAAAAGCCAAGGCCGAGGCGGCCACTGGCTTCCAAACCTCGCAATCCAGACGACCTTATTCGGCCGTTGTCCTGTGATATCTGGGTCCCCCGTATGACTTTTTGTTCCTTTTTTTTTTTTCTTCGCTGGGCCTGCCCAACCCTGTTCAATATATACACTTATACTGAATCCGGATGGACTCCGGCTTGGCCGAGCTGTGCTGGCCCTCTTTTTTTTGCGAGAGAGAGAGATATTCCAATCTTCGCCCTTCATGCACAAGACGAGCGATCCAGGTACTGCATTGATTTTCATAAATAAATAAAAATGCAAAATCGTGCATGCTCCGGCCACTACCCAAACGATAGTGGAGGGGCCCCTCCTCCCTTGTAAGCTACTGGCGTCCTGCAGACTCTTGTCCTTTGAAACGGAGGGAATATGTGCATGCCTATACAGCCCACAAGAGCTACTGCACGAGGAGCTGTGGGCGGTCAGGTGCGATGGCTGCCACAAAAGCTCAGCTAGACACAGCGGACCTGACGTTGTGTGTGCACAAGTTGGGCAGAAGTGACGGTGACTGGGTTGTAGCCTGTAGCTTAGACTGTTCATCTGGCCGGGTTCTGTTTCCTTCTGGGCTGATCCTTGTTGAGTTCTATTTTGGTGACCAAGGAGTTAGGAGAGACGCATTAAGATGACTGAGACCTGTCTGCTGCTGACCGGAAGAGAGAGAGAGAGAGCCACGGAAGGTCGTATATGCAATGTCAGGCGGGAGCCATATTGGAATGTTTCAAATGCGTGCTTGAAAGACGTTGCTCTCTGGCTGGCCATGATGTCGTGATGCCTCAGTCCCCTTCCTCTCTCGGTATCTACGGCGGGGTAGACAGCTACATCTGGCAGGGTCATACGGAGAGCAGATTTGCCCTGCTGTACAAATCTGGATGCCCATCTCCGTACCTACACACTCTGAACGAGAAATACCACATTTCCGGATTGTTTGAGGTGGTGAGGTCCGATGCCTGATATCAGGGTCGACAGACCACGGGTTCAACCCTAAGTATAACCCTGGTCGCCCTCAATATCCCTGAACGACAAACCCACCAAGGGTCGCTCCGTATTCCCCCCGGGAAGAAGATCCCCGGAAAGTCCCGTCCGCGCACCTACACGACGACAAGCCAGCCCAAGACAACAGAAAAACGTCCATCTCACCATCGCAAAACGCGACTCCTCACTCGTAACGGTCCTTTCTGGGAGGTTTTCTTTTATTTTCTTTTTTTTATTCTATTTTTTTTCTCTTCATCACATCAAACCGCGGCCCAACCAGATCACCGTGCACGAGCGCGCGCCGAAAAGACAAGCAGAGAGAAAAAAAAACAGGAGGCTGGGGAGGAGGAGGAGGCGGCCCATTGACGCGACCGACCTACCAGAATCCGACCAGACAATAACTGGGCCGCTGCTATTGCATTTTTATTTGTTTATATATATATATGTGGGTGGGTGTCAGTGAGGCTTCTCACTCGTTCGTCCACAGCTGTTCGGGGCTTCTGACTGGGCCATCATGGGGGGGAGACTCCATCCGGCCGCAGAAACGGCGGCCTAGTGTCATGTTGTGTTGTGACGGTAGCGAAGCACTGGCACATCTGGCAATGTACTGTACAGTATGTTTCTTTTCTTCTTTTCCTCTCTTCAGCTTCAGCTTGTTCCTTGTTTTTGCTCATCCTGGGGTGGAGAGAGAAATGTTTCCGTCATGGCTTCATCTCCTTATCACATCGTTCCCATCTTCCCTGTTTCGGCCGGTCTCCGTGCTCGAGTGGGCGTACTAGGGAACTTCGCGGGCATTGCTTTTGTGATAATGGATGGATCTGGCTGCCTCCGGGGGCCCGTCTTACGCGATGGAACAGGTTCCCGTTATGGCCTTGGGCTTTTCTTTTTGTCTGTCTTGTTCTTGTCTTTCCCCCTTTTGGGGTTACATAGCCGAAGCACCAAGAAAAGCACCACCACGACCATGGGATCTTTCATCACCACGCCCCCCCCCCAGCGTCCACCACAACAACAAAAAAACACCTCGTATGGTCTCTCTTGATACAGTGAGGGGGGAAGAGAGGGGGAGTTTCGTTCAGCCGGGGGATGAAATTCTTCAACAACATGTTCCCCTCCTCCCTCCGGCCAGGTTTGTGGTTCCTCACTACGACGTAATCTCGACGAGCTGAGATGGGGGTGGGCGGTCGCACACTTCGGCCGTCATCATCGATTCTGTGCCTTTTTTTCTGGTTTTTTTTCTTTTTCCGATTTGGCGACCTCGGTGTTTCCCCCTTTTTCCCACGCCTCGCAACCTTGAGCTACGCGTGCTCTTGATCAGGAAAGCCGACAAGGACCAAGAGATATGGGGGTGCTCGAGTTCTTCCTCCCCCCAAAGAATGGAGCTGTGATACGAGCACAGGTGAGGTTTAATTTTGGCACTTTCTAACGAGTGACCACGCAAGGACACGACGCGGGCAGATGCACACGAGGTTTAATGGGAGCGGGGAGGAGAATGAGAGTATCGAGCTCTTGATAGCGAGCTCTATCCCACGAGTGTCTGTCTCCAAAAGCGGGGATGGTGCTGCTGCTCGCCTCTCGCTCCCACGCTGCAGGTCTCAGCATTCTTTTCTGGTCTGTGACTTTCTCCCTCGCCCATCTGTTTACTCCACACGACCGTGTCAGACACACGCTCTCATGCAGATACGCACACACACACACACACACACACACGCACACGTTTAACTATAGACACCAGCAGCAACAACGCGGCATTTGCGAGTACCGCCATTCTTTGCTGCGGAGTCACTCTTTCTCATATTTCTCCCTGGCCCCCTTTTCTTTTCGTCACTGCGCGGATTACAGATCAGAGCAGATCGACAGTGCCTGCATGTCCTGGGCCCCAATCTGCGGCCGTGTTTGTTGTCCTCAGGTCCTATCACCTCGGCTGCGGGGCCCACCTGCATGTCCTTTTCAAACAAGGCACGCGAAACAAGCAAAAAAAAAAAAAAGGAGGGTTGTGATCACTCTGCTTTCTGTGCCTTATCGCATCTGGCTGTGTGAGAGCTATCATTCTGATAGATGCCCTCCTCAGCTCTAGGGTTTGGATGGGCTGAAAAAAAAAAGAAAAAGAAAAAAAAACCAGGAAACACGCGGTGCACGTGCAGAAACTCCGCCTTGAGTGCAGTTGCAGGTCGTACACAGGCATGCTTACTCCTCCATTCACCGCCCGTTTGTATGCTGCGTCCACAGTCTGCCATGTGCGCTCGTGATGTGCCCCCGGGGGAACTCAAGGCTTGCAGGGAGACTCAAAGGAGAAGCAAAGGGCTGTTTCCCGGATACTGCCACTCTGGCCGGCTTAGCCGATACCAAGGCTCGTTGTGGGTGAGAAAACACCAAACAAACACCACAAGCATCCAGGACTTCACACAACACTTGCTGCTGCTCATCGTGTGGGCAAAGGGGCCAGAATGGGGCCCCCTTGGGACGTGTCTGGAGAGCTGCCGGATCACCAATGCATGGGTGGAAGGGAGGAGAGGGGCAGGAGTAAACAGGCACAGGGGCGCATGATGGCTCAGGTCATGATGCATCGTGGGAGAGGTGCGTCGGAGCGAGCCAATATCTGGAGAGATATGGAGCGAGGCTCGAAAGAGATTATGTGTGTGGCCATGACTGGCTCGTGTTTGGCTGGTTCCTTGCTGCGCGTGCTGGACCTTTGGGTGGTGGGGGAACCTACTTCTCTCGCCTCTCCCCCCAACATCTCGGAGGTCTCGCTTGTGTGTAAGTGTAAGTGTAAGTGTGTGTGTGTGTGTGTGTGTTTCTTGCAGTTCTCTGGGTAGACATGCATGAGTAGCAGCATCCAGGCTACCGCCAACTGTATGTGTATTCACACCCTCTCTGGTGATCTCGACAAAGCCCTATACACCACCTGCGCGCGAGATAGCAAAGCCCCCCTTTTTTGGATTCTGTAAATAAATACAGACCATGCAAAAAGAGCCAGCGTAAACAAATAAAACCACCCACCGCCAAAACCGAGAGTGCACAAGAAATGCAAATAAGGGGGATGAGACCCCCCCCATCACGGCCTCAAAGCCTTGGGTCCCCAGACCGGGTTTCCATAAAAGAGCAAATGGCCGCCGGCGCCCCCTGCCCAAGATGTGCTCCGTGATGCTGCGTTTTTGGCATCGCTGCCCAACGGCAACCACTAGAGTGTCCGGCTTCGATTCCAGTTGGCTGGAACACAGGAATAACAAAAAAAATAAAGATAAAATAGGCAGAGAAATGCAGGGCGGAGTCCTAGCAGTCACACTCTTGCCTACGATTCTCACCAATCCACTCTCTGTTTTGGACTGAGTCACACAGGTAGGCCGGCCTGCACTTGAGATCACAATGTGGCCCTGCGTTCTCTTTCTTCCCCCCCCGGTTTGGCACATAGCGGGTGTGGTGTATTCGCAGCTGCCAACACGTATCGGCCGCGACCTGTTCTGCCGGCCACCCGGAGAAACATATGGAGTCAACGTTACTTACTTACCAAGACGGGTGGGAAAACACACACGAAAGCACACGCTGCGGCTGCGTTTGTTTACAGGTCGGGCGTGAGCGGCATGTAATGGCGCTTTCTGCGGTGAGAGAGCGTTTCTGTTGGGGGCAGGGAAAAACGTATGATCCGGGCTTTGGATGTTAATGGGACTCTCGGGGCTGGGCTGTATGTCACGGAGCCCGGAGGCGTTTGAACTTGACGCAGGCACAGGACACACACACCGCACAATACACTGTTTGTTTGGAGTCTGCTAAGTACTACCGAATCAAGATATCCGTTCCGAGAAGGATAGCCTCAGGTACCAACATATGCTTCCTTTTTTCCCACTTCCTAACTTGCTGTTCACACACTTGCACGAAGCCCAAACTGCGGGTTTCCCGAGCTAGGACGGTCAGCTTTTGTTATTCCGACTGGCGGTGTCTATGCCTTTTGTCTCATCTGGAACAGACCGCTGGACGCCACGCAGCTATATTCGGAAAACGGATATAGTGGTGGTGAGCCAATCCGGTGCTGGCATATAAGCCGTCGTAAGCTCGCAGGGTGTGCGGCCAGCTACATAATCACGGCTGTTAATTCCCGCGTTATCAATACTAGAAGTGCTTGCATATCGAGGGTGTTTCTCAACACGTTATGTTCAGACTCCCTCGGTTTTATTCTACGTCTTCTTCAGTTGCTTGTGAGCGAATACAACCAGATGCACAGCCATTTGCGCTGGTATCTGGCAACCTACATAACACCGAAAGCAAGCAATCCCTGTCCGCCCTTCCCGGTCGGTCCCGCCACCTGCTGCAACAGACTTCAGATGAACAAGACGGTGAGCAGGAGAACGAACGAGAGCCCGGCCCCGTCTGACGGGATCCTGCAGCGGGTGTTTTGGCTGTAATTCCGCCTTCCATGTCAGCGGCGTCTGGCTTTGCCTCCCCCTGGCGCGGCTTTTGTCTTCTTCCTAGTGGCAGAGAACAAGGAAAGAAAAGAAGGAAAAAGGAAAAGAGCGGTGGGAGCTTCCGACTTCACCGCCGAATACCTGTGGCCCTTTTTTTTTTTTTTTTTTTTTTTTTTTTTTTTG
>LNGK01000008.1:509002-552797 GCA_001510575.1 Knoxdaviesia capensis | reverse complement strand
AAATCCAGAAATCCCCTCTTTTTTTTTTTTTTTGTGCCTGCTTGGTCGTCAGTGGCTGGGAGATGATAAAATCCGGACGACTGAATTAATCTTTTGCGGCCTGCGGCTAGTAACCCTAAAGAGCTTCAATATCTCGTTGCTGCTCAGTCACCAATCTCGTGACTTCTTTCTTTTTCTTTTTTTCTGTGATTCATGTTCAACAGTGATTCACTCTTCATGTACATGATTCATCTCCTCTGGTAACGGTCAGCGAGCGTAAAAGAGCCCTCTCAAGTTTAGTATAAAAGGCCAGCAACGTCCAGCTCTCCCGCCAACTCCAACCACCAAAAAAGTCCAACCCGCTGAACAGTGGGGCCGTTCCGAAGGCCGGCCCCGGGAACAACGGCACTTTCCCGGCCGAGTAACCTGACCAAGACGACCGCGGTACCTCCCTCTGCAATACACTCACACCTGATCTCCATCCTCCACGACTGGACTGGGCTGGAGATCATTCCTACTAGTACCGCCTCAGTGATGCCTGTCCATCGGCCGTCAGGTTTAGACATCCCCCACTAGAAGACCATACGACCCGTATGACAGAGCCGGCGTTTGCTTTGCCGCACTCTTACCGGAAACTGCGAGCGGGACTCGCACCGGGAGCCCCGGTTGCTGCCTAAGCCGCTAGATACTGGTGCTCTTGCCTTGCCGCTGTGCTTCGAAGCCGGGCTCACACCGTAGCAACCGAGCCGGCTGTGCTCCGCAGGATACGGTTCTGGCTATGGCACAGGCGCTTGACACCGCCGTTGTTTCTGTTGTGCTCGGCAGAGCCCTCTCACTAGACCGCACCCCCACCAACGCATCTCCGTTGAACAATGGCAGGAGCACACTGGGTTTCTGCTCCCGCCTCTCGTCTGCGGGTTCGTCTTCCAGCCTCGTGTGCATGCAGACTATAATCTGGGCTGGGCCAGCTCACGTTTATGACGAAGACGGGGAGTTTGCCCTGAAGATACAGAACTGTTCAGCGTCACTCGCGGGCCGTTACGACTGGGAAGGAAGCCTGATGGTGGGTCACAGTTTGAGCACCACTTGTTAATGCACGATGGCAGTCCTGAAGTGTGTGTGTGTGTGTGTGTGTGTGTGCGTCGCGGGTCTGACGCAGCATCTGAAGATACAGGAGGTACGTAGATAGACCAAAGGGAACGCGAGACTGGTTGAACTTAGAAGCGGCCACACAAGCCCCAGAGAAGTGCACACACTCATTCAGCAGGTCCAAAAGGGCTCTTCTAGCACGCGGATGCAAATGACCACTTTCGGTTTGTGCCATAGGCTTTGTCTTACACCGCCTAATGTGACTTGCGAGATGATGTATGAATGGATGGGTGGACATACTGCATACGGGAAGTCCAGCAGCTTGAAGCGTGGAGTAGATGCCCGAGCATAGGCTACCACCCAGCGAGAAACGAGCCAGCAAACCCCGAAGAAACATAACCACACCATAGAGATCTAGATCACCCAAGCGAACGTGCATAAGTCTTCACGTTTCCCCTTTCTCTAGCCTTCCGTCAACTTCTACAGCTGGGCCTTATCGGGTGCGTTTTGGGTACTGATTTCTGTAATTTCTGCTTGGTTTGGCATATTGGGAGTCACCGCCAGATGGCCCCCCCTTCTGCGGCGGGGGCGGGAGAGGGCGGGGGAGGGAAATGAAAGGAGAGCGTGCTGCATCTCGGGGAACGATCCTATTTGCACAGTCCGGCTTGTTTGCGTCTTGGTGTTTCTATAAGAGAACTACGTACGTGGGCTTCGTGACTCCTTCCCCTCCTCCGTTGAGTAGGGTCCCATGGAATCGGCGGTACGGACACCCCATGCCGGAGAGAAGTCTGTGCCAATGTAATAGTCCCGGGCCTGATATTAGGCCCAACACCCGGGCGGGGGAGAGAGAACCTCGTGCGTGTTTTGGTGGCCTTCCGAGGAGAGTCCCCCCGCCGCCCCGCGCGTCCAAGAGATACTCTGGTGAGCCATCCATTGTGTTCTGCTCTGAGTCACACATGCGATATTCTGCACTGCACAAAAGGCGAGACACCTGGTGGGGCACGCACTCAGAGCGAGAGCATCTGCCGGGTCACTGGGACCAAAGTTGGACCTTCACCCGCCCACACAGGGAAACGGCCATTCGACCATTCTGGACGAACCTGAAACCAGACATATGCGGGTACACAAAGACACAAACACCCACACACACATAACAACGGCAGACCCTAGCCAAGGTTGGTACACAGGTCCCCGCATCCATCCGAGGAAGAGCGCGCGTACTTCCACTGTCTCCGGACTGGTTTGTTGAGTATGTGTTTTAGTACACTGTCATACACATGCCAGAATAGGAGAAAGTCAGAAAGAGTGTTGGTACAATGTAAAAAAGACAAAAAAGAGAGTCCTGCACGAAACCCACTTAGCCAGGTGGATACACATGCAACCTCGCATATCTTTTTTTACTTCTTCTTCTGGGTGTTTATCGTTGAGCAGGAACACGTCAATGGACCAGGGTGCGACAAGCGTGCATGATCATGAATTCCACCCAAGAAGAAAAAACAGCAGAAAAGTGCTTCTTCCGAGAGAGTGTAATCTAGAGAGGCCTCCGTTATCTTGGCTGTCACCTAGTGATATCGGCCTTGGTCTTGGTGAGAATGTCCCGACCTTCTTCACAGGGAGGGACAGATGTGAGGAGAGGGGAGAAAATTCGATCTTCCACGGCAATCCCCCTCCCAGTTCTGTATCTGAAGCACACACCGCAGAAATTCCACCGTCACTTCACGTTCCACCAAACAGCCCCTATACCATGAGAGAAAGCCATACCAAGCACACACGGCCCCAAAGAAGAAGAAGAAGAAGAAGACTACGCGTTCCCATACCAGTACACACAACCCCCAAGTAACCCATGACAGAGAAGGGAGACATCGCACCCACCGTATCTTGACTCTCCCATGTACCCGATACAGCACACCGCTCGTAAGACATCAGAGCCCCCCCGCCTTCGCCATACTCACTCTGTAACCACACGTCTCACACCACATGTCGCCTCCCCGGTGCTGCCGTACAAACGCTGTCCCGGAGTCCCGTATCCGATATCTACCGGCAGTTTGGCGTAGGCATTGCCTGCCCGTCCGCCAACTGTCCGTCTGTCAATGGGAGCGAGAGCCAGGGCAAAAACGGTAGAGCGACGTGCTTCTGGATGGCCACACACATCCGTCCATGATGTTCACTGCAACGTACGTATGCCCTGTTGCGGCCGCAGAACACACACTCCGTGCGAGTGGGAATGTGTGTTTGTGTGTGCACCAAACGCCACCGGGCACACCCCGGAAGTCCACCATGTGGGAGAAGAGCAAGGAAAAGAAAGGAAAAAGGCGTTGGTTTGTGTGCATGGCCGCCCGTAACTCGGCGCGCCTCTTCCCACCTTGTGCAACCGCCGTTCTGTCAAGTCGGATACAAAAAGCGCCTCTGGGCTCTCGCCACCCGTGGGACCCGTATCCCACAGCCGTCAGAAATGAACAGCTCAAACCCCCAGGTGAAGCGGATGGATCATGCCTTGAGAACGCCCTCTCATCGGAAAGAGAAAGGACAAAATTGAGGCTCGTCGAAGCTAGGTCACATAGAGAACCAGATACGCAAACACAAAACGAGACAGATGAAGAAGAAAAATCCAAATGCAACATGGCTAGACTGAAAGAAGAAAGATAAAAAAAAAGAAATAGCAGAAGCACACAAAAAAGAAGAAAATGAGACAAGACGTAACCACGGATCCTAGAATTCTGACGATGTCCTCTCACTCTTGCTCTCTCTTTTTGTCATTTGACGCTGTGATACCATCCCTCGTGAAACAGGTAAAACCCCGCCTGTTGTAGTCAGACGCCCTTTCTAAAATGCTTCCTTTGGTTTTTTTTTGCATTTCTTTTTGACTTTGGTTGGTTGGTGGACTTGTCCAGACCCCCGCCGAATCGAGTCCCAGATCCTCATGGTTGTTCGGTATGGTGCGCCGCACCATAAATGTTGAATGAGAGGAGAGAGGGGAATTCCCGGAATTGGTATACACACCCGCGCATGTCACTTCGGCACCGTGGCCGAAAACGATCGGTCCCTCGGCTTTCCTCCCTCCCCTTGCCAAACCCAGAATATCACCCTGTACTTCCTGGGTGGGCTGTATTCAACCACTCTATCGCCATCAGGTTCAGCTCTAGACTCACCAACTTCAAGAAAGGTGGAGAGGAAAAGCTGCGCATTCTGTGACACAAAGAAAGGAAGATCGGATCACCACGGACAGGACTACTCCGAGGGTCTGAATGCCACTCTAGGAGCCAGTGGAGAGCTGCACCAGCCGTTCACCAGCACGCAGATTTGCATATTCGTATGCCCGCGACTCAGCTGGGAAGGTGCCGTTGAAGGCCCACAGGTCAATGAGAGCCTGCATCGGCTCCAGCTCCTGAGGCTTCAGCATGTCGAGGGCGGTGGCAGTGAGGATGAAGTGGCTGAAGCAGCTATTCAGCTGCTTCTCGAGGTTGAGGTGGTAGAAGGGCTCGACGAAATGTGCCCAGTACAGATGGGCATACACACGGAACATTTGCCGAAAGATGGTCTGGCAAACATCAATAAAGGGTTCGGGGAAGCCCGACCGCTTGCCAAGGTAGTCCTTATCGTTGGCGCCGGAAAGCTGGGAGAGGGCGTTCGAGGCAAGAGCCGGGTTGACGGCATACGAGACACCCGCAGGATCAGTCGGGAAGATAGCGGAATCGTCAATCTTTCCAGAGATCCACCGTTGCATCAACGTCATGTACTCGTGTGCCGGAAGCTCAACGGGCTCCCTCTTCGCATTCAACCAGGTGAAAGAGTGGTTGCTATGCAGATAAAGCCGATAAGGGTTAGCCTGTGAGCGAGGGAGGTCTTGCGTACATATAACACAATGATTGTGTTTTGTCTAGGGTCAATGTGGGAGAACATCGAGTGATGGAGGAGGGCACGTATTTGTCCATGACGGGGTTATGATTCATGACTTACGCTCCAGCAGACATGCGAGGACATGTGGTTCCATTGCAAATCGTAGAACCATCTTCTTCCTTCTCATGCAACACTCTCACAAAGTGCCACAGGTTTCGGTAGTGTTCAACGACTGTACACACAGAGACACAGGAGTGAAAGTCAGCTTATCTATTCATCGACAAAAGAAGGAAACTCCTGGGTTGATCTACTCTAGAGCAATCTGAAATATACACAGACAGCTGAACAGAGAGAGACATAAGAGCCCGCAGGATAATAACAAGATAAGAAGGCCTACCTTGATGAGCAAGCCACTCTCCTTGTTCAACAGTCTTGGGACGAGCACTCAGTGTCATGAAGTTGCCTTTGACAATGTGTTTCGCATACGAGTTGTTGAGCCATATCGGGAGAGGGTGTGGAAGGTGGTACGAGTTGAGGACATCGTCGCCGGTCTGCAGCACGCCTCCGGCTTCATCGATGCCAATGGTTTGTGTAAACGACGGCGAGTTCGGGAGAGGAGGGATTCGGGGGGTCAAACTCGTCGAGGATTTGCTTGCTTGAGGGAGATTTGTCTGGGACAGCTCGCCAGTAGACGAGGTTGGGCTCTTGCCCGGGCCGGGGGACTTGTTTGCGGTTCCTCGAAATCGAGCGTTTCTGGAGACGGAGTTAGTACGATATTGCGGAGAAACAGGGGGAGTGGAGATAGCAACACCCGTGTAACACGTGCTGCTATACGTTCAATCTAACGACACTTTGGCGGTGATCCAAAGGAGTAATGTGATATATACGCCGTATTTGTGCGGTACATATCAATAGAGAGCGATCCTGCTCAGGATATTGAAGCTCACTGGGCCAATATCAACCGAAGACATGACAAGGACAAGATCATGAAGGAGAGAAAACATGTGCTGAATGTACAACCCATGACGTGAACAATTTAAACGAGGAATAGGGTTGAGCCAGGAAACAAGCCGAACTTGATATTGGCCCAATACAAAGAGATCGGCAGATGCGTGTACGCGTTGAACATGTGACTGGTGATGAGGGGATCTCGAAGCAGAAAGAATTGGCGAGACAGCTTCAGTGACTTACATTCCAGAAAAGAGATTAGACATAGTTTAAAAGGTTGGGTCGAAGCCCGGAGGACAAGGCGGAAGTCAGGGTGAGAAAGGAGAGAGAAGGATAATCAAGGAGGGGCTGTATGTGTTCCAAGATTCACACGAAAAAGGGGGGGGAACTAGGTGAAGATCGAAAGGATATCAAGAGGAAGATCTGAAGATTTGCCTTGACAGACTGAGCTATCAAAAGTAGAATCCGAGATGGAGGCAAAGATCGAGAGAGACAGAAAACCTAAGATCCGTGGCACATGAAAAATAAAATGGTGATCGGGAATATCGCGATCGGCAAAGTTACTCGGGAAAGGCGTAGGAGAGAGAAATCAGAAACAAGGCGGGATGGAGGGTTAGGAGGGGCCGAAAAGTGAGAGTTGAGGGACACAAGACTCTTGGTGTTGGAGATCTAGATCGATACCGCGACGGTCACGTTAAAGGAGAGGGGAAAAGAGGTAAAGATAAAAGGAGATAGTGTCACCGAGAACGGAGAAGAAGAAGAAGCATAGAAGCGGAAGATGCTATTTCATAAGGAAGGAAACCCGAGAGAAAGGAAGAAGCACGTCGATTTTGGGCCTCGAAGAAATGAGAAGCGTCTCCTGGTAAGAAAAGTTGGGGGTCGATTCTCAGGAGAGAGAAGACGGCGCCAAACCCAATTAGGAAATGGGTGAGGGATCTTTGAAGTTCTAGGTACCGACGTAACATGCCATAAACTTGCCGGTCACTATGTACTCGGTACTTGGGCCAGTTTCTGGAAGCCCATTAAGCGCCTGCAGCTGCCAGCACCTGGCAATACTCGCGTTCGCGACACACGTTACAAGGCTGGATTTTTTTCACTCTTCACTTTTTGTCACCATGATCACAGCCTTTCAGCTTTCTCTTCCACAAACACCTTCTTGTTCAATCATCATCACACATCAACCAGTTCATATCGAGGTGTTGAAAGTGACCGCGTCGCATTGTCATCACTCAATTGACTCCTCTCCTCGCCAATCGGCCCTCTCTCGTCTCACTAATCAACCTGCTTCGCTTCCCATCATGTCCGATTCCGAACTCGACCGCATCGACGATGAAGGCGGCGACGACCTCTTCGGCGACGAGGAAAACCAGAGCGTGGCCAGCAACCGCGTCGTCAGCGACAACGACCTCGACTCCATCAAGGGCGACGACGATGATGATGATCGGAGTGACCGCTCGCCCGGCGCTGAGGCGGCCGAGCTGCAAGACCGGGTCATCATGGGATTGAAGATGTTCCGCCACAGAACCACCAAGTCGAAGGATGGAAATGTACGTGCTCTTCTTCCTCCGCCCACACTTGGGCTATTTTTTTTTCTTCTTCTTCTTGTGTACTGACTCCCGTTCCGTCGCTCGCTTTGCAGGTTCAAGCGTTGAAAGTGCCCAAGTTCCTCAAATTCATCCCTACCCCCTACGATGCGAAGACCTTCGAGCCGTCGGCACGAGACATCGAGAACGCCCAGTCCGGCAAGCCGGCCGCCACGGTCCGGTTCTACACCGACCCCGAGACCGGCGAGATGAAGAGTAACGCGAACATGTACCGGTGGAGCGACGGCTCGCTATCCATGTCGGTCGGCGACCAGCACTACGCGATCCAGACCAAACTCACCGCCCCGCCCCCCGGCAAGCCGTACCAGGAGGTGCAGGACGGCCACGCCTACGCCGCCGCCGCCCATCTCAGCAGCGGCCTGTTCCTCATCGTCGGCCACGTTGCCGAGGAGTACACGATCCGCCTAAACAAGTCCCTCGAGGACGAGGCGCTCCAGCGCCTCGCCATGCGCATGCGCGAGGCCGTCGGCGGCCGCGACGTCAACCGCATCATCAAGACGTTCGAAGACCCCGAGCTGCGCAAGAAGCAGGCCGAGCTCGCCGAGAAGGAGCGCATGAAGGCCCAGCGCCGCCGCGATAACACCGCGGCGCGCGCGGACACGGGTGCGCGCTACAGCCGGTCGGGCGGTGCCGGCGGCGGCCTCTCGATCGACGACCTGGAGCCGGGCGCGCGCCGCGCCGGCGGTACCCGCAAGCGTGGCGCGCCCTCGACGAAGCCCAAGCGCCGTCGGCCCGAGTACGACTCGGACGACGACATGCCCCAGGGCGCGCGTCGCCAGGACGACGACTACGACAAGGACGATGGCTTCATCGCCCCCAGTGACGAGGAGGATCTGGAGGACGGCGACGACGATGATGAGGATGAGCTGGACGATGACGAGGAGGACGAGGAGGAGGACGATCGCCGGCGCCCGGCCAAGCGCCGCAAGCCGTCTCCCTCGGATGATGAGGATGGCGATGCCGAGGAGGACGACGATGACGATCGGAGACCGTCGCATCAGGCCGAGTCGTCGAACCGTCGGCGACGCAACATTGTTGACGATGAGGAGGATTAAAAAGGTGGTTTCCTGTGGTCGGTCTCCAGCGCGACCGTTCATGGGAGCGAGCGGTATGGTTGCTAACCAAACCAGTTACGAATAGATTTGTGTCTTTTTTTTCAAACTTTGCGTCAATTTGATAATAATAGCCTTGGCCACAATACATCAGAAAGCATGAAAAGTGTCTGTCCAGAGCGAAAAGATCGCAGATTGTCCAAACTGGAGCAATGCCACACCCGGACTTGGTAGACGATTTGCTCATCTTCTTCACCTTCTTCCTCTACTTCAAAAAAGTCACGCTCGGTCTCGAGGCCCGACTCCTGGTCGTCGTCGTCGTCGTCTTGATGTACGGACCCCTCGGCCTCGGCAAGCACAGACCCGGCGTCCTCTTCACGCCCCGAGGATCCCATCGCTGTCGTCATCGCATCAGGCTGAATCCTCCAGACTCGGAGACATAACGTTGTCCATAACGGGGAGGATTGAAAGGGGGTTGGCTATCCGCGATCCCCAACGCAAGCGGTAAGTGTTCCAATCGAAATGTTATCAATGGACTTTTATGCATTTTACGTCAGTTTGATGCTTTATCTCGAGCACATCAGAAAACATGAAGTGAATATTTCAAAAGATCACAGAAAGTCCTAACTTGAAAGTATAGAGCGGAACATAGGAACAACGGGGGTACCAGCACCAAGACAACCCTAATAAACGACAATCACCATCATCCACAAGCAGGAAGAAAAAAAAAAAAAGGAAAACAACTTAGACCAACAAAAATCATCACAAAAGCTAGTTTGAACCCGCAACCAAGCCCAGCACGGTTCGGCCAGCGGTAGTAAGCCAGCGTTCCATCAACCCGAAACGCTACAGCGTAGCACCACCGCCTCGCCCACGCCATTCGTACTCTTCGTCCTCACCTAGCTCTCCGGCCGTGCTATCTCCGTCGTACGTATCCCCAGCCAGCCGGTTCACGTCTTCTTCTGCTGGTGTAAAACGGAATCCGGGGGCCCGATACGCAAACTGCCACTCCCTTCCTCGCTCACCGGCGGTCAAACCGTCGATGTAGCCCTTCGAGTTGTCAGACTCCCAGTAGCCGCGTCCCTCAGCGGCTGTGACTTCGTCCGCATCAAACCCGTATCTACTCGCCGAGTCGTCTTCCCTCACCGTCGGCAAGGCCGACGACAGACTGGTCAGCGACATGGTATTGAGCGATCTCGGGCTCGACTCCACACTGCTGCTGGAGCTGCTGGATGTGCTCGGGGTCAGCGTCAGCGTGGAACTGGTCTCCGAGCGAGCGGGCTGTGCCGGGAGCGCCCCGCCACGCATCCGGCCGTAAACGGCCGGCGGTCCAGAGAAGTTCGAGGACATCATCGACGGTGTGGAAGTGGTAAGCGAGTTCTGCTTTCCCGTATGCGGCAGCGCCATTGATCGGATCTGCTTCTTAGCGTCGACCCTGATATCCTCAACCATATCGTTGAGGATTTTCTGCAAGACCCCATACCGCGCTTCCCGGGCCGCCTTTTCGGTCGGAAGAGCTGCCGGAGCCCAGTTGAGATAGACGGTCTGGTGAGAGTCCCGCGGGATGGGTCTGATAGGGTGGTTCTGGAAGTACAGCGCACAGCAGTAGCAGCTGGGCTTGCTGCACCCCACATACTCGTCGCCCCCAAGCCACTCAAAATCTCCGAAATAAAAATGGTCGAGAACCTGGACCTCGCAGTGAACACACCTTCCCTTGACATTTCTCCAACTTTCGATCATAAGCTCCTTGGTGGAAAATTTGTGGCCCAAAACTGCCACGTACCCCTGGAAAAGCTTCAGGGCGTCCTGGGCGTTTGCTTTGAACATCCGCATCACGACTTTATCCATGTCAGTCTCTTCGCTGATCGGCGTTTTCGTCAACGCTGCCGGACCGGCAAAAGGCACCGGTCTAACGTCGAACGGTCTCGACAGGACGTAGCTCATGGCCCTGGCATGCTTGAACAGTCGGGCCGGAGTGCTGATATGTCGGGAAAACAAGCAGATGTTGTGGCGTACAAGACTGAAGGGTGATTCGGTAGCGTAATCTTTCTTTTGGTTGTATGCAGGGTCTTTTCCAAGATGTTTCAGTTCTTTGAGCATTAGGGAGTCTGTTCTCGTGAAGGCGAGGCGGCATATCAGGCTTTGCGACTGTTCGTCAGCCTTTGCTTCCGTCAGTGTCAGAAAGTCACCAAGCCACTGTTGAAGCTCGGTAGTGTCGCGAGCCGATACACGTTCCAGGGTGGCAAGACACGTCTTGATGGACTTTCGGAGAAGATCCATCCGTTTCTTGATCTTGGAGCGCGCAAATTTCAGCCCGAGACTCTCGAGCTCACGCACATCTGCCTGTATAGCTGGAGCGATGTAGGGCAGGTCCATGTCGATGCGGCGGCTCAGGATCTTCAGAGCATCCTGAAGAAACCCGTGGATCTTCTTGTTGGCATCATAACCATTCGCCGCATACCACACCACGCTGTTATTCTCTTCAGATTGCGGGACCTGAATGGCAATCGCTGTACAGGTCTGCCCACCCTTTTCATAGTCACACAGAAAGGCAAGGTCGTCCAGGAATTGGCATCGCTTGCCAGCTTCTCCCTTGGACTTCCAGAAGCGCTGACGGTCGCCACGATATTTGCCGAGAGTTTCCAAGAAAATCAAGGGCTGGGTGAATCTGACCAGAAGATCAGACCATAGCTTGTTGATATTCTTTTCTTTGGTAGTGTCCTTCTTGGTCATGTTTGCACAATATTGGGGTTATGTGCAAGATTAGGAGGTGTGTAGTTGTAATTGGTAGTGCCTAGTTGGGCGAAAAAGAGTATAGTTGGAAAGGTCGATGATTGTCCGGCTTGGATGATTCCGGGAAACCAAGACTGGGCTGAGGAGGGAAGGAGTGGGAATGAAGAGCGAACGACTGAGCTATAAAACGACGAAGAATAGATGAATGATGTGAGCCCAGGTGGGAGAAAGGGCCTCCTTAAATACCTCTTTTTTGCTCTGGATACTGAGCTTCCATCAGCCCAATCTTGAGATGAAGCGAGCCTAACCGTACTTTCGCGATGTCTCTTGAGGCTTTAGGTGTGTTGGAGTGAGATGCCCACCGTTCGTTTTCCACAGTGTACCAAAATATCGCGGTATTGAGGGTATTTGGGGGAGCTGTCCGCCCAAGTTGGGGCCACCCACCAGCCAATTATGGATCAGCATCTCGGGGGCCGGCAACATGGGCTATGCATGGTTGTGCATGGAGGCGTGGGGTTGAGGGGGCGGCCACAGTGAGGATGGGACGCCGAGGATGCAGGACAGCAGTGTGATTGCTGCATGTCGGTATGCTTTCAGTCTGAACCCGAAGGTGTGAATGGCTGCAGTCTCGACGTTTGGACGGATTAGGGAATTGGAAGAGGCATCTCTAGTGGGGGGCTCGCTCAACGGCGTTGGTTCAACCTCACGTCGAAGTGGGGAGCGGACATTTGAGGCTGGTTAAACTGGGCATGATCTGATGTGGAAACTTCTCGGAAAGGCATACCCTCGGAAAAAGTGACGTTATCAAGCAATGCAAAGAGATGTCGAGGCGAGGCTGTTACTAGTGAAATTGGTCTTGGTATGCTTCAGGTGATTGAGGAGGGAGGTTTATATGCGATGAAAAATGAAGAAAAATGAAGAAAAGAGAAGGGAAGGGAAAGACAAGAAAGCAGACATTGAGGGAACACCTGGTTAGGGTTATACCCAAGACGTGTTTCCCCGCGTGTGGGACTGTCCAACAACGCATCACAGAGAGTGGGTTACTGGTTACTGTCAAACTTTATTGATTACCTGCGATGTTCCCGATAGGCACTTATACTGAAGTGGAGTCCGGCCTCCGTTGCTCGTCACCGCCGCGTCCGCTCCGTGAGTGCCGTTCTCGGCCCTGAGTCGCATATCCTTTCCACTTACACATCACGGCACATGCAGGGCACGCCGGAGGAAGGTCTGCTTTTCATGTGATAACCCCTTGCGGAACCTGGCCTCCATATATACGCCGACTCTCCCGGGGCTGAGAATTATTTCACGATCCATGCATTAGACGACTACGTGACGGTTACTAACTGCTGAATTCGGAACTCCCTTGTCATCTCGAGAGAAATGTTTGCCCTATGCCCTGTCTTGGTACCTGTGATCAAGCTCGTTTCTCCTACTTCTGAAGAATGTATTCATCTGGGCACCCTTCCTTCGAGTCTCTTTCTCTTCCCCTCCGCCCCTCCTCCTCTCCTCCCCTCCTCCTCTCCTCCTCTCCTCCTCACATTTCCCAACTCAACAACAGCTTCCAGAGACCATGACTTCAAGTCTATATCAGCATCATGAGCAGATACTCGGATTTCCCCTGCAAGGCGGGCTACTGGCAGTACGATTGACATGTAGTAATGGGAATGAGGAAAGCTATCCCTCAGCCCTTAACCTCGAGTGCAGTTTCCCTGCATCTGACATCACGTTGACACTTTCGTATATAGTTCTATCGCGGCAACTTCTCCCATCACCGACGGCAAAGAGACACATGCAGTCACTAGTAAAAATGCCAGGCCGTAAGTACAGTCGTCGCTCGTTGACGCGCGCACACCAGCGTCCGGCGAGGCTTTTTTCCCCCGCATAAAACATCATGTTCCAGACCGCGATAGGGAACTAATCGTATGTGGCGATGTTGTAGGAACGAGTTTCAGTGTGAAGCTTGAGGAGGAGGGCGGTGTTGTGGTCTTAGAGTTGAGGTGCTTGGAGTTCGAAGAAGTTGGTCGATCAAGGCCGTGAAGGTCCGCGGCCCCATAATTTCGGCGCCGACTTGCCGGGCCGACAGCCGGGTCGTCCAACGTCCTCGAACGACTTCTTGATGGCCCTAAAGAATGTCTCTTCTCCTTTGCTCTTGGAATATTTTTAGCCGTCATACTACTGTTTTATACATAACTACCACTTAGGTGCATGTTGTCTGGTTGAGTAGAATGTCGTAGCTTGACTGATTCGCTGCACCGGAGTGTACTGTGAGCGATCATTTTCCCCAAATTCCACTATATCCCGCCGGTTCCATTTCCAGCCGTGTCACATGCCGGGATGAATTTTGTGATGAAAGCATGCATGTGCTTTTTTTCCTTCTCGCATCACCATTTCAGGCGCCTTTTGGCTTAACCGTGGGGAAAAGCGCAAGTTCGCCACATTTTCTGGGGCCAAGGTATCATTACCCCAGACCATAATTTTGCTGGTCACATTATTTTCCTTTTTCCTCCCTTTTCAATCTCACATTTCCACTCTTCCGTCCATTTTTGCGGTTGTTGATCCTTGCTTTTCTCCTCCACCGTGAATCGCTCGTTCGTGTATATTTTCCTTTCTTTTTTCTGGCGTCTATCAACCACACCAAACAATAAGCAAAGACACGGAAGCCCCCCGAGCTGCATCAAGAGCGTCCTGTCGTTTGTCCCAAATGGTCCTTGCCGGACCCGTTCGAGCGCAAGCTGCGGCGATATGCTGGGGGTAGTTGTTGCTATCTGGTTGATGTTTGTGGAGGTTGCGAGGTACTGGCATAACGTAAGTGAACGGTCGCCTGATGATGTTCGATGCCGGAGAGTTGTGTTCAACCGCCATACTAAAGCTTTTCTTTTCTTTCTGTTTCTAGAAATTCGTTCAGTGGTGGTCTCGAAGAAACCCCGTCGATCTCTGGCTCCAGATCATCCGCAATGCCGACACCTACGAAGACTGGGAGGAGGCGGCGCTGCACCTTGACAACCTGCTGGGCCTCGACCTGTGGCGCAACAACCCGACATCCAAGCACTACGACTACCGCCTGATCAACGAACGGCTCAACTCGCTCGCCACCGCGCGCGAGGAAACAAACTTCAACCAGATCGTCAACATCCTGCGCTCCGGCCTGGTGCGCAACCTCGCCAACCTGACGTCGTCGAAGCTGTACAACCGCGCCTTCGCCGGCACCAAGTACCTGATCGAGGAGTACATCGCCCAGGTGGCCGAGGCCGTCGAGGACATCGGCGCCCTGCCGACCGCCACCCACCTGCACGAGCCGCCGGCGCTGACCACGCAGATGAAACTCGACTTTATACACGATACACGGCAGGCGTTCGGGCGGTCGACGCTGGTGTTGCAGGGCGGCGCGATTTTTGGAATATGTCATATCGGAGTCGTGAAGGCCCTGTTCTTGCGCGGGTTGCTGCCGCGTATCATCACCGGCACCGGCGCCGGCGCGCTGATTGCCGCGCTAGTGTCGATTCACACGGAAGAAGAGCTTCCGGGTGTTCTCCGAGGCGATGGGATCGACCTGTCGGCGTTTACGAAGAAAAGTCTCGCCGCACAGGGAGAGCGCCAGTCGCTTCGTACGAAATGGAGCACGCTGCTGCGCCGGGTGAGGCGGTTCCGCCGCGACGGCTATTTCCTCGATGTCTCGGTGCTGGAGGACTGTGTGCGTGCCAATGTGGGAGACCTAACTTTTGAAGAGGCCTACCACAAAAGCAAGCGAGTTCTCAATATCACCATTGCCACTGGCGAGCAGGGCGGAGTTCCAACCCTGTTGAATTATCTCACAACCCCTAATGTGGTATGTTTTCTCTCTTTCGCCTTCAAACTCCCCTCCTTCAGTCTTCGCTAACGTCCGCTCTCCAAATCTAGCTCATCTGGGCCGCTGCTGTAGCATCCAACGCAACATCAACGTCCTTATACGGCCAGAAAGAAACCACCATCCTCTGCAAAGACGCTCACGGCAGGATTGTACCGTGGGCTCCTATGCACACCGACTTCCGCCACTGGTCACACGCCTCGTACTCGGACCGCGACTCCCCACTACTACGAGTCTCCGAGCTCTTCAACGTGAACCACTTCATCGTCAGCCAGGCGCGGCCGTATCTGATCCCGTTCCTCAAGAGCGACATGCACGGCCCGTCGATCGTCGACAGCCGCAGCCGCGCGACCCAGATCACATCGTTCCTGGTGCGCATGATCGGCCTGGAGCTGCGCCACCGGCTGCACCAGCTCGACACGCTGCGGCTGCTGCCGGCGGGCATCCGGCGGTTCCTCGTCGACGAGCACGTGCCGGGCGCGTCGATGGCGCTGGTGCCGGATATTTCGGCGGCCGACTTCGTGAGTCTGCTGGAGACGCCGACGCGCCGGGCGGTCGACTACTGGATCCTGAAGGGCGAGCGCAGCGTGTGGCCGGCGGTTGCGGCGCTGCGCATGCGCTGTGCCATTGAGAACGAGCTCGATCGGTCGTACCAGGTCGTGCGGCGGCTCAAGGCCGGTGGGCTGCGGCGGCGGGGGAGCTCGGGTGTTGGCCCGCGGGTGGAGAATGGGTCCAGTAGTAAGGGCCTGTGAAGATCAAAAGCATGGGGTTTTTGGGGGCGTTTTGATGGTTTCGGGAACCTTTTTTTTTTTTTTTTCGCGATAATCTATCTATATAGAAGTCCAGTGTTTTTGTATACTACTATGCATATACTTCACAAATGTGTTTCGATCCAGTCATGCCTCTATTCCGAGTCCTGGAGCAAGCAAGTGTGAACCAGCCCGCCATACTTGCCGCCAAAGATGTATTAAACCAAAATCTAGATTGCTTTTAGAAAGATGTCTCCGGAACTATTTCTTCCTTTCATCCTGTGATGTTTTTTTTTTTTTCTGCTTTTTGGTTTGCGGGTTCGAACATCAAGAGTCCAGCTCTGTTCGGCACTAGTCGCCCACAGCTGCTTATCTATATCTATGGTGGGGCTATCGATTAGATAAGATAATGAATTGTTAAGGAAAAAAAACTTTTGTTCGATTTACTCAACTTCGACTTTTTGAGTATCGGTTTTTCGCAGCAACTTCACCACATCGAACAATTCACACCCACGACCCGACATTTTCTTCATATACCGCCTCTTCTCCTCTTGATTCTTCGTCCTCGGTCTGCCGCTCCACTCACCTTTTTTCTCATTCACACATACTCAAGATGTTGCGGCAAATGTAAGTTCTCCAGCCTCCCCTCCGACCCGGTGTTTGGCCACACACAACCGCCAGTCTCCTGCACCGCCGTCTCTCGTCCACCGCCAGTCTCTAACATAAAGAACCCCGTGTGTGGGTGTGTGTCTCTCTGCCGTACAGAAAGCCCCGCAACGCACGCTCCAAGCGCGCCCTCGAGAAGCGCGAGCCCAAGGCCGTCGAGAACCCGAAGACGGCGCTGCTGCTGCGCGGCACGACGTGCTCGCAGGTGGTGCAGGCCGCGCTGACGGACCTGCACTCGCTGCGGCAGCCGCACGCGAAGAAGTTCAGCAAGAAGAACGCGGTGCACCCGTTCGAGGACGCAGCCTCGCTCGAGTTCTTCGCCGAGAAGAACGACGCCAGCCTGCTGGTGTTCGGGTCGTCGTCGAAGAAGCGCCCGCACACGCTGACGCTGGTGCGCACGTTCGCCTTCCGCGTGCTCGACATGCTCGAGCTGCACCTCGTGCCCGAGTCCTTCCGCACGCTCGCCCAGTTCAAGTCGCGCAAGTTCGCCGTGGGGCTGCGCCCCATGGTGGTGTTCGCCGGGTCCGCGTTCGAGTCCCCCGTCGACAACGAGTACACCCTCGCCAAGAGCCTGTTCACCGACTTCTTCGCGGCGCGCGACAAGGCCGACACCATCGACGTCGAGGGCCTGCAGTACATCGTGTCGATCAGCGCCGAGGAGCCCTCCGACTCGGCGGATGCTGCGGCGGTGAAGCCGCTGATCCACCTGCGCGTGTACCTGATCCGCACCCAGCGCAGCGGGCAGAAACTGCCCCGTGTCGAGGTCGAGGAGATGGGCCCGCGCATGGACTTCCGCGTCGGCCGCACGCGCGACGCCGACCCCGCCGTGCTCAAGGACGCCCTCAAGAAGCCCCGCACTACCGAGGAGCGCCCCAAGAAAAACATCACCACCGACTCCATGGGCGACAAGGTTGGCCGCATCCACCTCGGCCGCCAGGACCTGTCGCAGCTGCAGACCCGCAAGATCAAGGCACTCAAGCGCGGCCGTGAGGACCGTGCCGAGGCGTCAAGTGCGGCTGCCCAGGCCGAGGACGATATCGTCAGTGAAGATGAGGCTCCCAAGCGTCAGAAGGTGTAGGCTTGTCGTTTTCTTCTTTTTTTTTTTTTTTTTCCTGTTTCCACTCCTTTTCTTTTCTTGGGTCTGTCTTTACGAGTTTCTGCATCTGATGTCTTGTTCGCCTCCTTTTGTTCTTATCTTTGCTTCTTGGGCGGAGTTCTTGGAGTTGATTTTAAAAGCACAAGAATTTCGTGAGTTTTCTAGTTATGTTGATAGGAATTCAATGCCTGGTTATCATCATCTCTCTCTCTCGCCCGGGAAAGTGAATCTCTCGTTCTATCACCCCACGCGGTGTACAAGTCCGGTCGAACACCACCTGCTGATGGCAGTAGGTATCTCTTCAAGATCAATCAATAAATATATCATCATCGGTATATCTCCCGTCAAGTCACGGAAGCACCAGGCAAGAAAAGATATATATTTACATAACATAGTTAGTTATCGATTGATTCCATCGAGAGGTGTTATACTAGCAAGAAAAACTTCCGCTAGAGAGAGAGAGAAAAAAAAAAAAGAGAAAGAACTCCAGGTCCCAGATCCATTAAAATAAATAATTCAAGAGAAGCAAGATTGCTCGATTGCTCTCTGTAAGAATTACCGGAAATCAGACAATAATAAATCTCTCCAGTATCCATAACGTTTCCCCCAACATTAGACTCCCAGACGTGCGGTCCGGGCGACTCGGGGAGTAACCCGGACGAAAGCACTTTCAAAAAGCAGACAGACACAAAGAGTCCTGGCGAGTCCAGAACACAAGACAGCAAACGGAGCAGGTTAAACACAATTTATAGAGGATTGTGGGTGGGTGAGTAAAGGGATCAGCGACGACTGCTTCCTGGAAAACATGACCGTGATTGTGATCATGTATCTGGAATGCGGGGTAAAGGAGCGAAAGTACTAGATGTTCAGTGCTTCATTACAGGAAATGTCAGATTTCCTAAGACCAGGTATTGGCCTCGACGCAGTGATGTAATTCAAGGGGGAAACTTTAGGGGGGTAAAGACGCCTGGTCTTTTAGGTGTAAAAAACGGGGCGTGTCTCCAGTAAGAAGGAGGTTGAGTTTATGGCGTAATAATTGAGCGTCGTAAGGTGCGAAAAATAATAAAGCAAATGGTTATGAAAAAGGCAGGAATAGTCAAATCTGGGCAGAGATTATGGCAAGAAATCCATTCCGTTGGTCATCTTGAAGCTGGGCAACGGCACGGGTGGTAGCGAGGTCGCCTTGGAAAACATCGAGATCATCAGCTCGATGTGATGCTTGTATGTCGACTTCGGCTCCTTGTTCTGCTGCTTGTTCTCTTCTGACAACCAATCAAAGCCCCAAACCTCGGGGGGAATAATCGGGCCCTCAAACAGAGCGATACGGAGGGGCCATTCCATGTGCTTCCACCATATCGAGTTGCGGTCTAATAGCGAAGCAATACCGATGATCTCACGGCGGGGCACACCCTGCAGCCACCAGATGCTGTCGATACGTCGGAGGAGGGCGAAGAAGCTGGCGAGCAGCAGCAGGGCCCGTGGCCGTCTAAGCTCGATGAGATCAACAAATCTCTTAGACACGCTGGCGGGGAATGCCAGAGCGGCACCACGGGTCGATGAAGAGTGAGCCCAGTTCAGCACCGAAATGGCGTGGTGGTAGGCCTGGATGGTCTCGCTACGCAGCTGCACCTCGTCCATGGTAGCAGTCTCCTCCTCAACACCGACGAGCAAGGCGCCAAAGAACGCTGACCCAGAAAGCATATCGAGCTGCAGCACGGGCTGGGCGTCAATGACCTTGATGACGTTAGGGCTATTGCGAATCCACTGCCAACTCGAAGCAACGACAGTCTTGACGCCCTGGTAGGCGTGGAACCACGACACAGGGAGGGTGTAGACGCTCGAGGGATCGGACGGGTCGGCACTCGGGTCGTCACGAGTGAAGACTCGGCTGGCACTCGATTGGAAGGCGATAAGGGTAGCCGCAAGGAAGAGGGGTTCGGCGTTGGTTTCCCGGATTCCCTCCTTGAGGGCCTTGCAATACAAAGCTACCGATGAAGCCATGTACATGTGGGAGGCCTGGACGAGGCTCTGGTCGTCGGGGTTGAGAGATCGAAGGTGCAATGCAGACACAGCGAGCATAGAGTCCGCCAAGTAGGGAGCTGTGGCAAAGGCGAGCTTGGGGACCTCGTTCATCCACACATCTGAAGCCTGGGTCGAGTTGACGGTCAGAGTTTTGGCGGTAAGAGTGGTGTAGTTGTGGATGAGACGAAGCTCGAGAAGGCGGTTGGTCGAGTTCAAAGACTCGTGGATCGACGATGCCAGCGGGAAATGGTAAAAGGGAATGGTGCTCATAGCTGGTGATAGCGAGTGCATACTGCTGGAACTGGCCTCACAGCTAGGCGGGGGAGAAGCGAAGCGCGACGAATCGAGGGGAGAATCGGGGAAGAGCGAAGTCATGGGAGTTGACGGAGTGGTCGGAATGCCGAGAGGGCCCGGAGTGCTCGCGGCGATGAGATCTTCCAAGATTTCGGGATTTTGGAAATCGCACGGCACGCCGTGCTTGGCGCAGTTTCCGCATCTTGGGTGGATTTCATCGCACTAAAACAGCAGACAACAAAGCAGTGTGCACCAGTTAGCAAGAGCACTCGAAATGTGGTAACAGTAGCAGTCTATAGATCTAGATACTGCTTAAAGAGGGCACAGCTTTCACAAGCTGACATGTTTTAGCAGAACCAACAGCCGATAGCCAGTAGCCAAGCTGGAAGGTGAGATGTTAAGCACGGAATGGAGGGTGAACAGCAATTTAAGAGTGCAGTAGTGTGGTGGTGGTGGTGGTGAGACAATAGCATCAAGCACTCGACGGGATGTTCAAGATGTGAACAGCGGGTTTGACGAACCTTGATCTTCCTCAGCTTACACCTCCGACATCCGGCGCGCGACTTTTTGTGGGAGCGACGAGGAGGCATTTTCGGAATTTCGAGAAGGCCAGAGACAAGTAAAGAGCAAGTTAAGTTTGTCTTGTGACAAATGCCGGTATCAGACTCCAAAAGACAAGAAGCAGGGAGATCTAGGTTCTTGTTAAGTGGGGAGAGATATCACGATCGAGCTTTGGGCCAGTGTTGAAGCAGAAGGGCCAAGGATAAAGAGTGGAAAATAGAGGAGGAAGATAGAGTAAGGGAGGATAAAAAGGAGCTTTTCCAGGGGACGAACAAGTCAGGAAAAGATCACAGCTGTGGTAATTGATTTGATTGAAGGCGGCTTCAGTGGGTTGAGCCACACCGATGTTCTATGCGTTTAGGGGATACCAGAGTTCAGAAATAGAGAGAGAATTCTAGAGGGAAATCATGATATTCTCTCTCCTTTTTTGAGAGAAAGAGAAACGAAGAATGAGGGATCTTCTTTTTTAGGCTTAGAACCTGAAGCCAAGCCGTATATGGACGAAGAAAGACGGCGGAAGGGCGACCTGCAGGTTTCGGATATGCACGTTCGGGGATTGACTGATAAAGGCGGTGATGAAGGGGTGTGAGGGGAAATCAAGAGAGCACTGAGTGAACTTTGAAAGATGGGAAGCTTGGGATGGATCACAGCCAACGAAAGACAGAAATATCAACGCGGGGAGGGACAAACAACGACGAGAGTCGAGAAGCCCGGAAGTTCGGCAGAGTAGAGAAAGGAAAAGTGAGAGGAAAGATGAGACGCGGTGTGTCTTGGTGGGACCTAATATCCAAGCAGATTGTACTGCTCGTGCAACCTGATTTTAGGGGGGGGCAAGAGAGCAAATATTTAAGAAAAAATATCAGATTATCTTCGGGTCAGTTAGAAGAAAAGAAGAAATGGAGCCAAGAAGTTACGCGTAAGGATAGCTAAACTTCTTGGGCAGGTTTTCAAGCAGTTGGAAGACGTGAAAGAAGAAGAAGAAAGAAGAGGGAGAAATTTGAAAAACAACGCGGGTAAAAACGAAGTCCCGGGGAGTGAAAAGAAAATAAAAAGGAGAATCGAAGATTAGGATGAGCGTAAGAGAAAAAAGAAAGAGACCGAATGATTCAACGGAGATAAAGGCCCAGGAAGGAGAAAAGAGAGAGTTTCTGGTCCTAGATATGGCGGGATTGAATAATAGTTTGGGGGTTCGGGGGTGTAGTGTCTCCTTCACGTGTAGTACGTGAATACGTGTAGCAATACTTCCTCTGCAGGCTCATTTGCAGTACAGACGGGAGGTACTCCGGGTACAAGCGACAAACGAGGAAGTGAGCACGAGATGACCTGTTTGTGTGTTGTGGTGGACAGGCAGGAACGAGGAACACTGGAGCAGAGAGGGAAAGAACCACAGTTCCGAAGATGCCCAGAATCGGTGTGGAAAAGCTGCGGGAAGGCGCTCGGAACAGAGAACCGTTTGTACTGTACAGTGCCAGCCAAAAGAATCAATCCCACAGGATCACGGAGTTTCGCTCGCTTCAATACAGTGTTAGTACTGTGTTTTCTTTCCTATCTCCTGTTTTATCACGACCCTTCCATGACTCTTGACTTACAGCTGGCACCACAAGTAATCGCCAGCCAGAATTTAGCAGGGGCCGGCCCACAGTTTGGACCTGTAGTAGTAGCTTCCGGGTAATAAAAAAAAAGTCTACACCCACAACAGGATACAAAGTACACAGTAGAACTGGGCACAGTTTGGATGACGCTGGGTTCCCAGGAACACAGACCGGGGAACAGCAGATTGTCTGCAGCTAATATACCAGAGAGTAATCAAGGCATGAAAAAGTCGAGATTTGCTTCAATCGTCGCCTTCCGTTGCTGGAGTGTCAGCTCTGGTCCACCAGCCTTACTGGAACTCGCTGGTCGCTCCTTCCTTCTCGATCATGTCATGATGCTGGTTCAGGTCCCTCCCTTGGCAACAGGCAGGAGCAAAAGAACTGGTGACAGCTTCCCCTGTAAGAAAGTGCACATCAGAAAGGGGTATTTCCGGCCAATCTTCCCCTGTCTGCAAAAAGCCGTCGCTGCCATGGTTCCCCTCCATGAATTGTGCACACACTGATCCGCAGCTCAAAGTTCAAGACTGACAGAGGTACTGAACCTTGTTCAGGGCACAACTTCGTCCTGTCATCATTCTTATACAATTCTTTCCCCGGCACGCACTTTATTGCTGACAGTCCCTTTCTTTTCGTCAATCTCGCCTGCTTCAAAATGACGTCTCCGTGGTCCAATTTCCCCTTTTTCGCTGCCCGGTTGTCATCTGTGGTCGACCGCACACTATTCGCCGTCGCAGCATCGAATCACCCGTTGGTCGAGATACAAGCCAGCCAAAAGGAAATACAAATCGGTTTCCCCCCACCCTTACCCGGCTGAAAAAGCAAAGACTGGTAAAGGGCCAGCCACAGTCCGTGACGACGCGTTTTCGATTCTTCGAATTCCGGCCGCCGCCATGCTTCATTCTACGCCGTATGTGCGATGCGATACACACACCAAGAGAGCAAGAGATCTGCTCAACTTTGTTCCGAATGACAGTATCCAGGGCGTATTCGGATGCAGACGACACAGATCCGGGGCGGAAGGGCTCTAGAAAAGGGCGGAACTCCGCTGGAAATACAACTTCCTCGACATGACATATAAAACGAAACCACTGCAATGTGCACCACCAACCTCGCCTAACGCTCAGCCCCTACGGGGATCCACAGAAGCCGGAGGGCTGGAGACTAGACTAAGACACCTTGAAAGAAGCTTGTTCGCAACCACATCATTTTATTTCAACTACCTATACTTTATCTACAAATGTCTGTCTCGTTTGCTCGTCTTTTCTTGCTCCTCTCAACATGCCCAAAGTATACGTGCAGTAATAGAGCACATACCCCAGAGTGTGAAATATACAGCGGCTAAACAATATCTATCCCTTGGCACATACCACATCACGAGTAGAATACGATGCTGCCCTTTACATACTGTACCCCCATCAGCTCGCCACCGACTCTATTGGTCGCCCTCCTACAAAGTCTTTCAGCAGGCGAAAGTCATCCTCATTTGGTTCCCTATTCACCTGGTCAGCAGTGGTAGATAGAGGGTGGCAGGCAGTTGCAATCGTGCTTACCATGTTCTCTTCTGCGGTACCGAGGACGCCAGCTCCCACGACGTCTGGGGCTCACCCTATGCTGATAGCGACTTCAAAGCGTCGGACTTGCTGTCACTTGACCAGCCGTCAATGCTCGACTCTGTAAAGATAGACTCGCCAAAGAGACTGTTGGTAGGCTCGTCGATCACGGCAGAAATCGCCTGCATCTGCGACACGGTTGGCGGGGATGGCGCATCAGACCTCGACAAAGCTTAATTAGACGTCTCGGTTCCCTCGTTCGAGTCGCTAGACGTCGACGAGGTGGTTAGGTCGGGCGTAAGAAGCCCAAACGTGGTGTGTGCCGGGTTGTCTCTGCGGGTCTCTGTTTCGGTGATTGTTCCTGCCTCGGAGCCATCTTCTTCGCTGTCATCCCCATTGCCCCCAGTTTCCCTGCTCTCGTCTACCTCGCTTTCAGTGTGGGTGTCCACGCTTTCCACGGCCTCTGGAGGACCGTCACGCAAGTCCTGCGACCTCTCATGGCAATCCCATGCCTCGCTGCGGTCCTCAGGCTTCTGACGCAACATGAGCTGTAGTAGAAAGAATGCCAACGGATCCTTGGTGTTCTGGAAGTTATCCCCGAGACGACGAGTTATCGCTGCACACCACTGTTTGCCGTCGCCTGTGTAGTCCTCTGAGAAGTCGGGCAGACCACACACCAGCTCAGCCAGCACTGCCCCGAGCGCCCAGATATCTGTGGTCTTGGTATACCGACTCAAAATCGTCTCCCGGTTCCAAGAACTTGCGCTGAACAACTCGGGTGAGAGATGGTTGGGAGTTCCGCCCATATTGTCCAGTTGCGGCCCGCTCTCCGGGTAACCCACATCCCCCAGCTTGACAACGATTGTGTTCGTGTCGCGCTGATGAACGAAGATGCTGTTGGTGCTGATATCACGGTGGACCATGGGTGGCTCGAAGCTATGGAGGTGAGTAAGTGCCGAGGTAGTCTGCCTTGTGATCTACACACGCTCAGACTCGGAGAAATACCTTCCTGCTTCGAGATGTCCCCTGAGCGTTCCGCCTGCGACGTATTCGAGGTGTAGCGCCGGGTGCGGCTCTTCTGTGGAGGCAAGGAATGTGACGATGTGGTCAGAATATACAGAACGAGTAGTTGGAGACTTGCGGTTCGGAAACTCACATGCGAAACCAGACGCATCGCGGCTGCCCTATCCTTCCACGACTCAAGGTCATACCCCTCCAAGGGCTCTTTAACGACGTACTGTCCTGCTGTCTTGACGCCAAAGACATGGTGTACGACTGAGCTCCTCCCCTGGCCGAGCTTTCTAGTCAGCTGCACGTTTTCGTTGTTGGGTGTCTGTGCTGCCGTGTGCAATTGTGTTGGTGCGCGGATACCGATACCCTCGAAGATCTCATCCAGCTCGCCCAAACCAGCGCGGTACCTGTCCACTTTGTCCCTGAACTCCTGGGAGTGCGGATCAAAGGGCTCGACCACGAGACGGAACTGGACTCGCGAAGTGACCCTGATGATAATCGGTTGGTCGCCGCCTCGAAAGAAATCAGAGCCCCCAACAACACATTCCGAGTCGACGAACGGTCCTACCACCTTCTCGCCATAGATGACGGTCGTCCCGGTAGTAGATCTGAGGTCTCTCACGACGAGGAAGTAGTCGTCGTTGAAGGTTAGGGAGAAGTGTCGGTAGCTGACTCCAGGTACGTTGGGAACATGGATATCTGCCAAGGGATCACAGCCAACCTCAGTACCGCGGTCCCCCTTGGGGATAATGCTGAGCGCTATCTCGAGGCCTGGGCTACTCTCGAGGCTGTCATACTCTTCGGGTTCCTCTGTCTTCTCGCGCTCCACGCGACTTCGCTCATCGTAACGTTGTGGTGAATCGAATGGATCCTGCTGTCGACGCGATGTGATATATCGTTCCTTATTCTGGCTCGAGTTGACGGCGACAGTCGCCACGTCGGCCCCTTGGGTGCCTGTGGCCGCGTACAGGTATGCGACGACGTCGTGCTGCTATGCCATGGTTGACATATGATTTCGGCTGCAAAGGAAAGTGAAGCAATTGACTTTGAGAGTGGTGGTGAATCTTAAGATGGGCGTGAGAGACGAGAGTGATGGTCAGAACTTTGTTCCTGGCTGTACCTCGACTACCCCTAGTGCTGACGGTGATGATGTCTCGGGTGGCGGTGTGGCATAACTGTGCCTGTGCAGCCGTGGGCAGCCGCGAGAGCAGCGACTCGCCAATCAAACGGCCAAGGACACGATACGGGACGCATCCTATTTCACTTCATCTCTCCTACCCTCCAGTTCGAAGACCAGCCATCCCGGTTGTAAGACCCTTGTTCGTGCGGGTTACCCCACGTATAGCATTAGCGTTTGGCACTGGGGTACATAGTATCCAGTCGTTTCCCACTTATGTTTAATGCAAGACTCCCTGATACGTACAGTACAGCATATATTAATCCCCCCAGATTCTATTGTGGGGGATGTTTGTTTCGCGTTAGGACAACGATTTTGTGTCTCTAGTATAGTTCGTTTAGTTCTGCAAGTATGAGATTCTGTAGAACAATTATGCTCGAGCCATGTGTTCTAATCCTATCGACCTAAATTAAGGGTTCAAGTACATCAAGTACATCACGACGTGTGTTTGTGTTTATGTGTATATGCATGTGTGTTCATGTGAGAGTGAAAGCTGAGAGTGAGAGTATATATGTGAGATGGAGAATTAGAATAGAGCACGCTCACACCCACTACACATAGAGAGGGAGAGAGGGGTGAGCAGATGGATGTCAGTGCGATCAAGTCCTTCAGCCAATTGGCCGGTACCTTTCAGAGCACATTCACAGCATAGAGTCCAATGTGTCATGAAGGAAAGTGTTCATGTTTTGCTAACTATATGCCTCCTCAGCCAACAGCTCGACAAGTCAAGTTGCTCACCACAGACATGATGGGAAACCGGTATGATAGAACCAAATGAGCGACGACACACGACGAGACAATTTGACCCAACACAAGGGAGTGGCGTGACAAGACCCAATACATCATCATAAAGGAAATTCCACCACAGCAAAACCACATTGCCAGCCCCTCCAGTCAAGAAACAGTGATGCCAAGTGAGGCCGTGAGGGAGGCATGGACAGGTGTGTCATGGGTATACTCAGCCACGAATGATTCCCTTGCCAACAAGCTCCTGGACCACCTGCTCGGCGGTGAGGTCCTTGCTGCTGCTGTTGCTGCTGCTGACAAAGACCTTGTGGGTCTTGGATCCGTCTGACTTGGTCTGCTCGTGATAGTAGGTTCCCGCTGGGGGATCAGTGTCTCCCGGCCCGCCGTTGGGCACGGTAACATTCCAGCCAGTGGGGATCAGGCGCCGCTCTTTGCCGTCCACATCGACGAGATCCTTGACGGACACGCACAGGGTGAAGGGCTCACCGCCCTCAAGCGACTGAACCTCGATCTCGGCTGTGGCCAAGTCTTTCTGGCGACGACAGTCCGCGAAGTGGCCGAGCTCAAGGGCAATCTCGTTGGTGAGCTGGTTCTTGGTGAGAAAAGCGGCAACCTCAGCGAGGAAGGTGGCAGGAACCGCGTCGGCGGCGATGGGCAGAGAGCCTTCACCAAACTCGAAGGGGACCCAAGCGCCATCGTGGAACTTGAAGAAGGTTGGGTGAACCTTTGTCAGGTCGACATCCTTGATGGGCGTCGCATTGGCCCGCTTGTAACCTGTCTTGCCGGCGTTGGTCTCGAGACGGATGGAGTCGTTGGGGAGCAAAGTGTGGCGGTGCAGAGAGTGGAGGCGGAAGTAGTCGCCCATGGAATGGCGGTCGATGATGCTGAGGAGACCTTTGAGGTTCTCAGTCATCACCTTCTGCTCCTCGGTCTGGACCTTGGTCTGGAGCTCCGTCTGATCCGCAACATGGAGAAGTGAGTTGTACCTACCGGATTCCTGGTAAGCGAGGGGACATAGGATGGAATATGACCCTATCTAGGGTGTGTAGGTGGTACTTACGTCAAGCGTGAGGTGTTCAACTGGGCAATGTCAAGGGGCACCCCAAAGCCTGGGATGCTCATGGTGTTTACGGACATGACAGCTGGTGCGGCCATTGTGGGTGGCAGGAGCAGTGCTTTTTGGTGAGGTAGGTGTAGGGGGCAGGTGGGAGTATGAAACTTGGTAGATTATTCAGGGTTGATCTGATAGTGGTGATGGGAGGATGAAAGACAAGTCAGATGAGGATGAGCCTGGTGTTTAAATACTCCTGTCGTGGTGTTTTTTTGGAGGCTGCAATATGGAGAGCTCGGTCCGTCAAGGCGTCGTTGGGTGCAACTCATGAAGGCTACACCGTCGTGGCATCGCCGCATCATGCAGTGAGTTCCGGATTCATAACAAGCTGCAGAGCATGTACCACTGCCATATCAACCCAAATGCAATGTCAGGGTGGTGCCATTGCAGCGTTCCATATCCTCCCTGAGCCAACCATCTGTGTATACATGTTTTGCCATGTTGCCGGCTATACTGATTCATGTCGTAAGGTTTGTGAGCCGTCTCCCTGAAGGGTGTCTGTTGGTTATTTTTGCATGGTCGAGATGGCTGCTTCAAGTGCGTCTGCATGTCACCCAGCCTGCAAGCCTGTCCCATACGTGTCGTTCACGGATAGGAGCATATGGGAATCAGGGCCCTTATCTCTGACTCTGACCTCAGAACCCGACGCCTTTCGGCTAGCTCTTCGTCTCTATCTGCGATGTTTGGCGTCGGTTAGTTGATATAGCCTATCATATCCTGGCCCGTTGTCAGATAGGATGGCGTGTTGCCATGGAAAGAGGACAAGGAATAATATATAACATGTACTGTACATATGTGCAAGGGATATGGCAGAATGTGTTGCCTTGGTTGAGAAGCGTCTATGGAGTCATGGACCTGTGTTGGTCTGTGTTTACCTACCTAGTCTAGGTGTCATCGACCCCCATTCACTACCCCGATCATGACCCTTGTCCAGACAATCTTCCTTCTGTCACGCCATCAATGTCACTGGTGGCCAAGGTCCGCACACCATCAATACCCCTCGTGGGTGGCCCGAAGAACTGCGTCGAGATGGTGCAAGCCATGGTCCTCCTCCCCAGCAGGGAGCTGGTTTCCGGCCCTGTCATACCGCCAGCCATTGACAAGGAAGAGGCCAATCAGTCTAGCGTCTTCAATGCGCTTCTTGTCCTCGTCAGACACGGATCCCATGGCGCCGTACAACTCTTCGTAGAACAGGTTGCGGAGCTCCTGATGGTTGGCGTGGTAGACGTGCTCGTTTCGTCCGCTCGACTTGTCTATTGTCGGGATTCCGAGCATGTTCTCCACTGCCCCGAGTGACATGCCAAACGGACTGATTTCCACTTCAGCCCAGTCGCAGATACCCGTCAATTTGCCCGTGTCTCTATCCACGTGGATGTTGTTCTCGAGCAGATCGATGTGGTTGGGCACGAGTGGCCAGTCGACGGCTAGCAGATACGGGAGGCGTGGGATGAGCTGATCTAACACAGGGCGAAAGCGCTCTGGGAGTCCAGCCGAGAGTTGCGAGAGCTGAGACGAGTACTTGGAGTATAACAACCGGCGGTCTGGCAACGGCATCACCTTTGGGGTTCTGTGCCATGCCGAGGAAAAGAAACTGTGTCGGGCAGAAGTCAGCTGGAGGATATTCCTTAGTGTTCAGGGACTGGGTCGAGGAATACCGAGCAAAGTCGCTTACGGTCTGTCGCAAGAGGTAGCAGCCACCCCCGTATAGACTTTCGCGGGCAAGGTATAGGGAGATCCCTTCCACCTTTGCCATCGTGTAGACGTGGAGATCTCCCAAGGTGCCTGAGTCCTTATGCCATGGCATGAAGCTGTCGTAGGCTTTTTCGACGTGACCGAGCAATTCCAAGTTGAGGGGGGCGCCCCAGACTCGAAATTGAACAACGTAATTCCCAGCGATAACGGTGTAACTGCTTCCGCCCTGGACAGTTGTGGGCATAGCACGCTCTCCCGTGATACTTTCAGCCATTTGGTCGCATGCCTGCTGCGTCGGACGGCCGTCCGCCGAAAAGAAATTGGATATCTGTAAGGCTGTGAGGTGTGCAATTCTGGTGTCCATTGTTGCGGTGGGCCAGTGCGACTGTTGGATCGTGTGAAAGTTATTGTACTGATGTTGTGGTGTAGGGGAAGAGGAAGGAGGACCAGGAGCAGTTGGGGGCAGGTGACAATTTAAGGTAAGCCGTGACCAGACATTGTATCAGTAGCGAGGTGGCTGGGAACCGCTACCTGAGGTGTGACATCGTTGTGAACGGGGATCATGTTTCTGATCTGCATGACCCGATGAGCGCAGGCTTATGCCGCTTGATGAAGGCTTCCCATACCCATGACATGACACCCCATGTTCCTAGCCAGGCAGAATAGGACTGTCACCGTCGCTTGACAAGCGGCGGTTACTTGACACCCCATCCTGAAGGATGAAACCTCCTGCCACTCCTGTCTTACATCGCCCCTATACCTCCCTAACGGCTAGCTACTTATACCGGGGGAGTCAGCCTCGCGAACTCCTCACATGAACCCTCCTGTTCCATCTCGTTCACTCTCACAATATCGTTCCTATCGACCAAATACACCACACCCAGATCACGATGGAAGTCCAGGCCCGAACTGGACAGAGTGGCAAGAGACATCTCAAGAGAGACCTCCAAGACGAAACAAGCAGAAAGAGGCGCAAGCCGTTCATCCTGCCCGACAAGAGCTTTGTGTTCAGAGACAGCAACGACTCCAGCGACGATGACGATGAGACCGAGTCGACCCTCACAAACCACCATCTCGCCAAGGAAAACGTTCCTCCTCCTCCAACACGAGCCTGCTCTGAAGACTTGGACTCCACCCAGGAGTTCACCCTCGCCGAACTCGACCCAGCCCTCCTGCACATAAACCCGAAGCTGATCATCACCAAGACTCAGGTGAAGAACAACGAGCTCTTGTTCGTGACGGGCTACGAGTCTCCCGTTTGGGTCTCGTACGAGCAGGTCAGAGACAACCAGCACGTCCAGGCGTTCATGAAGGCGCTGGAGCGTTCCCAATGGAGGAAGTTCTTGACAGAGAGGGAGGAGCGACGACGCGAGCCCACCTCCCTTGAGTGTGGTCCATATAGCGGACAGTTGGAGGTAGAGGAGGTTCTCCAAATGAAGAAATGGAACGGCCAGTGGATGTTTGAGATCACGACAACCAACTTGGTGCTGGACGTCGAGGCTGTGTGTGGCATGGGGCTTGTGGATGATGCTGCGATGTTTTTGCATGAGCATGGCGCCGATGACGATGTTCTATATTCATATGTTGATCTGCTGAGACCACTGTATCCAAATAGTATAATACCCAAACAGTGCTTCTTCCATACTTCTTTGTCTATCATACACATACACGATTGCCTGACATATTTTCGAGCTCCTGGTCAGACCCCACCCATTCCCAGGCTGCCTCACCCGTGTCATGGACATAGAGACAGTCCCAATGGTCCGTATGTACTTTCGCAGCCGTGTCAGTCTTGGCCTTCGAGCTACAGGACTCTGGCCACTTGAAAGGGATATCCGTGTCCTCTGACGCAATCGTAGAATAAGACTCGCAACTACCACCGTCAGAGCTGTCGCCACCGAAATCACTACCGATCCCGTTACAGCCGTCTCCCAGGTTGAAATATGGGCCGTATTCGGTGGTTTCGGGTGCAGGTTGGCCAGAGAAGGACAGCATCTCAGGGTCGTGCAACATCGCGGCGAGATCACTGTCAAGCTGGACACATGGCTTTTTCCGCAGTGATTCCCCAGAGAGGTCGAAGCATATGATGATCGGCTCTGTGACATCGTCGTCTCTTGCTCGCTTGATGCCAGCTACCTTGCTCTGTGACCTACGGCCATGCACCCCGACTTCCCCAGCACGGTCCGTCCTGGCAAGAGTCGGCGCGTTGTTCTTGCCGTGTAGCGTTTCCACATGGGCGCTCCATTCGACTGAGCTGGAAATCATGACAGGTTCCAACCCGTCGCGGCAGCATTGGGCGCATGGGACGGGTTCCTCGAATTTGTGCTGTCCTTGGTAGTGTTTCGTGAGAGAGCTTCGTCGTGTAAAGGCTTTCTCGCATATAAGACAGGTTGACTGGACCGTCTTTGTCGCTCTGATGGCCTTGTTCACTTTTGTCTCAACTTCCTCGACCGTGGCGACAGATTTCAGCAGACTCCAAGCCTTTCCCACGTAATGGAACAACCACGTCATGGCTTTCTCTGTACGGTCCTCTGCCCCGTCGTCGAAGACAAGCTCAGGACAGCTTCCGGAGCGAGTGCCAAAGCCCGGCTCACCGGTCCATAGCTGCATCAGGCCAGCGACATCCAACGCCTCGTGACTGCGGTCTCGTCGTGACGGCCTAGAGTGCTCTTGAAGCTTGGTGGTTGACTGGCCTTGGGCTCGGAGACTGTTTGCCTCGGCAAAGTATTTCTCGCGCTCATCTTCAAGTAATAGCTTGTGTAGAACCCGTCGTCGTTGATCGAGAGCAGCTTTCGCGTGGGCAATCTCGAGCTTCTGTCCGCCGAGTTTGGCCTGCTCGAGTGCGGTCTTCCTGGCTGTGATGTCGTAACGCCCTTCGACGCTAGCTTTCTGTGCAAGTGAAGCTTCGATGGGGGCTCGCGGGTCGTTCTGCATAGACAAGTCTCGGAGGACTTTGAACAAGGGCTCGTTAGCTGCTCCTCCTGCACATGCTCCAAATCTCTTGCGTGTGAGGTCCTCGCGCACGCGTTCCGTCTGATAGTTGTTCTCGAAAACGTCTGTCGTGTGGCTCGCCACGAAGTTGCGTACAGCCTGCGTCAGGGATCCGTCGTACTCGACAAGAGCACCTACCCGAAATGCGTACACACGCGCTATCGTTTGGAATCCAGCAACGAGGAGTACACGTTTCAAGGTGCGCGAGAACGACGTGTAAGACATTGGGAAGATGTCCTGATCGAGCATCTCATCACGCCACTCCAAGGCCACGTGGTCGACGTGCTCGAGACTGGGTCGGTGGAGAAGCTCGTCGACCGATTGGTAACCTGCTTTGAAGGCATTGAAATGAACGCCAATGACGCCGACGAGGTGGGTTATGCAGAAGAGTTGGTATGGCAAAAGTGTTGTGGTAAACTCGAACTTCGTACCCTTCTTGTGCTCTAGTGCGTTGGCCCTGAGTTTGTTCCGCCAAATCGTAAAGGTGGCATCTAGTCGCCGCCGGTTTTGATCGTCCCGTACAACGGCCATCTTAACGTCTCGATACTTCATACCAATGATCATACCTTGTCGAAAGCCGTAGGAAAAAAGGAGGACGAGAGCGTGAAAGATGACTCGCTGGATTGGCGCAACAAAGGTGATGAGGTGGGCGCTGAGCCACAGAGTCTTGAGGATCAGACCGATATCGTTTACGGTAAACTCGACCGTCTGATATTCTGGCGTCGTGCTGAGACCCATGGCCTCGGCACCCTCGTGGTAGATCCAGTGGCTGATCTGGGCGACCGGCCCTTCATCCGTCGAGCCCGGGTGATCCTTTGGTCGCTTCAACGTCAATAGGTGGTTTTCCGGGTTCTGTCTGAGAGGGAACAAGATTTCGGCATCAGCCGCCGCGATCAAGGACTTCCAAAAGGTATTGAGCGATCTGGACGACTTGATAGTCTGGTCCTCCACTTCTTCTTCTGGGCCGAGCACAACGCGCATGTACGTGGAGTTTTCAACGTAGAGCTGGAGGAAGGCCTTGCAGTACTGAATAGCGGTTCCATCGCCCCGGCATAGATCGACCCACACATGGTCTGCGTCGACCTCTGGATGGTACTCTTTCATGTAGCTAGGAAATGAAGTCAGCCGAGATAACAAGGGAAGAGAAAATCCCGAACTTACTCTCCCCATATGGCTAGAGCCCGGTCACGTTGAGCAGTTGTTGACTTCGCAATCTTTGGTTTGATGAGCGACTGAGTATTGCCGTCAGAACCGGTAGGCGGCGCGTGGCCTTGGAACACCTTTGCTGCATGGTCTTTGGAGATGGCGCCGGGTCGTGAGAAGAATGAAGGCTTCGGCGCCTTTGATGGCAAGGCATCGCCACCGTGTAATTGCTTGACTGCCATGACTGCCATCACGAAACCAAGGCTCCGAGAGGTCTCAGGGGGTAGTGATGAGAGGGAGGGAAAGAGAACGAATGAGTAAATGAATGAATGAGCAAGAACATGAGGAGGGAGCTGGCGGCGTGCGAGGCCTTTAATACACGACGTACGTGACCTGCTCTCTCTGGCTCCTCCCAGTCTGCCCCGCCAGCAGGTGCCAGGGATGCGACAGCATGAATCTCGTTGGGATTCCCATGATGTCAATGCCTCCGAGATGCTGGGCTTGCGAGTCGAGGGTTGAGGATGGATTTGGATGTGAGGCTGCAAAACGGACGGGACGGCCCAGCACGCTAACCGAACTCGGATTTGCAGAATGGTGCCAGCAGTGTCAGAATCCGCTGGAAATATAACTGCCTCGACATGACATCCAAAACGAAACCACTGCAATCGAAGCTATCTAGAGCGAGTACGAAGCTAGTGGTAGATCATAGCCACGCAGAACTATGAACATCACAGGTCAGCTTGTTCATTCCAAAACAACTATGGGCGTGCATAGCCTCACAAGACGTTCCCCTTTCTCCAGGATCGTCTGTCTCTTTCGTGGAGATGTTCCAAGTCTGTGTGTTTCCAAGTCTGTGGGTTTTTTTTACAGGCTTCGATACCAGGGAGCTCAGGAAGCTCGGTTTTTTGGTCCCTCCTTCACTCTCTCGGTGAACCGTAGCCACCAAGTGAAATATACAGTACAGTACTGTGGCGTTGGATGACGTAGCAATCAGGCTGTGCACACCCACCCAGAAAAGACGAAAAAAGCCGGCCAAAGCCTTGAGAGAGGACGGCCGTGACCCAAATTGGCCTCGCAACCGGTGGCTTCAACACGAACTCTTCCTTCCCAGTGGGTAGTTTCCAGCACGGAGGAAAAACATCCCCCCGGCGTGATATTTTACCCCGTGTCCATCCATCTTCTCCTCCGAATCGACTTGTCAGCAGGAGTCACACATACCCAGGCAGCCTTTTTGCCCCGACCGGGGGCAGCAACAATACCGTGCATGCGCTGTATATCCGCTCGGTCTGTGTAGCGGTTAGGGGAGGACCCAGCGTGTGATCCAAGCATCCATCCACGGGTAGCTAGGCCGGGATGCCTAGCCGTGACGAACCTTTTTGTGAGGACGTAAAAGCAGACATGTCATACCGATTTTGGCCGGCGCAGGCGTCGGTGGAAAGGAGGGTATGGTGATGTTTGGCAAACGTAAACCCCGTTTGTTCCTCTTATATGTACAGGGCGCTTCTCCACCTTGTCAACGGAGAGAGAGCTTATCGCCGCGTTAAGTGTTCCAGGTAGCACTGATCTCGGCCCGGGGTCCAAACGGAACTCCCGGAGACTGTGGCATTGCCGGTTGGGTCCACTCCCCGGCGGCCCTTCAGCGGAAGTCAGCGGGAGTCCCAGGCACACACGCTGTCCTTGATCTGTTATCGTATTTAGGAGGTCGTTCAGTAGTGGAGGAGACGGGGGAAACTCATAGAAGAGGCAATATGGAGTGTATATACACAGCATAAGAGACACCTCCACCTCAAGAATACACTCGGAGCCACGTAGCACGTCTCTCGCCGTCTCTCTTTACTCTCCCTCGTAGTACATATGTCCATGCATTCACGTCCACCGGACCCCTTTGTCTTTCCGTCTTATTTAGGGTTGGAGAGAGTCCTCGTCCACCAGCTGTGTGAATTGAGCTTCTGGTCCGAGTTCCCCCAGCGAAGCCGGACATGCATATCGCATACTACATATAGAAAGCTCTGTGCCGCCGGATTCTGGTTGGACGACCACTTCTCTCACCGCCATTCAATTTCTAGGACGTGCATATGTACATACGATACAGAGGGCGGTCGATGAATGGACGGCTGGCTTGAGTTGGCGTGCATATGGGATGTAGTGTGGGTGGTACTGATAAGTGGGAGGTGTGGAAGTGGCTGCATGATAAGATTTTAACCACCGCGCTGTGGTTAAGTTGAATTGAGTTATCAGTGCATACATCATATCACACACACTTCCCTAAAATAATTGGTCCTGTTATCATCGTATTGGGCGACGCAGCTTTTTAAGAGTGATGCCATTCTTATCACACGGCGGGTTATCACTTCACCCGAACTTCGTCGATGGAGGTTGTACTGCAGCACTTGAGATGCGGACGCCTTGGTGCTGAGGAGTAAACCACCGTATTCTTAGAGCCAGGCATTATCACATCAGTGCATATATGTACGTCCGTCTACGTGCCGGAGAGACATCGGCGGTCAGTCTGAACAAAAATGGTATCCGAGCCACCAAACGAAAACAAGCCCTCCGGGTCTCGCACACGGCAACGCCAATTGCGAATCCAACGACGAAATGACGGAAGGCCATCCCGTGCATTGTTTTACCATGCGAACAGCAAGCAAACTGGACGAGAAGGGTGGGGGATGTTGCGGCTCAAGAGGAAAGGGAAAAGCCGGCGGTGCAATCCGATATCTGAGCACGACATTCTGGGGGCCATTGTAGTGAATAGACCGGTCTTCCGCCGCACGACAAAGGGTATATAAATAAATTACTTCGATGTGACTTCAAATTCCAAGACTCTTTCACTCTTCACTTCTCTCGTCTTCTTCTTTCTTCCGATTCTGGTGTTCCGTCTGTAAAACGTCAGCTGTCTGTCTCGTTGATCAACGGACAAATGCAGCACATTACATTCTCCAGACCCGAAACCCTGACAAATACGCTTCTTTATAATAGTGAGTCGGCCCAGCATTTACTGTCTAACTCCGGCGGTTCCTTCCTCCTGGAAGCGCAGAAAAGCCGAGAAACAGATTCCGTAAGCAAGCACCAAGCGGTGATGTGATTGCACCATTCTTCGGCGTCTCCTTCCTTGGGTGGTTTGTTTGGAATATATACAAGTCGAGATGTTCGCTACATATAAAGAGCCGGTCTCTTGTCGAATGCTTTTTGGTTTCTTTTCCTTTTTCAACTGACAGTTAACACATTTCATCTCAGAGATCCATCATCCAATCCATCGCTTCTCTTGTCGGTGTGTCGTTTATCGTCTAAGTTCGGGGACCTGGAAGTGAACTACTGCAGGGTTTTCTCTTCTAAGCCTGTTCGCATCACACCACTTATTCCTATCGCAGCCGCCGCCGACGAAAAACTCCATTAGCTCCCCTCCAAAAAGAACCGAATCTCTGCTTCATACAAAAGCCCTCGACGCCAATTAAGAAATCAAATAGAAAAAGAAAAAGAAAAAAAAGCCAAAAATATTCAGTGCCTGAGCACGTCACCGCCCTTTTTCTCCACTTCTCGGTCTCCCGTGCCTTCCCCCTCGGTTTTCTGTCTTTGTCCCTTATTCACCCCTCTCTTATCGGTATCTAGATAGTCGCCGACTCAATTTTTTCCCCCTTCTCGTTTCCCTCTGCAACCAATTTCTCCAACGTTTCAATATTTAAGAGTCAAAGAAGTGCGGATATACACGGCACATCCTTGAGAATCTCCTTCTTCTCCGCTCTTTTTTTTCTCTCGGTTTTTGTTCTCTTAGATTGGCTTGTCGTCTGGCTATTTCCGTCGTCGTCCGTTCTCGATTCAACCTCCTCCTTCCTTCATCTTTTTTTTTAAATCTTACTCGTGAACCCTAAGCGCACAAGAAGCAACTTACACCAAACACAACACCCGTCTACCACCTCTTCTCCTTACCCTCACACAACCATGACTGCCGGTCACTCTCAGCCGGCGGAGTCGGCCCCGACTCTCGGCTTTGGAACTCTGGCCGTTCATGCTGGATCGCCGCATGATCCAGTGACCGGCGCCGTGATCGAGCCGATCTCGCTCTCCACCACCTTCGCACAAACGGCCGTCGGCCAGCCCCTCGGCGTGTACGAGTACAGCCGCTCCAGCAACCCCAACCGCGACAACTTCGAGCGCGCAGTGGCCGCCCTCGAGCAGGGCCGCCACGGCCTCGCCTTCTCGTCCGGCAGCGCTACCACCGCTGTCGTGCTGCAGTCGCTGGCCGCCGGCTCGCATGTGGTGTCGGTGTCGGACGTGTACGGCGGCACCCACCGCTACTTCACCAAGGTGGCCCAGGCCCACGGCGTCGACGTGTCGTTCACGCTGGACATTGAGAACGAGCTGGACTCGCTCATCACCGAGCGCACCAAGCTGGTGTGGATTGAGTCGCCCAGCAACCCGACGCTCAGCCTGGTCGACGTGCGCAAGGTGGCCGCCGTGGCCCATAGCCGCAACGTGCTGGTGGTGGTCGACAACACCTTCCTGTCGCCGTATATCCAGACACCGCTGACCCTCGGCGCCGACATCGTCGTGCACAGCGTGACCAAGTACATCAACGGCCACAGCGACGTGGTGATGGGTGTGGCCGTGGTCAACCGCGACGACCTACACGAGCGGCTGCGCTTCATGCAGAACGCCGTCGGCGCCGTGCCGTCGGCCTTCGACGCCTGGCTCGCCAACCGCGGCCTCAAGACCCTGCACCTGCGCGCGCGCGCCGCTACCGCCAACGCCACCGCGGTGGCCACCGCACTCGAAGCCAGCCCGGACGTCATCGCCGTGAACTACCCGGGGCTGGACTCGCACCCGCAGCGCGCCATCGCGAAGAAGCAGCACCGCGACGCCATGGGCGGCGGCATGCTGTCGTTCCGCATCCGCGGCGGCCGCCTCGCCGCCGAGCGCTTCTGCCAGCTGACCACCATCTTCACCCTCGCCGAAAGCCTCGGCGGCGTCGAGAGCCTGGTCGAGGTGCCCAGCGCCATGACCCACGCCGGCATCCCGCGCGAGCAGCGCGAGGCCGTCGGTGTGTATGACGACCTCATCCGCATGAGCTGCGGTATCGAGGACGCCGAGGACCTCCTGCGCGACGTGTTCGCGGCTGTGGACGGCGCCGTCGCCGAGGCTATCTCTGCTGAGAAGGCTGGTTTGAACGGATCGAACGGCAACGGCGCTTCAGTCACTGTGGCGTAAACCAGCCCACCAAATGTCTCCTCCTTATATCTTCAATCTTCGATATCCATCTCCGCTTCTTTACGCAGACATCTCAGGGATACATACTCAACGTCACTTTATGTCCTTAATTTCACTGGTTCGGGTTATTCGGGTTAGATTCCTGGAAACAACCCAGGAGTTTTCTTCTTTTGTCTTGATCTCTTTTAACATGTTAGAACTTCAAATCGCCGTCTAGATCTGATACTCAGCTATAGATTTGGCTCAAATGGTCATGGACATTTGGCCGATATGTGTGTGGTGTTGAAAACTGGGCTTGGTAATAATGAACATAGAAAATGAATTGAACGTCACTTCTCATCTCATACAACGCAGTATCTCGGTGTCAAATCAGTGCAATGTATCTTGCAGTTTCGAAAGTGTGTGAGAATGAACAGAGGTGGGTATATTGAAAGCAAACGACAGAGAGATGGAAAACTATTAAACCCCAAATCAGCGCACTCCTCACTATTCCAGAGGACTCTCCCCTCCCAATCCTCCCCCCCGGGCAGACAACCCGACTTACGCGTCGCCCAGCAGATGGTATTTATTCTCCCGAATCCGCTCGACCGTCTTCGGGTCATGCTCCTCTCTCAGGAACTCGTCCAAGTACTCATCGCTGCCCCAGTGGTCCAGCCCAACAAAGTACCCCTCGTCGCTGCCCGGCCCGCGCGCCCGCATCCCGCGCGAGCCGTTGCGGTGGTGCAGCACGCGCATGGCCTCGCACGACGTGGTGGCAATCTTGTGCAGCTCGTCAAGCGTGGCGCGGTTGTGGTTCGGGAACACGCCGTCCAGCGCGAGGTTGAACTTCGGCGGCGACGGCGCGCGCGCGTAGCCCGCGATGTAGTACTTCATGTTGGCGTCGGTGCGGGCGGCGTCGGCGGGCGGGGCGTTGTCGAAGAGGTAGTCGTCCTCGGGCTTCATGGCCAGGTAGCGCAGGTCGGGCGCGCGGGCGCCGTGCGCAGCAGCTCCGGGAGCGGCGGTGACCGGCACGCGGCCGTAGCCGAGCGCCACCTCGGAGAAGCGGCGCTGCAGCGCGGTCTCGCGGCCCGACGGGTCGTTCATGTCGAGCGTCGGCATGTCGGCGTCGTCGGGCACGCTGCTGAGCAGGTCGTAGTACAGGCGGCCGGCGCGACACACGGTCAGGTTCGGCAGGTTCTCGCGCAGCAGCATGGCGATCCACGTGTTGTCGGGCTGCGGGCGCGCGCCGGGCAGGCCGACCCACAGGATGCGCGGCAGCGGGGTGAGCGGGTTGTGCGAGTGCACGACGGCGGCCTCGCGCACCTTGAGCACGACGAGGCTGAGGTACAGCTCGCGCAGCGCGCCGCCGAGGTTGCAGATGGCGTAGCGGAAGAAGTCGGGCTCGACCTGCACGCGCACGAGCTCCAGGCTGGTCAGCGCGTGCATGCGCAGCGTCGGGTTCGGCAGCACGCGCGCGGCCCAGTCGAGCGGGTCGGGCGGCCACGTGCGGTGCACCGGCCCGCGGCTGAACTTGTCCCAGTCCTGGTAGCCGTGGATCGACAGCGTGCGCAGCTTGTCCGACGTGCGGATCATCTCCCAGAAGCAGAACCCCAGGTTCGCCGGGCTGTGGCTGTAGGCGTCCGGGTGGCGCAGCGAGATGCACATGTGCTCGAGCTCCTCCAGCGCCAGCTCCACGTTGCGGATGTCGATCGGGTTCTTCCATATGTCGCAGATCGACCGCACCGTCAGGTTCTCCAGCACCAGCACCTTGAGCTTGGCCGAGACGTCCTGCGGCCGGTGGCTCAGCGCCGCGAACATGTTCGCCAGAATCACCGTGTTGACCTGCACCTCGCTCTCGATCAGCTGCGTCGGGAAGTCGATCCGCAACCGCTCGATACTGCGGCACACCTCGAGGATGGAGAGCATCTTCTCCTGAAACTGGATGCCGGTGAAGGACTTGTCCGATAGACAATACCGCGCCGCAAGTCTGTGGCAGAAGTACAGCATCATCGCGTCGCGGCGGAACAGAGATCTCAACGACGCCATCTCGACTAAAGGAGGAGTGCCTGTCAGTAAAAAAAAGAGGAGCTGCAGAGCATGATGCCATTTCGGTCAGAGCTTACCGTCGTCTCTAATCAGCAGCATGTCTATCGACAAAGACCGGCAGTAAGGGTTCAGGGTTTTCAACGCATCCAGTGAAGGGTGCTCCGGGGTGCCATGGATGGAGCTCAGTTTAAAGTAGTCAAGAAGAATGGTGTTGCAAACAAGGGGTTTGATCATGGCATCCCACCGCCGGCAAACCAGCCGCAGATACGTGCATTGCTTCTTGATGGACGTGCGGGCATATATCAAGAAGATGTGATAGAGGATCTCGTTGGGGAGGTGGTTCACCTCCATCGTGAAGAATGCCGGCAGTCCCAACTTCGGCGCAAGTTATATATCTATATCCTTGAAGAGCGAAGATGATGATCCTTAAGGGAATGTCAAGAAGGCGGACACCGAAGATAAGGGGATGATGGCTATTCTAAAAGATAGAGAAGTGAGAAGGAATACTTCGACAGTTCGAGTCCCTGGGTTACAATGCAGGTAACGAGCCAGAAAAGAAAGTAAAAGAAGAGGATTATGTATGAGGAGAAGTTGGTCGCTTGTAAGAGGGGGAAAGGGAATGTCCTCATATTATTGCTACAACCAAGTAAATAGTCAACCTAGAACGGAAAAGCTGGCGCGTTTAAGGGGATGTTGGTTAGGGTTAGGGTTACTCCGTCCGACAAGAGTCCGCGCTTGTCACCAAATTTCGGTCAGCGCCAGTCATTAACTAGCCTCCATGAACTGATCTTTGGAGCTTTTATCGATAACGCAAGGGATATATAGCCGAGACTTTGCCCGCCAAGTCATCGTCGCTGACATAAGCAAAATCCTGATATTTATTGAAGTTTTTTTTTTCCTTCTGTGGGACGGATCAGAATTTTCCTTCTTCGTCTTCTTCTTCACTTTCGCTGCTGTGGATGGTGCAATGCGCCAGAGGGCTGCTGTTTGCCAAAATCTGGAAAGATAATCTCAAGATACCTTGTTAAGGAGAGGGAGTTGAATTCTCCATGTTCTTTGTCCTGCACTGGCCGGAGTACGAGCGTGCTCTCCCAGTGCGAGAAGGCCAGACGTGATGTGGTGATCCAAACGGGCATTCCATTGACATTTCCACCGGGCCCTCGGGACCTGAAGCATCGGGCGGCAGCCTTACGAACCGTTCTCCTGGGCCTTTCTCTCTTCTCTCCTTGGAACAGGGCCTCGTTGCCGACCAGCCTCGACCACCACGGTCGTGCGTATTCATAGACCAATATCACCGGCATAGTGTGTACAACAGCGAGCTTCTCATCGTGCTTGATTGTTGAAGGATAAATCCAAACTTGCCAAGAGCATTCCAAGCCCTACTATTACCAAACACATTTGTTCAGACTGCCCCTCGGCGAATGTGCATGAAAGTTCGGGAAACATTTCATCTATCATGTACTGCCTGTATGAAGGAGACACACTGACGCTCCTCTCCCAGGCCACAATCTGGACAAGCGGCTCGGAAAACCGACGTTCTCTGGAGTTTCGCGAGTCGGTACGGATTTTCCGAGAGCCGGTCCGCCTGTCTGTGGCCCTCTCCCATGTCTCAGTTCCTCCACGAAAATGTGGTGATTAGCGTATTTTACGAACGCTTTGCATGACTCGGCTTGCTCTTGTGAAACCGGTGGAAAGCCTGGGTCTGAAAGACGCGTGTCAGGTCTCCAGCCGGATATTTTTGTGTGTCTAGGTAGTGAGTGTTCAATAGAACACGTCCAGCCTTGTGCGTCTGCCAGTTTGTTGTTTCCTGCTGCCGTCGTCTGATTTCATCCGGGCGGACGTAGCTCATGAAGAGATGGGTTGAAGGTCAGCCGACTCACGTCCCTGTGGGACACTCTGGCTCGACACGTCTGTTCATGACTGGCGGTCCTCTCCGCTGGACCATCGGGTCTGGTGTGTGCGGAACGAATGTGAGCAGAGAGAGAGAGAGCACCCGCTTGTACCGAATCTGTGTCTTCGCTGGACTTGTTCACCGCCCAACACACTCTTTCTTTGCGGGAACGGTGCGGTGAAGCCTTTTCGCCGCCCAGAACAAGATTATTCTTCTCTTGGATATGATGAGACACGCTTACCTTCCTCTCTCTGTTTCTGACTTGGAACCTTCACGACCTTGGTTTCTTATGCACCCGGCCATTTCTGGTGATGCTCAATCGAGAGGATACGCCCGTGACAATGCTGCTGCAAGTGTATGGGGGTTGTCCTGTTCCACACGCCAGTGTCAGCAAATGCTTTGTGAGCTGATGATCGGCCGCCGCCCCCCGGTTGACAGGTTGCTTTCAGCTCAACTAGGTTTTCTTGCGGTGCCGCACACTTGCATTTGCATCGGAGATAGGAGGGGGGTACAGCATGCCCACCGCGGATCGAGAACCATCCAGATTGAACGCGTCACTTCTCTCTCGACATGTTGTTTTTTTGTTGTGGGACAGACCTGAAGATATGTGAGCCTCGTCTCTCTGTTTCTCGAGGACGGTGGTGGTGTGTCTCCCGTCGATCTCTCTTCTCGGTCTGGTTGTTGCGCGGTGTGTCTTGGTGGGCGTTGTTGTCTCTCTTAGTATATACAGCAATCCGCACTCACGTACTGATACATGTAGAGATGTACTGTGGGAGATACTTGCTGCGGTGATTCTGCATCGAGAAACACCGTAGGTTTCATTGGTTTGCTGATCAAGAAGCTCTTGTCTCCAGCTTGTAGCGTGATGGGCATTGCTGAACTCACCCTATGTTGTCTCCTTCGGGAGGACTGGAGCAGACCGATCATCACGACGGTACATATGCTTCTGGCTTAGCATAGATCTCAGATGAATAGGGTCTACTTGACACCGTCTAACATCCCATTTGTAGCCCTCGGCTTCCTCTCCCCCCCAAGGCTGATCACGGCAAACGAGGAGGGAAGAAAGAAAAATTGTGGCTCACGCTAATATGACACCAGACCGGCGGCGGAAGCGAAACACAGACGAGCCAAGCGAGATGGGGCCAAGTGAGGACGCGAAATAACCTAAACCCCCCCCCCCCCCCCC